>NW_004624873.1:2616124-2664213 GCF_000247695.1 Heterocephalus glaber
CATTACCTATTATACATTTTAGTCCTTATTTACACTTTCAGTTTCTCACACCAGAGAAACTATTCAGTATTTACACATGTGTGTCATATTTATTTCACTTAAGTGTATCACTACTCTCATTTTATTATGAAAGTGAAAACTAATACCACTTGATGGATCGATACTTCCTAGGAAATGGAGGAATGATAGTCACTTAAGGCACAAATGAAAATGTATTTTCAAGTAGTAGCTATGGAGCATTTTCTTTTTTTCTAGCTAACTTGTCTCCACTGAAAATCTTGGTTTGTCCATGTGCGATGTACCTGCACATGTTTACCTGAAGGATCTTGGAGCTATACCTTTGAAATAGAATCAGCAGGAAAGACAGCTCCCTATCTCCCAGTATCTGATAGTGGGAGGGAGAAGGGTAACTTTGCTTAAAAAAATACCAAATGGGCCGGGGATTTAGCTCAGTGGTTTCTACATCTGCTGTGCAAGTGCAAGGACCCGAGTTCGATCCCTGGTACCAAAAAAAAAAAAAAAATACCAAATGCAGATCAACAAATAAATCCTGAACAACCTCTCCCTAAGCTCTTCTGGTACTTTTACACTAGCTCAGCTCACACTGTCTTAAATACATTCATACATTTTGTTTTAGGGGACTTGACTTTATCATTTCTCTCTCCTTTTGCAATCATCTTAAGTAAAATCTCCCTTGTCTCTCGTAAGCACATGATTAATTCTTTAAATACATATATTTTCATGTATCCAAAGAGGAAAGAACAAGTTAAAACTAGGAACCAATTATTTGAAAAATGTTTTCCTCATGAAAAAAATTATGAACAGATTGAAAAAGTATGAAAATTTGACGCTGTAATATCTATACTAGTATGTGTTGCAGAGAACCGGAGGGCGTGGATGAAGTCCATTCTGCTCTGTTATGAAAGGCTGAGACATCATCAAGGATCTTCCACAATCTCTCTCTGGAAGAACCCGTCCTGCCTTCTGCCCACCATGAAGTGTTTCTCCTCTGAGATGCCCCTCTGCCCTGCCACCTCACCTTGGAGCCAGCCAAGTAAGGACTGAAACCTCTGCACACTGTGAGCTACAGAAAACCTTTTTCTCCTCTAACTTTGGGTGTCAGGTGTTTTGTCTCAGCAACAAGAAGAGTAACTAAGACAGTGGCAAAAAATATGGATTGGAAGTGATTATATAGTTTAAGAGAATGATGCTATAAGAACAAGGCAAAGGAATAAGGCTGTAATATAAAGCATGGCACCTGGAGGCAGTCTCCTGAAGTTATAGTGTTCAAGTGAAGATTCTATTTGCCTTTTTCCTGTGAGTCTGATTTGATTACCCATTTAAATACACCATAACTGACAATAAACCTCAACATGCTTTTCAAGAGTTATTTACCTGGGCTACATAGTGAGTGCAAGGATAGCGTGAACTGCATAGCAAGACCCTCTCTCAAAACCAAACCAAACCAAACCAAACAAACAAACAAACAAACAACAACAAAAAAGAGTTATTTAAATACACCTCTAGTCCTAGCATTGGGAGGCTGAAGGAGAAGAATTACTGCGATTTCCAGACTAACTTGGGCTACATGACAAATTCAAGTCCAGCTTGAACTACCTAGTGAGATCCTAGCTCCAAAAGCAAACAAATATTTTATTTAAAACATCGCTAAAATACCAAGTTAGAAACTTGGATATATAGATTAATAGAATCATTGTTAGTAATGTAATTAAGTAAGTATTATGAATCTTTTCTTCTGGAAACACAGAATTGGTAATTTTTAAATGTGTAAATTATTCAGCTTGGAAAGTCCATAGTTTAAAAAAATTTTAGTTTAAAAGAAAATGCTTCAAGTTTATAATGGCTAGATATGTATTGCAATTCCTAAGGCTTACCAATAACTATAATATAGAAAAAAATACTGATGGGCACATTCCTGTAACCCCAGCACTAAGGGAGGCTGTGGCAGAATGGCTGCAAGTCTGAGTTCTGCTTGCGCAACTTCGTGAAACCTTGTCTCAAAATCATAAAATAAAATCAAAAGGGCTTGGGACATAGCTCTATGGTAGAGTACCCTAAGTTTGGTCACTAGTCTGGTGGGAGGCAGGGACTCACAATTATGACCAGAATGAAGAACCGCAAGAGGCCAAGAGATTTCAACAAGCTCTAGAAAGAGAGGAAAAGATGAGCAATTTGTGAAATTGCAGGAGAACCCAGGTTCTACAGCATAGACAAAGAAACAAAGAGAGACAGTCACTGAATTGTGAAATGAGATGTCACAGAGGCAGAGCCAGCACTTAGGAAGGAAAGTGGCAATGGGACTCTTATGATAGCAAATGTAGGTACAGAACTGCTTTCCTGTGTCAGCTCAAATATTGGGAAGCAAGAAATTTACTAAAAGAGGACGGACAATGCTCGGGGGGAGGGAGACACAAAATACAAGGAGATACTTGGGAAAAATAAGTTACCTAGTGTGGATTGAGTCATTTATTTTCCTAATGTTCGAGGGAAATTCTCAACATTATGAGCAGCTCCTTCCTTTCTGAATACAAAGTGGCTTGCAGGGGGCAGTTCTTGCTCCCTAAGAACTGTGTTCTTACAAAGAAAGAGAAACAGTAAAGTAAGTAGAGAAAATAAAAAGACCCAAGGGAGAAAGGCAATATGATAAATGCAAAACAAAAATCAGAGAGGGAGAAAAATCTAATGTTCACTGACGTGATGATAATTTTAGAAATGAGAAATATAAAGTCAATCAGCTTAGAAAAATCTTTAAAACAAGAACATACAGTTAAGATGTTAAAGATGAGAAAGGGAAAACCTGGCAATAGCCTGAGGAATGCTTATTCTATAGAATGGTGACAGAAAGTGACACAAAAGAAGAACAAAAAAAGTGCAAGGTTAAGTCTTCCTCTGTACTGTAAGAAATTAATAGATAAGATATATAACACCTTGGAAATATGTAAAGAAGCTGGATTTGCTAATGAAAACCTTGAAAAGAGGTCACACCTTCTCCATTAGCTGTAGTGTCTCCCACAGCCCCTTCTTCCCTTTCTGTTCCTTACCACCCTTCACATCCCAAGAAGCCCTAAACTCGTGAATGCTGCCAGACTAGCTGGAGATCTGTTGTTCAAATAAAAACAAATAGCTTGTTCTTCTCCTGATAGTGAAAGTGGCAGATAAGTAACTTTATGCCATAAAACAACATAAAGGCCAGAGCAACCACTGGGTGAGTTGTATAGGATTCCCAATAAAATGGGAAACAAATAACAAGCTTAGAGGACAACAGCCAAGTGAAAATGCTTGACTTCATTGTCTTTCACTTCAAGAACATATATCAGAAATATGCCTAACTATATCCTCTTTCTGATCTAAGCTATATAAACCATTTTGGAAATGTGCTATGAACATGTTTCTATTATTCAAAAAAACACCCCAAAAATAAATAAAATGAAACTAAGAGCTAACATACAAAATGGGAAGGTGTTTGGTGAGGCTCACTTTGTCACTTTTTAATTGCTTGTCACCTGTAGCCCAGATAAATTTCAGTGCTTTTCTCTCAGAGCTCCTGCAAGTTGCAACAGTATGAGAGTTGAGACAGCCATGCTTCAAACCACAGTGGAAACACTTCCAAGATGAGAAACCCTAGTATTTCTCACCAATGTCTCATACTTTTTTGGCAATGAGCTTCTGATAAGTGTTAGTGTTCTTAAGGTAGAAAGCATCTCTAGGTTATGAATCAAATTTACTTTCAGATTCCAATACATTGCAGCATATATGATATAGTTCTTTAAGCTCCAATCAAAAAGTTTTATTTTCTGAAGCAATGCCATTTAGATTTTTACCTTGCTTTAAGTAGTATCTTTGTGATTTAACTCAGAAAGTTGAGATTGGAAGGAATGACCTAGTTAGGCATGAAGCTGTTACTCTTCACAGTCATAGCCCATAAAAGGGTTTATTTATTATGGTAATAAATGTGGATCAAGGAATCCTAAAACTGATGTATACATCTGTAAAATTATCTCTTTTTATAAGGATTTAATTCGAACAGTTTTCTCTTGCTTTTCTCTATAATATTGCCAAAATGTTGAAAGCAAAAATATTAATAAAAGTGGAGTGTGATGGTACATTCCTATACCTCTAATCCCAGCACTGTGGGAGGCTGGGCCAAGAGGATCGCAAGTTTGAACTTAAAACTGGACAGCTTTTTTTCTTTTTTTGATACCAAGGATTGAACTTGGGACCTTGCACTTGCGAGGCAGGCACTGGAAGCACTGAGCTAAATCCCCAGAAAGACTGGACAACTTAATGACTTAGCAAGATCCTGTCTCAAGATAAAAAATTAAAAATTTTAAAATGAGCTGGGCATTTAATTCCATGGAAGTCCCACTTGACCCAGCCATTCCCCTGCTGGGTATCTTCCCCAAAGAATTACAAGAATCATACCACAGTGATATATGTGCACCCATGTTCATAGCAGCGCAATTCATGATAGCTAAAACTTAGAAGCAAGCCAATTGCCCATCAACTAGAGATTGGATAAAGAAAATGTGGTTTTTAAAAAACAAAATGGAGTACTACTCAGCCATAAAGAATGAGAAATTAGGGCCAGGGATTTAGCTCAGTGGTTCTGGCACCTGCCTTACAAGCACAAGGTCCTGAGTTCGATCCCCAGTACCAAAAAAATGAAGGAGAAATTAGAGACGTTTATAGCTAAATGGGTGCACACTAAGACAATACTCTTAAGTGAAATAAATAAGTGTAAATAAGGACTAAAAGGTATAATAGATAATGTGAATGGGAAGAAAAGGGGCAAAGGAGAAGGGGAAGTGGGAGGGATAGGGGGAAAGAAAGAGGGGAATGGAATTAACATGGGAAAAAGAAAAAATGGAAACAAAGTCTTTGTAAATAGGGAGGAATGGAGGGATTGAAGGGAGAGCAGGGGAATGAGGACAAAATGAGAACCAAGAGATTATGTAAAGGTGCAAATTTCCAATGATGAATGTCATTATATTGTATACCTTAAATGTACCAATAAAATTAATTTTAAAACTCCTATGTTAATTTCTTGGTACTGAACAATAAAAGAAAAAAATCAAAAATTTAAAATAATCTAAGAACAACATAACAAAGGATAAGATGGGCTGTAAAGATTTTTTTTTCTGTTTTATGTTCTCTTCCTTACAAAAAATGTTCTATTTATTTTGTAGAAGAGTGCTTTAGGGAGATGTTGGTTTCTGCATTTTATATAATATTGTGGAATTTCTAAAAATCAGAAATCGCTTTCTCTAGTTTTACAACCGCAAGGTGAACTGTACACTTGCGAGAGCACAATGCTATTTTCTGCATAACTAATATTCTGCACCCTGGTGCGCAGTGAGACCACTTGATATTCAGTTGTGGCAAGAGACACAAATGATGGTAACACTCTATTTTGCTTTGTGACACATCAGAAATCATTCTTTGAATTTAAAACTAAAGATAAGATCAAAGTGATGCATGTTTATTTACTTTCAATTCCTAGGCAGTCTTGTTTGAAACATAAAGGTTTTGAAAAATATCATTTTGTCAATATTTTATACAACACATTTGAGGTTCAAAATAACTCTGGAAACTGCTGTCATGTTTGCAGCCAATTTTCAAGTATAATGAAAAAGTATTATAATTGGGCTAAATTACATAACAGTGCTAACTATCATGAATAAAAGACACTCCGAAGCCTTCCTCTCCTTGCTCTTACAGGGACAAACCTAATTATTCAAAACCTCATTACGTTTTAAACAGGTAAATGATAAATATTTTAATCTAATAAATGATTGTAATTAACTATAATTTAATTTGAAATAATTATAATTATGTATACAATTAAATTAATGCAGATTAAAGCCAAAGCCAAATCTTTTAAGAAGATAATAATATCTGGAATTTTAATTTTCTTTTTATTTCACCTAAGGGAGTTTGAACTATTTATTTACCTTGTTTTTTGTGAAGTGGAGATTTAAGAGTATAAAAGAAATTTCCCAGAATATGAAAGCTATCTAATATATTAAGGCAAAAATTCACTCTCTCTTTTCAGTTAAGTGAGTTACGTAGAAAATGAGGGTAGCAATTTTTGTCAAAGGAAGCTAAAGTCAAGAAAAAGTCAAGTAGAATCAGGAATGCAGGATCTCTAAATTGCATCAAGAGTGCAGAATTTTAAGTTAGCTGTCTGTCAAGTATTTCACTAGATACCACAGATGTGGTGTCTATCTGTGTGAGCTCTTTAAGACAAGAACAGAGCCTTATGCCTCCTTTAATCTTAGAATATGCCATCGGAATGACTAAAAATTAAGTATTTACTAAGTAGTAACAGAATACATACATGGATGGATGAACATTTCTTACTAAGGAGAGTTAAGAAAATTCACTATTTTAAAATAGAAACTTAAGACACAATGTACAGTGAAGGGTATTTAATCCATATAACTTGAATGTATGTAAATGATTATAATTCAGAATAATAGTCCTAATAATAAAAATATAATGTCTATTAAGGAGAATATGAACAAAGAGAAAACAAAGTAAAATTGACATAGTCAATCTCAACTTCTAAACTCTGAAAAACACAGCATTTGCCTTTGCCCCTCCCCAAAACCAATAAGATAAATATACAGAATTTCTAAAAGAGAAAAATTCCTATCAGTAAAGCAAGTGAGAGGTTGTTCACTTTCCAGAAATTGGAAACTAGGAAAGACTGATTTTTGTTTTCAGTATCAAAATAGTAGGCAGAGGGGGAAAACATAAAATGTACAAATTAAGGGCCAGGGATTTAGCTCAGTGGTTTTGCCACCTGCTACGCAAGCGCAAAGACCCGAGTTCGATCCCCGGTACCAAAAATAAATAAATAAATAAACAAATAAGTAAAATATACAAATTAAAGATAAAAATGTTCCTGCTTTTTCAAAAAAGGGAAAAAGAGCCAGTTATTGAATGCTGCTTTTTAAAATAAGAGTGGATAAACAAGTAACTCTAGATAAATGTCCAGCTATGCAAACAAAAATTTTGACCGTACAAGAGAGATAATACAGGACTCAGAAGGGAATTATTTTCAAAGCTATTATATTTAGTGATATTTCAGAAGAAATTTCATAAATGATTTCTCAGAGGTCAAAATCTATTTTGGGGAAATAGAAGGAAAAAACTAAACTCTACACACCTTCATTACTAAATAGCATAGTATTGTAACAGAGCGCCACACTTTTTATTATGTGGAATTTACTCAATCAGGGCTATATTAGGTGCTTAAGCTTGCTTCAATGAATTTAAATGATAATCTTGAAAAGTATAATTCACGATAATTTAAACTAGAAAAAGTGGAGATAAATTTCAAGAAGTTAATGACCTTGTCTTGCCATGCTGAAGCTTAAATAATTATTATCACTTCACAAAGCAGCAACAACAAAAATGTTCACATGGATATATTTAAAGTTACAGAAATTGGTAATGAAGTAGGACTGATAGAAATATCACAATTGTACAGAATAGAATAAGAGGTAGGTCGAAGCATATATTTTATAATTTTATATGCAATGGTTATTTGAAACTGATGTATGCTTATAAACAAACA
Source organism: Heterocephalus glaber (assembly GCF_000247695.1). Next base: position 2,623,728 of record NW_004624873.1, read on the forward strand.
TAGGCATACATATATTTTCAAAAGTTATGAAAGTGAAAGTTCTACTCAGCATTTACTAAACCTTACACTTGAGAGTGATCTTTTCAATATTCATAATTCTTTCATTAACCAATTTCTATAATACTGAATTTTAAATGCCAGTGTACAAAAACAATATTTTCAGAAACTAACTGAATTCTAAAATGTAAATGAAATGCAATCATTTTTTCCCAAAAACATACAAATTTCCTTTGCTTTGGAAAAATAAAAAAAAGAAGTTACATTTTAAGAGTTCTTGTCAGGCACAAAAGGCTCTTGAAGGTACTTGCATGCACTCTATCACTAAAGTACAACGTGCTATTATTTCAGAGAGGATAATATCTAGGGCAGTGGGCGAACCTATGGCACAACAGATGTTTATGTATGAGTTGTTTTCTCTAAACTAAAAGCTCAGTATTCAGGTTTAATTATGGTGTGGGCTCTTTGAGAGAAAAAAGTGGTTTTAGGTTGCAGTTTCCCTCGGTCTAGAAAAGGTTCATGGTCACAGATTGAGGGTAAGTTCAAGCAGGCAGTCATACAGAGAAGTATTTCCCAAAGTTCATGTGTCCAGTCTCATGCTTTTCTCAAACCTGTTTTAATATCTTTGGTCATCCAGACAAAAACATCATGTGTTATTTCAATGTATTCTATTTGTGGTTTATTTTTCATTAAGACGTAAACATAGCTTAAAAATTTCTAAAGCAATGAGTAGGAATGGAGCTTATGTAGGACAGGATACACCAGGAAATCAAAAGCTAATGGATCTGGGCCACCATAAGCAGCCATTTCTAAAGTTCTGCTATTTTAAATGAAGTCATCAATTACTAGTTTTACTTTTACTTTGTTAATGTGGTGTATTAGATGGGTATCTAAAGTATGTTTCAGCTTTCGTTAAGAAAGAGACAAACAAGAAAAGACTCCATGAGTGTCTCAGTAATTTAGAAAAAAAATCAAGAGAGATTATTGGCATACATCACCAAATACATGTGTGATAAAAGAAATACTTGAGTCTATCTGTAGGAGTTACTATGTGTCATTTAGGTATTTTGTAGCATAAACTTGGCAATTATTTCCATAAACAAGGATTGGGTCTACCCAGATATTATTTTTTCCCAATATTCTTGGTTTCTTGGGAAGCAAAAGTATTTAGATTAGATTTATAACTTGGACTTTGCTTAGTACATTATGGGGTAGTTTTATGTCATAGACTCGGATGAGGCACCAGGAGAGACCCAAAATAATTATTCTTTAATGTTATAGGAATATAACAAGAAATCCTAGAAATTATATTATAAATATATGTAGGCCTCAAGATCCTAGATAAAATTACTCTTTGCTATCTTCTCAGTTGGTGCCTTAGTCACTCATTCTCTATGATATGGTTTATTTATTTATTCAATCTTTTAAAATTTAATTATATTGGTACATTCATCATTGGAAATTTGCACCTTTACATAATTCATCTTGGTTCTTATTTTTTCCCCATTTCCCTGTCCTCCCTTCAACCTCTCCATCCCTCCCTATCTACAAAGACTTTGTTTCCATTTTTCTCTTTTTCTCATATTAATTCCATTCCCTTCTTTCTTCTTCCCTACCCCTCCCACTCCTTTGAACTCCAGATGCTAATGTGGACATGAAACAACCTGGTTTAAAACCAGCTGAAAGCTTTGGTTGCAGAAAGCCCTCGATTGGGCATTTGTCACTAAATGTCCCCATTGTAGGTCACACTGGACTGAAGACATCTGAGTGCTTGGGATCTGAAGACAAGCTATACAAGTAATGAACATAGAAAAACCTGTGGTGATTTCCAGTCCTTTCAGAAGCATGAGAGGACAAAGGCTGGTGAGAAGCCCTATGAATATGCTCAATGTGGTAACTGCTCTGATCTTAGTGAAAGAACTCATCTTAGAGAGAAGACCTTTATATATAAGAAAAATTTGAAAGCCTCCAGCACACCTAATGATCTTCAGATCCATGAAAGAAATCACAATGGGGAGAAACCCTATGTATGTAAGCAGTGTGGAAAAGCCTTTAGTACACAAGATTATTGCAAAATACATGAAAGAATTCATACTGGGGGAGAAGCCCTATGTATGTAAGTAATGTGGGAAAGCTTTTAGTACACAATGTTATTGTAAAATACATGAAGAAATTCACACAGGAGAGAAAGTCTATGTATGTAAACAATTTGGAAAAGCTTTTAGAACACAATGTTATTGTAAAATACATGAAAGAACTCACATTCTGCATTAGTTCTATGCATATAAGCAATGTGGAAAAACTATCAACATTTGTGGTGTTTGCCAAAGATGCTCACAATAGGGAGAAACCATATGTATGTAAACAATGTGGGAATGCTTTCAGTACACATATGTATTGTCAAATACATGAAAGAAATCTCACTGGAGAGAAACATTATATGTGTAAGCCCATTTTGAAAATCCTGTGAAAATTTCTTATGTAGTAGAGACCTGTAAGAGTAATTAATACAGAAAGCTTGAGGTCAATATTTCTCTGTAAAATTTCCAAAAATAAAATCCCAGAGATATCCTAAAGTACATACATTATTTGTTTTTCAATAAATCACTTAAATATATGAATCATGTATCTGCAGTGTTTAATATAAAAATATTGAGTTGACATAGACATTTTTGTGTATCTTTGAGCTTAATACATAGAGTCTTAAGCATGATGAATTAAAATGTATTTTTTACTTTCAAGTAGATTTAGTATTTGTGTAGTTTTTGTTTAGTCTTTATAATTTGGAGGTATAGGTCACTAAAAAACTTAATTTTGTTAATTGCTTTTGGTAAATTAGGATTTTGTCACTACTTTTGTGCTAAATTTTTGGTGTGTACACTCTGTATTCTGTGTAACAAAAGAATTTGCTGCCATAATTTATATTGATAAATATTTTCAGGACTGGTAAACACGTGTTTTTGACAAAGCTGATTTGTTTTCTCACAACTTATAGATGAGCATGTTTCTCATAGGGTGACAAGATCATCCCAACATTATATATTATATCATGTACCTAAAAAAATAATAATTATTTCAGGCTAATTTTTTGTAGCACCATGGATCATAAAACTTCATAAAGATGTCTCAACAGGCATCATTACACTAGGGTTTTGAATTGGCTATTCCCGTTTTGATTCATTTGTACCCAGAAAGGATGCTAAGTAGGCATTATTTAACAAGCCTCATAATTAATCTGGAACTCCAAGTTGACATTTCTGAAATAAGAAATATCATCTGCTTCACCAGTCTGATAGCTATGGGGATCTATCACTGGTCAGGCTCATTTCCCAACATCAGGAAACAGGTCATTTCTTCCATTATTCAAAACTTTCCAATTTTCTCATTTATTTTAAGAACCATTTGTAGGTTAGAGTAAGTTTTACCTATTTACTTATTTTTGCAGTGATGGGATTTGTACCTAGGAACTCACACTTGCTAGGCAAATGGTCTACCACTGAAGCCATATAGCTTTTCTAACTGTATGAACCCAGTTAAGCTACATCTCTAGCCCTTTTTATTTATTTTTATTATTTTGAGGTACAGTCTCACTAAACTGCCCATGTGCATCTTGACATTTTTATCCTGCCTCAGTCTCCTTCAGTGCTACAATCACACATGTATCCACAGTGTTTGGCCATAGAGAATTATTTTAAAGTATTATTTTTCACCCTTTGAAGCCCAGAAAATATTTGACCAAAAGGAGCTTTATGAGGAGAGAATATTTTCAGTTACATTTTATTGTCATTGTCAAAATAATTAATTACAAACTAACAAAGATTTTCCCTTTTTAAAGAACAGAGGTAGAATGTCACTAAGTTTACTTTAACAGATATTGAACAAGTATATCACATTTTTTCAAATGAATTAGCTATTGAAAAGTGATGAGTATTTGGTGTATACTTGAACACAGGTCACTGTAGGATCCACATTTTTGATAAGTGGTAAAGCATATTTCTTAGCATTCATGCCAGTATGTCATAATTGAACTTATTCTTGCCCAGTTCTGCTGTGTCCCCGTAGTAACTTTATATAAATGAAAACTTTCCATTCCTCAGTTCATGTTATCACAGTTTCACTTTGTCAGTGTCTACAACACACACCATTTGTCAGGAGACAACAAATTACATGTCATTTTACATGTAAATATAAAATGAACAGTTTAATGTAGTAGTCTCTGACTTGCCACTAAGGCATCAAGGAAAAAATAAATGAAACAAATTTTACTACCAATTATAATCACCCCTTCAGCCCTACATAAATTCTTTTAGACGTTAAGACATCTGAAAAATCTACACTACTGAGAATTTAATGACAGAATGTCCACATAAGATTAAATTAAAACAACTAAAACGCAACATATTCTGTTCCCGGTTTACTTTTGTCAAACTTATTAAATATATCTGATACTCATCCTTCTCTCCCATGTCCACATACATGAACCACACACATGTAGAATAAGCAGGAGATAGAAAGGTAATACTTCTTTGTTTGTATAGGAGGATTTCTTCCTTTTAGCCTGCAGCTGCATGGTCTTCAAATACTTTTAAGAAATGAAGACGCTCTCTCTCCAGCCTGACATTCCACTTAATTTTATGCGTAAACAGTAAATGTTTCTGCACTCAAAGTCAGTATTTCCTAAGTGAGGCAGGTGACAGAAAGTTATACAAATGCACTTAAGGCAAATAGTTTTCCAACAGATTAAAGAGGGAGATTAAATGGTAGCAGCACACTGCGTCCTAGTAACATAAATTGACTAAATAATAAATACTTAGATCTCTTGTAATTTAAATATGATTTATCTATCTGAGAAACTAACTCCAGAAAATGTCGTGTGATACTTTACAGTGCATGATATTCAAAGTAAATTACCAAAATCAAGTTGCTAGATGTTACTGATAAACGTGGAGAAAAAAAATATTTTTATTCCCTAATGTGTCAATATGTTTTCTTCCTTGAAATTTGGTTTGAGAAAAATATACCTCCTAGTTAATTATATTAGACTGTCCTCATTACCAAAGCGCATATAAAAATATATTTATTTTCTTGAAAGCAGCTGACGGAGTGTAGGTTTTTGCAGGCAGGATTCTTTCGATTTTAATTCTTTTTCCCTGGGGATATTTTTTTTTCTTCATGTGGTAACAAGGATGTCAAATTTTTGCTATGAATTTATTTAATATTGTATCAAAAGCAAGATTGAGTAGATTGGATTTGCAGTAGTCTCAAGTTAACATCAATTAACATGTATTAATATGAAGAAAAAAAGACTTTTCCTTCAGCTGAATTATGTGAGGGCTGAAACTTACCATTTCTTTCTCTTTTGCTTTCTCGGTAAATGTTTTACTTCACTTTTCTGAATGAACTAAGGTAGACAAAGTGCTGTATTTTATTGGGTGCTTTATTAAAAGACTTTTAGACAAATCCAGAAAGAGATGTGAAAGTTGCTGAATTCTTTCTCAGACACACATGAAGCGATTGTTTTTCATCTTCAGAACTGTCAGCAGGCATCAATCTAGTTTGTGCCCCTTCAAGTGATCCATGTAGCTTTAAGAATTAAAATGCTTTGTATTTATTTTCAAACTGAGTAATGAAAAGAGAGAGTGCAAAATTACAATGTTCATTTTGCTAACGCGAAATATCCCTCTCCAAGATTCATTTAATGTCCTATTTTGCTGATGTATGAAATTTCTTAAACTTGCAGCAGTACTGCTAGAACTTGTGTTAACAGGCAGGTAGATATCCTCCGATAAGTCACTAAAAGCTGTCTTACTGTTCCTTTATACAAAACCTGGACTTGTTTTCAAAACATCTGAAAGTTTTATAAAATTCTCCTTTTATTTATCAGTGCATTTATATACTCAAAACCAGTATGTATATATATATATATATATATATATATATATATATATGGTACCATATGGGTACCATATATGATATCTATAATTGTGTGTGTGTAGTTTTTCAGGTTTCAAAGACTTAGACTTCCTAGGGGTTTTAAGGGAAACCTTGAATGTAGTTCAACATTTTGAAAGAACATGCTCAAACCAAGGAAGAAATCTAATTAGATTAGTTTAGTGTTTATTGAAAAATATTTAAAAGAAACCATTGCACAAATCTATGAAATGTGAAACAAATACTTGAAAGAAAAGACAATCAGGGAATAAAATCAGATGTTTCGGATTGACATATATTAACATTAATTGCTTTTCTGAAAAAAAGAAATCACTTATAAAATTAAAATTTTCATTCCAGCAACACATCTATTTTAGTGATGAAATTCTATAATCCTATTTGAATATAAAAGTGAACACTATATATGCTATACATTTTTGAAATTTTCTTTTTTTTCTTAAGATTGTTGATGAACAGAATGTTAGATAAGCTCGAGTCCCAGGGTAATGTCTTTTCTCCCTGAAATCCACAGCATGAACTTGATATGCAAGACTGTGGGGGATCAATACACCTGTAAGACACATGGCTGCCTCTCTAAGCCTCTGATTTTTTTTTTTTTTTCAGAAAGGACCGGCTCCTCTGGAAAGTATCACACTAGTACAGAGCAACACAAACCTTTCTTTAAGTGCAGAAGACTTATTTACTGTGGTGTCTTATCTGATAAATCCTTACAAGCTGGAACTGAACTCTTCCTTGGTTACTTTCTTTCCCCAAAATGAGAAACAAGAAGAATCATGGAGATTGAGAATACCCTCCACCACTTCCCTTAGAGGAGGAAATTATCTTTTCTACTCAATTGCATAGACAGTCTTCTAGATAGTAGCAATTAAGTTTTCTGGAGTACAAAACTATATCAAATAGCAGAATTCTCGAATTAGAAAATCAATCACATTTAAATCAGTCTCATTTTTCTAAAAGCAAATCTGTTGTAATATCAATTCCCATTCAAACCTCAGTAATAGGTACTATCCTACATTTATTTTCCATCATGCTTTTCCTGGCTAATTTAAGGACTTCCTTTCTGATTTATATGTTTGTTTTGTTTTCATGTAATAGCATATTTTGGAATAAGTATTATTATCATTGTTGTTATGTTTTACTATAAGGTCTGTTATACAATATACAGTGAACTAAGTATCTTTGGAGGTTCAGTTTTGTTATTTTTCAAAAATTTTATAGCAGCATATCTTCTGTGTTTATTTTTAAATGAATTTTGGGGAATTCCAACAATAATATATTTTTGTTATTTTACAAACCGAATTTTAATTGACTTGCTTTACTAATACATTGGTAATTATGAACATATCCATCACTTTCACAAGGAAATTTATAAACATTTCTAATTTATTCCTACAGAGAACATCATATCTAGTATTGTTCTCGCCATTTGCCATAGTTTGTTAAGTCTAATACATTTCTTAAGTTTTTCACTCGCTTCCTCTTTGCCAACCCTCTGAGTGTGAGCTTATCTCCTTTTGTGCACTCTGAATTTGGGCCACACTGATGTGCATCTGATTTAGGCCTGTGTGGCTTTGAAGCCCTCTTTACCCTTTGTTAAACAGCCACTCCCCAGAGACCTGCACAACACATACCCTACTTTCTGTGCCTTGGAATTTACTGTGTCCCCATTATAGTCAGAATCCTAACATTAATTCCCGTTACAGAAGGATGTATTGACCCTTCTTTGCTGCTGATATCAGGAGACCCTGGTTCCATGGCATGTACAGGGCCTCATCCTTTAGAAGTTAGCAGCAGCTAGCTGGCTTTTGAGTGTCTGCATTGGCTTTTTTTCCAGACTTCAGAGCTTTCCAAACCTTACTCTCTCCACACAGACTAATACCAGACAGGTTAAGAGGAGCAGAGACAATCTTCACATTGATGTTAGAGCCCCAAATGCTTCTTCTAACACCATTATATGGTTTTGAACAACAGGAATTAGGATGAATATGAAATATCATGTGTGCTTATAGGACTAGAAAAATACATGCATTAAAAAGGTCATTGTTGCATATTAAATCCTGGACTTTAAGAATAATCCTTGATTCAGCTGTAGTATTTAAAGAATAAGGAAACAGTCTGGAAACAAAGACTCCAAGGAGGCAAAATCAAGAAAGTTTACTGTAAGACAGGGGTGGGCGTCGAAGACAGCATCCTTTGTAGACTTTCCAAGGGTCCTGGTCATACATCAGGAGGAAAGAGAAAGAACTTCATTCAGGAGAGAACTGAGGTTAAACGAATGGAAGTGAAGATTGGGGGGAAAACATTCTTAAAGACCCACGTGCCAAGGAAAATAAGCTTCCCAATGTTTTCCTCCATTCTGTAAAGGAAGGTGCCTTCTGAAACTGAAATCCCATCAAGTCCATTAATTTCTCAGGTGCTGAGGAGGGAGCCCAGGCTCCTGCATATGCTAGGCAGTCTGTCTTCTACTGAGCTATACCCTCAGCCCAAATCCTTTAACTTCTTAGCAACTGTTTCACACATTCATTTTTCAAAGGAATAAATTCAAGTCTTGATCTTTTTTTCACTAGAACCGCATGGGATTGGTACTGAACAAAGCATGGAGAGAGAGCTAGGGGGATAGAGAGAGAGGGAGAGAGAGAGAGAGAGAGAGAGAGAGAGAGAGAGAGAGAGAGAGAGAGAGAGACAACACTGAAACATGGACACATTGCCCCTCTTTCCATCGTGACATTTAAAAAGCCATGCATTGCAGTAGCTAAGAACACTGAAGCCAGGAAGCTCAGGAGGACCCAGGGCCGTGTCCCTGATTAGCTCCCTGACACTGTAAAAGCTACTCAATCACTTAGCCCTCATCTACAAAATGAGGATAATCATGAAACACACAAAGCAAGTAGGAGTTTGCCTGACCCAGAACAGAATTCAGCACACGTTTAATATCACCAGTTTTACTTAAATTATAGAGCCAATGAGGTGAAAATGGTCACAGTTATGAGAGAAGAGGCCATAACAGTATCTTTTCTTCTTTTTTTCTAAGTAACAGTTTGATCACAGAATCATATCTTATTCCAGGTATTACACAATGTGGACACCCTGGAAGGCAGAAAGTTATAAGGGCTTAATTTAAAGTCATCTTGGTCAAGTACATTAACATATTTTAATAACTTCCTAAATCATGGCAATAAGCCTGAGGCAGTTCAGAATGTGTAGGTTGAGGTGAGGAGGCAGCCAGAAGGAAACGAGATGAAGCATAAACAAATTCAAAGATTGTAGGCAGGTAATAGAATGATGAGAACAAAATTATATTTTCAATTTTAAGGTATGCCCTAAAATAATAAGCAAATTAGACTGCTAACAACTATGTCCAAAGTAATATTGAAGTAGTAATATTATTCTGAGGGTTTTTCTGTCAGTATCATGTGTACAATCTTTATTAAAGAATATAGCTATATTTACATTAATTTTCGAAAAGATGTAACACACAAAATACAGAAAACTCATTGACTTAACGCCTAAAAAAATCAAAATATTTTTTAAAATTTTAAAGTTAACCTAAATTACAGCTATAAAACTTCTTCACAAATGCACTCTCAAATTATCTCTTGTAAATTCAAATATCACAAGGATATAACTCTGAACACATTTAACAACGTTAGCATTTATGACCACCGAGCTAGGAGATGAGAGTATGTTTTGGCTCCAGTATTAGAAAACCTGAAATGTCTTTCAAGTTTTCTCATCACTCTTTATATTAATGAGCTTTTCTATTGCTGGACACAATACCCAGTACCCACACTGAAGGCAGGAGAGGATGCACTTGGATCATAGTCTTTGGGAACTCAGTCCATGGGTGACTGGGTCAAGAGAGAAACAACATGGAGAAAGGCTTGGTGCCAGGAAGATACTTAGTTCAAGGCACCCCAGAAGCAGAGCAGGGGAACAGCACCAGAGAACAGGTACCATGTAGGTAGCACTCACTGTCACACCTCCACAGCCCACCCAGACACGCCTAGAAGTATCCTTCACTAATCAATTAGATGTTTCTTAATCCAAAGAAGTTGAGAAGTCAAGGTTGATAGTCATACCCTTATCATTTATTATCTTTAAATATTTCTCTTTAAATGTAGTTACGTATATATCGTACCTCTTTACTTGGTTCTGTTGTGGCAATTCAGGAGTCGAAATGATCTTTCAGAGACCAGGAGAGTTGGGTAAAATAAGAAAGAAGTTTATTGCCAGAAAATGGTCAGTCTCAGGAAACAAGTCATTATAGACTGACCTTGAGTTAAGACATTTTCTCCTTTTTATACCTTATTGTAGCCTGCAGGGTAGCTTGAGTTGCGGTTACACAGAATGTAGCAAGGATGTGGCAAAGCAGCATTAGGCCATTTTCCATGGTTTCAAGGTTGGGGGCTTACATAAACAAATTTCAAGGTTGGTTTCTAATCTCTCCGGGAATAGGCTGCCCCACAAGAGGGGAAGGCCCACCTTGTCCCAAGCAGGGACAAGTTTCAAACAAGTTTCAGGCAGGGTTTTAGCACAGAGTTCATTAACAAATATTTTACAATAATTATCCATTCCAAGTTGTGTTTGGCAGCTCTTTCTGCCTCAGTTCTAATAAAGAACAATCATACAAGAAAACAAGTAAACAAATAGCTTTCATAGACATATCCATAAATATCAGTGTTTTCCATTAAGATCATTTTCTATGCAAATTTATCTTAAAATTATTCATATTCTAGAAGGAATATAAAAATGGCAATTTCCAAGTCTGTATTACAGCTTTCTAAAGACACTGTATAAAATACTAATGCTTTTTTAATGGATCTAATGGGGTAGCATGCTCTCAACATATTAGAACAATTTATTAATTGGGCCAGTATGATGTATCATTCTTCTCTGTGGTAGCAATTCAGTTTGTGTGTAAGTGCTTCTAAAACAAGTATCACTTTTCTATAAAATATGGCTTCAGATTATAAATATGCCCAAAGGTCCAGCAAGGGAATGTGAGCATAAATTTAAAACAAACAAACATAAAAACAAATCAGTTTTATTGGTTCTTCAAACTTAGGGTCTCTTTTGTAATTTTTCTGAGTTCATGTACATTCAGAAGTACTTCAGAGTATATTACAGATTTCCTGTTCTTTTCTTCTATATTTCTAAAAACATTTTTTGGTTAGGAATATTGCCTGAAAACACATTTCACCAGAAGGAAAATTAAACAGCTATTTACTTTGATTTGATCATTTCTGTCTTGAATTGTTCCTTCTCTTGTATTGCTATCTTTTAAGTTCAGAGTTCAATTAGTGACATTATAGTGTTGTTTTCCTGTGGAGAGTGCCTTTTAAATAAAACAGTTTAACCAAGAAACTGTTTTGTGAGTGATTACACTTATCTCAGCATGCATTTTATTCCTATAGTTTGGCCAATGAGGGACATAACAAAGCCCCAGGACTTCTATCAGTTTTACAAACTCTACTATTAAACATCAGCTCTATTATCCAAAACCTAATCTCAGAAAGAGCATGCCAATCTCTATGTACAATTCAAAGTTATGAATTGAAAGCAGGGCCTACATGTATGGATGTGCGGTTTTCCTTATGGTGTGATATATGCTTCACTGTGTGACACTGACTCTAGTTTCATGATAAAAGGAAAATAACTACAAAAATAAAGGTATTAATGCATGTCAGGAGTTATGAAGCTAACATTGTTTTCCTGAAAATGACTTATTATAACTGGGTTTAATATCCCATCTTGTTTTTAGCCTTCAAATATTGTTCAGTTCATTAAAGAATGGTGAAATTAGTGAGAAGTTCCCTTACCAATATGTTGTACAGGGGTTAGCTGTGCAAATTTTTTGTTTCCAAGTTATTTTTACATGCATAAAATTCACAATTTCTAAACATGTTCAGGAGTTTGGAATGATTGCATTTTTAATTTTTCTTACCAAATCTCAATGAAAATAGGTATGTTCTAACATGCTCTCATTACACAACAGAGAAGAGGGAAGAATTTCAACAAGTGCTTTCTAGCACTTTCCCACTGGTTAAAAAGTTTTTTGGAGAAAATTGGAACTCAGAAAAATATATGAAAAAAAGGATTGATTGTGTCTACCAAGCAACAACTAGAAGAAGGAAAACGAAAGAACATAGTATATTTTACCTACTTATCAAGCTCAAATTTTTATATGCAACCTTATATGGCATACTGTAAGAAATTAACCCTTATACCACTTATAAAGTAGTGCTAATTAGAGACATAGTTACATTTACTTTTCTTTTAAGGTGTATTTATTTTAGAATTATATAGGTGGTATATACAGCTTACAAAGTATGCTATGCTTCAAGATACAAAGAGAGCTTGTGTGTCTACCATCTAGACCAGTGGTGGCAAACTTATGGCATATGTGTTATTTGTTTCTCCTTTAAAACAAAAGATGTTAATGTATGAGTTTTTTCCTAATGTAAACCCTCCAAATTTCACTGTAGTTGCAGTGTTGGCACTTTGCAATAAATAAGTGGGTTTGGGGTGCCAGTTTGAGCACTCATCTCTAAAAGGGTCACCATCACTGATCTAGACTCACAGAGAATGCTCCAAAACCTCAAGGTATCCTATGTAGTTTTCTCTCACTGTCGCCAAATGTAATATGCACCTTCATCATTATTAGGTCAACTTTGATGCTCTCCGTTTCTTTATCTATGTCCTTGAATTCTTAAATTTATTATTCAAAGCAAGGTTTTCAATTCTATTCAAATGACATCACATACCTGTTATGCTGGGTCTTTATTTTCATCACTTGCATTACTGAAATTCATCCACAATGATTAAACAACTAATTCACGATATGGGTAGGTAAAATTTTTTTATCCATTTTCATGTGATTGGCGTTTTGGATTATTTTCACACACACATACACACACACACTGATAAGAATATGGCAAACTTTCTTGTACATGCTTCCTGGAGAATGTAGGAGTGCCTAAATTACTGAACTGCATGGATCTATATCTTCAACTTTATCAGAAAATCTTAAATTGTCCCCACCATAACATTTGAAAGCCTCCATTGTCCCACATCCTTAGTAATACTTGTAATAATCAAACTTTATAAAGTATTTTTTAGTGATAGTATTGCCAGACCACTTGGCTTCCATTTTTATTATAAATATCATTTTTTTGTAAATGTAAATACCAAACAGTGTGTCAGGTAATGGAAATGCTGATCACACTGTGCATCCTGAGTTAAAAAACCACTGTAATTTTATCATGATTGTCTGAAAGGCAGGATGGATAAAATGTCATCAGAATTTGTCCAACTAGAGGAAAGGCGTGTGGAATGTGCACTCAAATTATGTTACCGGTGATGGGTCCGCAGCATTAGGGGGCCATATAACCCCAGATTCTGCCTTTCTGTTCAAGCAAGGAAGCTACTGCTGTTGAGGAGTCACCTTCCATCCAACAGTGACAGCTGAGCACTGGAGGAAAAACACAGTGAAGCAACACAAGAGGCAAAGGGAAACAGTGAAAGGAATTTCAGTGGATCTAATCAGAGCAGCAACATCCTGTATAGATCAGTGACGGGTTGATGAGCTGAAAGGGGGTCCAAAACAAAACTTGCAGCTCAGCAGGTTTTTCTCTATAGCCATTTATAGAGACTATTTTATACCCAGTTGTAAGCGGTATTTTGATCAATAAACATGAAGAATTTATCCATATCAAATATGATGTCAATTTTGTACGGAAAAGAAAAACACACTAAAATTGTTCAAATTGACTTTCAAAAAGTTTCTAAGTAGGCATGCCTGGCACAAAACAAGATGAACAAATTCAGAATATTTTATTGATATTTAAAAATTCACCTATCAATACAGAAAGGAGAACTGACCAAGAGAAATTGCTGGATGTTAATTGACAACATGTCTATGTGAGTCAGCACTAGGGTGAGTTTGCTAAAGTAAGAAAATGAAATAATAGATTCCTTTGATGGAAGGAAGTGTCTAATTCAATTTAAATTCATTGTTCTATTGATAAACATGATTTTTTCTTGCCTTGGTGTGTCTTGATGTGTGTGTGTGTGTGTGTGTGTGTGTGTGTGTGTGTGTTTTACTGGGAATTGAACTCAGGCAGCACTGAGCTCATCTTCACCTTTTTGTAAATTTTATTTTGAGGAGGGGGGTCTCACTAAGTTCCATTAGCTCAACTCGAACTTGTGATCCTCCTGCTTGTGTCTCAAGCAGCCAGGATTATAGGCATGTGTCATCATGCTCAGCTGTCTGTGCACAGTGTTGGAGAAACAATGTAAAACAACAGTCAGGAGGGCCGGGGATTTAGCTCAGTGGTTTCACCGCCTGCTATGCAGGTGCAAGTACCCGAGTTCGATCCTCGCTATAAAAAAAAAAAAAAAAAACAGGACAAATAAGAGCATCAAGACGGTGCAGGGATCTGGAAAGAGGTAAATTGAATAAAAGAGTCACAAAACCTGGGGTATTTAACCTGGAAAAGAAAATTATTAAGAAATATTACACATCCATATTTTTTGAAAGGTTTCTACACTCTTGTTTAAAGTGAAATCAATTGGCCAATAGAGTGACCTTTTTTGTAAAATGTTATGAATACAATAAATCAAATACCCTATATGACGAAGCTCTTATTCATAATATAGAATACAGTCAGCTCTCTAGAGAAGACACAAATGAATCTCTTCTTGGTCAAAAATGCCTCTTTTCTCCTAGAGTGAAGCATATACTCAGATTTAATTTTTCTATCCTGGTTTTGGACAATTTTATCTGTAAGCAATACCTAATTTTTCTTGCTTTTGAATTTCATTTAAATGAATACATACCACATATCTTTGCAAATTTATTTCATTTTGTCATTTAATTAAAGGTTATTTTTAACTTTGTCTTAAGCTATAATGCATTCATTTCTATTGCTATACTGTTTTTTTCATTTTAAAAACAAACCAGTTTACCGATACTTGTTACTGAGGATTGATATTTGTGTTGCTCTGAGTTTATTGTCTATTATGAATAGAGCTGCCCTGGATTGTCCTTTATCTGGATCCTGCTCATATGTGCATGGAATCTCTTAATGTTTGCGTCTAGGAGCACAAATGCCATGTTATCTCCCTTTGTGCTTTCAATTTGTTCTGCCTGTGGTGTTTTTCTGAGCTTGTTTCTTCCTTGTTTTATGTCTGGACTCCTTTTTTGTTTTGATCATTCTATCTTTACAAGTTATGGGCTCCAGAGCTGTTTATTTTAATAAATATGCTAAAAATTAAGGCACACGTATTCAATTTATTATAGCTTACAGTCACCAGGTATTTTTTTTTACCTTCCCTAACAGACACAAGTGACATAGAACTATTTATCACCACTTAACTCCTTTGACACATGTTGTCACATTTTTAAAAAGCCCTAACAGTAAAAATATAGCACCTAAAAAATTCTGAGTAATTTACTGTTCAATGGTAATTTTTGGTTTAATTGTGTTTAATACTCTTCAGTAGTAATTTGTTTAATAAAACAGGTCTCAGTTAAGTTACTAAAATTCATCACTCATATTCTTCGAGCTTTTTAGGCCTCTCTTACCCCAAACTTGGGGTGTTTTTCTTTCCTAAATTAAGACATTCCAGGAGATTATGTCTCCATTTTGCGTTTATTTTCCTGAAAGGAACACTATTTTATCACTTTGGAAAGACACTTTCAGTGCCCTGCCTATTTAATTCCACTTTCTTATGTCTTCTATTGATGTTTTGAGTCCTTCTTCTTTAAATATGTGGTCATTTAGGTACACTCTTGAAGGCACTCTATTTTCTCACTACTTTTAAGATTTTTCTCACTTTTAATGTTCTGAAAGGTCAATATCATATACTTGGGCTTGAAAGTCTGTTAATGTATACTTTGGGGGATTTTTTGAAAGTAGGTTTCACAAATTCATGAATTTTTATCTTTAAATGGGTGTAGAAAATTCTTAGCAGTAACTTCTTAAACATTGTCTATGCTGAATTCCTATTCTTCTTTTAAGAAATCTAAAATGTTAGAAATTCTCACTAAATTCTTCAAGTCTCAATTGCTTTTCAGCATCCCAAGTTTTTGTTCCTCTGTACCATACTTAGGTGTGTTCTTCTGACCTAGCTTCAAGTTTACCAACTGTCTTCAAGGAGGATAATCTGTCCTTAAACCTGTTCAGTGGCATTTTCACTGCAGCAATTTTCAGAGTTTCATATTGTTATATTTCAGATGTGTTTTGTTACTTCATAGCAGCTTATGTCTCTATAGATCTTTCTCTCAAAGTTGTCTTTAAAATTATTTTAAAATTTAAATATAATGCAATTATTATTTATAATTTTCCATGACACTTTTCCAGAGGTATGCAAATAGAAACATTTTTTAATCCAGTGATACCATATAATTACATAAAACAATAAATAAACATATTAACCATTTCTCTGATTAATTTCTCTCATTTACTCCTGTATATCAATTTCCTGAAATTCATTTGACTTTGTTAATGAGATCTAAGGTTCACTGTATTCCATTGTCTTTTGAAAGATGCTTAGAGGGCAAAATAAGAATCAGGCTGGGATGTTCATGCTTCACTGTTTGTCTATAAATAAATATTCAACACTTATTTCTCAAAAAACTTTACAGAGAATTACTATTGGTAGATAAACATATGTACATATATGTAATTTCATATAATTTTAAAGTACAGTAAATTATTTTATTTGCATATGCAATAATTCTGTGTGTATATATTTCATCATTTAAAGACCTTCTATTAAGTTACATGAAATTATAAATATGTATAATTATATTAAGATTCCAAATTAATGCGTAGGAATAGGATAAGAAATTCCAATACTTAATACAATGTTAGAAGTCAAGAAATCTACATCACATGTTAAAGAATGATAGGACTAATAAAAATCTGACATTTCAGGCCACGTAGCCTGATAGGTTCAAAGTAATAGTAAGAGAAATAAGAAAAGAAAAGAGAATAGATATACTGCTAAGTCAATTTTACTTGTTATTCCAGGAGATGAGTATTATTTGAAGCTGCTTAGCAACATGACCTGAGAGAGGCAAGCATAACTGAGGCAGATCAAAATTCAAGGTACTATTTGGATTTTATTTGATTAGATAAATGTTTGAAATTATCACATAAGTTACATTAAGATAAAAAACTGGTATTAGAAGGGTCATGAAAACATGTTCTTGGAAAGAAAAATTAGAGAAAAGAGAAATGATAGCTGATGAAAATATAGCCAGGAAAGAGTATATGAGATTTAATTACAAAAGAACCACTTTTCAACTCACCACCAAATCTAATCTTCTTATATTTTATTCTTTCTTTCTATGACAATGGGTTAAATGCCTCTGCTGCTACTTAAAGTGTGTTCTTCAGTTCGCTCACTGTATCATGTTCTTCCCTTCTGCTAATGATACTGCTTCTGCCATCACCCTTCATTCCCTTGAATTATACTTCTTTCTTTTCTCTATAAAATCAGTCTTATTAGGATGTAACCATGCCATGATACCATCATCTCAAAAAACTCTCTTGATATAAATAGCCCTATAGTAGATTTAATCACATTTTTCATATGGATCATTAGTGCTTTCCTCTAAATTTGATGGTGTTTGTTTCCCAGCCCTGCTCATTTTAGGCTACATGATTGCTTTTCCTAGTGGAATGTCAGTGGAGATGAGATGAGCAGAGTCTCGGTAATTGCTTCTGTCATTTTGTTTGCTCTGTTTGGTTCCTACAGTGTGCCTAAGAAGAAAATGATGCATGTCACTCTGGGTTCTTTAGCCTGCAGCCTAGTGTGAAGACATGAGGAACAAAACTGGACAAGCCTAGAGTCTCACCTGCTTAAGAAAGAAACTACATAAATTTCCCAATACAGTCAAATTTCAGACAAGGGAGCAAAAATGTACTCAGTTCTTCAGTACATGGAGATTTTGAGGCTCACTGCTCTTGAATTAAATTGGCAACTTTGCTCTCTATTCCTGCTGTGATATCACTTCTCCTTCTGGTTCTAGATGACATCCAAAGCCTTCCATGAAACTACTTAAATTGGAGTAATCAAAGAGCAAAGATGGCTTGACAACCATTGACAAATGTGATCGTCCATTACTGTCCTTTTCTTAATGAATTTAAGAGAGTTGATTGCCCCCCTTTTTCTTTTTTGGAATATCTTTCCACATGGCTCTCAAGATATTTCACTCTCCTTATTAACATTGTTAATAACATAATTATTAACATAATTGACTGACTTGCATTTTCTCTCTTCCACTTCCGGACATCTTAGTGTTGGATCATCCTAAAATTTGCCTCCGTTTCTTTTTCCTATGTAAAAATCACATTCCTTTTCATTGTGTAACTCATATGCTCCATTATTTTAAGCTTATGACTTCAGATCATCTATCATCATTTTAAATGTCTACCAAATTCACATATCTAACCTAAACCTCTACTGTAGGTTCGAATTCCCTATTAGCCTACTTCACTGGAGATTCTAATGGGAACTTCTAACTTACCATGATCAGTAGATCCTGGAGTAACAACCGGGCTGACATACAAACAACTTTGGCTATGACCGGAATTTTAGTTTTAACTTAAGAACAAAGTCTTTAGTTATGTACCACATGCCTGCTGCTTGGGCTTCCAGATGATCTCAGATACAGATTTAACCCTTCAAGAGTTCTAGAAGGAACATTACAACATCCTGTCCTGTGTGGGGTTGAGAAATCCTAGGGCAATGACTCTCTAAGGACACTAAGAACTGCCTCTGTACAGGGGAGAGACTCTGAAGGCTGTGCAGAGGAGCCTGAGCCTTCAGTTGACCAACTGGAGTTGCAACCAGCCCTCGTAAATGAATTGAGTTTGTAAGACAAGGGTCCACTTATTCATCAATTAAGGCAAATGCACTACGCTGATGTAAGACGCTAAATATGGGAAACTGAGGTTACTGTGTGTGGAAAGTCTTTCTATTGTCTTTGCAACTTTTTCTAAATACAAGAATTTTATAAGATAAAATCATCATTTAGGAAAAAAATAAGAACTCAGTTCTGTAAGGAATTAAAATCATATTTGTTTCAATACAGGTAATGAGTTCCATCAGCCTTAATGTTTGCAGAATAGCTCATTTCACTAAATATACACTCCTTTTGTGTTTTAAATAACCAAATCTGAAGATCATGAGACTCAAAAATAAAAGAAAAGAAAAAGAAAAAGAAAAAACACACAAAAGTTTTAAGCCCACATACATTCAATATTTCTAAATCAGTAATGATTATACAGTGCTGAATGAAATTATCATTTGATATATCATGTGATTTTAGAATGTGAATTCTGAGTCTTTTAAAGATTATAATTTTCTTCTGCAAAATATGCAAATATTTAAGATAAAACGGACTACAAAGTTGAAATTTCTAAACACTCTTTTATAGAGGTTTTTCCTTTACTAAATACTCTTAAATAATTTTTAACAGCATAAAAAAGGTAAACTTGGCCCCTAAAACAGTGATGGGAAACCTTTTAGAGACCAAGTGCCAAAACACAATGCAAAGCCCACTTATTTATCACCGAGTTCCAACACTGCAATTATACCTGAACCCTTAGTCGATAAAAAACAACTCTACATTAATAGCGTTTGTCTTAAAAGAAAAACACCTTAACACACTTGCCATGGGTTTGCCACCATTACTCTAAAATTCATTCCAAATAGTGAAAATTCCAAAAAGCTGATATAGTTGTTGATGTGGCAGTACTTCTTAATTTAGTATTGCTTTATTCTAGAAATAATGTCTTCAGGCTTTGCATGGTAATTAAGAATACTTTAATTTTATTGTGGCATCTACATATTTTCAGTATACTCTACTTCAATAAAAGCCTCTTTGTAGGCCTCTTCTACTGCATAGTCTGCCTGCTTCTTCCTTTTTTCTTTCCCTTGTTTAACTGAATCTCCCTTTGATCTCATACATTTCTCTTGACACTAAAACTACAATTTTATTCTATTGGCGACTTCTCCTGGGGATAATTGTAAAATCTGTCTTTTTCCAATTATGAGATTCTATAAATTCTTTAGGGTATAGTCCTTTTGAGATGCATGCTCATAACTCCCATTAATGTCATCAGTTTAAACTTGATCTATTGGTTTCCTTGTCTAAGTGACCTCAGTCTTGCCTTAACCCAGTTTTGTTTATATTCTCCAAACTCCCCTTCCTCTACATGAAGTCTCTCACAAAAGCATCACATATAAGTCATGTATTAAGTTGTAAACTAAAGCAATATGAAATCAACTACTTTTTTGAAATGTGTGACATTATTCATTTCCAGAAGCCACAGTGCCACTATATTAAATACAATATTTGAACATGGTCAACTGAGAAAGAGAAACACTACACTAAAATATGCCCAGCTTTATAAATAATGTGCTTGAGTGATCAATGAAACAGTGACTTTTGGGGAATTAATAACAGAAGTTATGGCCCAGACAGTATTGAAAAGTGACGCACTCCTCATTTTACAAAATGTATTATTGGATTGTAAATCTATTTACTTCTGTAAGTATTTAGTAAAAGTCCTTTTAAAATAAATGTTGTGTAATGGGTCAGAAACATTTACAGTTTTTCCTTTCATCCCACATTTCTCAACTTTCCTTTTTCCAACTTGTAAAATGCCCCATCATACTCAAATTAGTAATGTATTCAATACCCCAGGTTCCCAAATGCTGACCCACATCACCCCTGTTGTCTCTCTGTCATGGTAGAGAATGTCAGCTGCATTCCATTTGAATTTTCCATAGAATATGGTACACTAGGCATTTTGTAATATCGCACATCTGAAAACATATCCTAGACCTTATCATAACCTGGGTGAATGTTATAAAAGCCTAAATGCTAGCATTAAGAGTATTCCCTTCTCTGCAGTTACCCTTGTAGCAAACGTGTCCTTTGACGAGTCCATTTGTCCAATTTCTGCGTCCTTGAGATTTCTTTTTACACAGAATTCACCTTGAACATGGAGCTGATCATTTCACCCTCTGGATCATACTTTCACTGCCCTCCTTCTTTGTTTTGCCACCTTATTATTTTTACCACAATCATGTAGCCAAACAGTCACAGGGTGCACAAGTCACATTACTTCTCAGATTCTGTACCAGGTCACTCATTGTCACCTGCAAGGCTCTATTCCAAGTAGATTTCCAGCTTTCTCTGCACACTTAAACTCATAATTTCTCAAAAAATTACATTTTAATAATTCATTCCATCTTTTTTTTAATTCTTCAAAATCATTGTTTTAAACTTCATTTCTGATGGTCCCATCCTCATTTGCTTCATTCATGATGTGTCAGCTCACCTGCTAGTTCATAGACAAGAGCAGTAGTGTCTTTTTTTCTCGCTTCTTCCTGAAAACTTTCAACTTCACTTTCCCATCCTTACAGGCTTACACAAAACTATCTACCACATATTCCCAAAGTTGCAGTTTTCCTCCTTTAGAGGCCTATCAAAGTTGGTTAACTTTTCTTTTGTACCTTTGATATTTTATTATGTTTCTTCTTCCTTCCAGAAATTCACTAAAAGTGTGAACATTTAAAGCTCCTTAAACTGTTTTCCCTCCTGTTTTTTTCTATCAGTCTATATCTTTGCCTCCTCCCATTCCTAAGTTTATTGCAAAAGATTAGCCCAAACAAGTTTTGTGTTTTAATCCTTTCTGAAATCCAGTGTAAATTAATGACTGAGCTCATCATCTAACATTGTTCACAATAGTGTTGATGATGCTAAGAAGACAAGAGCTAGTAGATCTTTTATTGACTCTCTCTTTGCTCAACTCTACACTTGCTTTTATAATTTTCTTTCTTCCTTTTTGGGACACTTTCCACCCTTGATTTCTGAAACATGAGCAACTTTTATTGGTCTCTTTGTATCCTTTCAACAATGTTAGTAAACCCTAAATCTGAACATTTTGACCTTCTTTCTGAGTTGCGGACATATTTCTAATAGTTACTGAAATCCACTTTAATTTCAAATAGCTACCCCAAACTCTTAATTCCCAAATTAAAGCAATGCCCATTAGCTACCTAGAACACTTCTTTCTTTTCCCTGCTAAATTCATCTTTAGATTTATAATTTATTTTTTTCTTACCTTTCACATTTAATTGTTATTTCAATTATGTATTGATAACCTTTGCCTTATTTTTTCCTAGTGTAGAGTCTCTCATCTCATTATATTAATGATAATACTTTAATTTACTTCCTTATTTTCATAGGATTTTTTCAGAGTCATTAAAGCTTGCTTGTTTATAAATACCAAAAGGCTAATTGCAACTAATTAAAAAAATTATTTGACCTAGCAAGTGAAACTTCAGAAGAGTCTTCAGCTTTGGCATGATTGGATCCAATGACTCTGAGTTTCTTCTGCTCACCAATTGGATTCTTATCTATCAGGCTTTTTAATAGCCTCATACCCAAGCTCCTAGCTATATTCTGTCAATTTAGTAATGTGATCAAAATAAAATGATTATTACTCGATATTACCAAACATCTGATGATCAATAAATACTTGATTGATAAACTACCTCACAGAGAGACCATCAGAAGACAGCTCGTGAATGATCCAGATCTGCGACCATGCACATGCAACAGTGGGGCATGTGTTCCAGTCAAAAGGACTGAGAATAGAAGGACTGGTACCCAGAAAGGAAGCTGTTGGAAAACTAAATAATAGATACTTGTTATATTTTAATAACATGTAAGTATAGACAGATCAGCCCAAACTATTGAGAATGCCAATCCAAGCCCCTCCCAAAATGCCTGTCTTCCGCATTTTTGACATCTTTATCTAGCTATGCTGGGACTCTGGGTTTCTCAAGCCATCATGACTGCCGGGTACGACTCTCATAGTTCTCTTGAAAACCTTTTGTGTTCTCTATTGAATGGCAGTGACTTCTTCATCTTAAAGATAGAACTCATGTACAATTTTTCTAACTTCCTCTAAAGACATTTATTTATCTCTGAATAAAGATTAGTTCCAAAACCTCAGTTGCCCGTGAACTAGCACAAACATTCAACAAGTGGGCTCTCTTCTTACTAAAAAGCTTCTGCACAACAAGAGAAACCACCAGCAGTGTGACGAGGCAACCCACAATGTTTGAAAAAAAATTTACCAACGGTCCCTCAGACAAAGGTCTACTATCTCAAATCTATAAAGAAATTTAAAAAATCAGACTTCAAAATTTAAAGATCCAATCCAAAAATGGGCATCTGACATGAACAGACATTTCTCACACAAAGAAGTAGAAATGGTAAATAAACATATGAAAAAGAGTCCAACATCACTGGTCATTCAAGAGATGCAAATGAAAACAATGCTGAGATTCCACCTCACCCCAGAAAGAATGGCTGCTACCATGAAATCAACCAATAATAAATACTGGCAGGGCTGTGGGGAAAGAGGAACCTTGCTCCTGCTGGTGGAAGTGTACACTGGTGCAACCATTGTGGAAATCAGTATGGAGATACCTCAAAGAACTAGGACTGGAAGTCCCATTGACCCAGCTATTCCCCTGCTGGCTTTCTTCCCCAAAGAATTAAAAGAATCATACCACAGTGATATATGTGCACCCATGTTCATAGCAGCACAATTTTTAATAGCTAAAACTTGGAAGCAGCCCAAATGCCCATCAACTGGAGACTGGATAAAAAAAAATGTTTTTTTTATAAAATGGAGTACTACTCAGCCATAATAAATGAGAAATTAGAGACATTTATAGCTAAATGGATGCACATTGAGGCAATACTCTTAAGTGAAATAAATAGGACACACAAGTTTAAGTACTGAATAGTTTCTCTAGTGTGAGAAACTAAAAGTGTAAATAAGTACTAAAAGATATAATAGATAATGTGAAATAGGAAGAAAAGGGGCAAAGGGGAAGGGGAAATGGGAGGGATGGGGGAAAGGAAAGAAGGGAATGGAATTAATGAAAAGAGGAAACAAAGTCTTTGTAAATAGGGAGGGATGGAGGGGTTGGAGGGCAGGAGAAGGGGGAAAAATAAGAACCAAGAGAGTAGGTAAAGGTGCAAATTTCCAATGATGAATGTCATTATACTGTACCCCTAAAATGTACCAATAAAAGGATATACAAAAAATATAAAGATTAGTTCCTACAGTGAAGACAAGGGAAAGCTCCCTACAATTCCCATTCTTCTATTATCTTCTTGAAACAGGGACCATTTATTATTTGTCTGTGAATCTCTAGCATTAGGTTTAACACTGAAAAAAGTCCACTTGGAGAAATTGCAGACATAGAAGATGAGCTCATAAGTACCATCTACCCCAAGTGTCTATAAGGAGCTGTACTTGAGCAGGAAGTGGCTGAAATGAGCTTAATTACTGATGCCAAATGGAAGAATGAGGGGAGAAACCAGGTATTCAGATTGACAAAAGTATATAAGGACAAAAATGATTGGTTTACTACATTTTGATATTTGAAGTTAACTTCAGGAAGTGGAGGCAAAAAGGCTATTCTGTGGTCTCCAAATGGTTCTGAAATGTAGTGTAAAGAGGCACATTTCCATCAGCTTTCTATCAATTAATAATTCTTGGCTACCTTGGATTTACTTTACCTTACAATTCTGTGGCACAGTTTTCAGCTATTCAGAACACAGTTATTTTCCAAAACATTAAATAATTCTCTCAGTAATTTCCCCAAACCATTTTGTCCTAAAATCTTACATTTCCACAAATCAAATTTAGTCTCTAGGCTTAATCATTCCTGCCCTGTTCATATATTTTCATCTTTATGTTATACATTATATAATATCATGGTGTAAATTGTGAACAAAAGTCTATTTTAAGGAAATCCAGTAAGTTGCAATGAAATTTAACCTTCATAAATTACACAACCTGACCCTTCAAATTTTAACCAGGCTCTGCTTATCTTGTACAGAGATGAGAAAGTTGTGTGTGAATAGCTCTCTTTTTGTTGTAGCACAAAAATGTGCCTCTCAACTCCACTGCATACCCCATGTCTAGGTTTTTGCCCTTCTTCTCCTCTGCGTGGACTCACGAGTCTCCTTCCTCAGCAGTTCGTTCCACGGCTATCACCTTATCATCCCCGCCTCTGCTCATCAAATTATCTCTAGAGAATCAATTAGTATCTGAAGCTTCTTCATTGTTTTTCCTTGTTTTCTCAATCTCTTATCCCAAGAATATTTGTGTTCTGTCGCTTAGGATACTGACTTTCAAATAGTAGGTATTTTATAAATATTTGTGGAATACAAATACAAGGCTAGCTGTGTGAATAAATAAATGTTTCATCTGTTTTTAGTCATTTTCATAATTAATGTAGAAATATGTAATATTGTTCAAATATTTTGACATACAATTTTTCAACTAGATTGAACATTTCCTCTCACATACAGGGAATGTATTTACCTTTTCATAAGGGTAGCATCACAAAATAAAACTATGCTTTAATAGAGAAATAGGAAATGTTTGATGAGTTAATAAAATCAGTTACAAAGGAAGGAGAAAGTTCTGAAGGGGAAGGGCTGTACTTTCTATTCAATTGGTTTATTTCACTTTATAAATTTTATCATCAAATTGAAAATTACAAGACTTACGTTCTAATTCTATTGATAACTTCAGTTAATTTTGTGCTTGATGTGAATATGAAATTAACCATTTGGATGATATAATCCTAAAGTTCCACTTCAACTTTAAGGTTTTGTGAATGAAAAGGAAGTCAGATAGAAAAGACAACTTTGTATTCACTAGTGAATACAGAATTAAATGTGAATTTAAAAATTCTTCAGAATTTTTCAAAAGAGGATACATTTTCATCTGATGAAATATCAACATTTCATCAGAATTATAGTAACGTCTTATTTTTATAACATTTAGATTGTAATTTTTAGTTTAATCACTGCTTTACAGGGTTATTCGTATTCATTATCTTGACTGACTTATATATATATATATATATACCCCAGTGCTATGTATAACTAGAGCTTAGGTCATCTCTGCTTTCTTCCCCATAGAACACCCCCAAAGAAGGTAATTGATGTTTCCAGTACTCTGGGCTTCTCATATAAGGGAAACAATGCAATATTTAGCACATATATCTGATTTGTTTCACTTCACATTATGATCTCAAGATTGCACTCATTTTACTTCAAATGATTCATTTGTTTTTTAAATTTGGATGCCAAAATTCAGAATTTTATTGTCAATAATTGTTCTAATAAAATCTATGAATAGAAATAATATGTAATACAAACACATGCAAATAAAATATACGTCAGGTGCATTGGCTTGTGCCTGCAATCACAGCTACTTGGAGGCTGAGGCAGGAGGATCACCAGTTTAAGCCGAGCTTGAACAACTTGACAAGAATCTTTTCTCCAAATAAAAATAAAAACAGCTGGGAATGTAGTTCAGTGATAGAATGTCTCTCAGTTCAATCTCTAGTACGTAAATATATATATTTACATTAATATATATTATATATTAATATATTAATATATATGTATACAAATTAGACCCACATAGCCAACAACCTACTGAATTTTGCAATCTCTATATTCTATAGCTATACATGCTTCACACCGTAATATTTTTATTAGCTTGCTTTTTTGTTGGGGGGCATTCCACAGCAGCATGCAGTATACTTTTTAACATAACTCCTAATGACATGCACAAAAGAGGATTTCAGAATTGCTTGAGAAAGTGAGAAGAAAAATGGGATAAATGTGTTCAAATAAGGGGAATGATTTTGAGTGGGATTATGATAATGTGTCTTTAACTGTAGTATATATTTTAATTTCAACATTCACTGAAATACATATGTTTATATATAAACATATATATGTATATATATATATGGCACTCATGTGTCATACGACAATTTGAAAATCATTATATAACACATCTAAGATACATAAAAATGAGAACTATATATTGCAAATGAATCATTAAGTAAAGAATTAAATTACTTATTTTCTTTTTTGATACTAGTATTCTAATAAGGTGGACATTGAAAACAACTCCTAATTATTTCCAGTTTTAAAGAATTCATAAGATTTTCCCACTTATGACTTGCTTTATGTTGATTTAACAAATGCCAGACAGACAGTTCCATTCAACCACGAATTCATAACTTTTATTCCTACCAGATGATAGACTCTATGACCAACTAAACCTTAATGTTCTATTGAAATTAAATATGTAAGCTAGGCACATAAAAATAAACCCACAATTCAGGGAAAGTATCATTAGCTTATACATAACTAAAGCCAGTCCTGAACAAAAGGAAAACAAGAAATGACAACATGAATTTTATTTCTTGTTTCATCACTTGCTCCAGACTGAAGGTCAATTTGTCAGCTATTCACTGTGTTCCTAATGGAATAATCAAAGCTTGCATGGAATGAAAACTAAGAGTCACACAGGAGATTCAAGAAAAGATCTGGATAAGAAAATATTTGAATAAATGATCAAATTAGAATGAACTAGACTACTATGCTATTCTTCAAAAATACTGTATATTGTTCCTAATGAGATGGCAGGTAGTGCATTCTCCTGTCAATAGCTATGCATTACAATTACTGCTCACTAAAAGCACTTGTCACTCATGATACATCATATTATGACTGGCATTTCATGATTCCAGCTCCTCTGGGATTAAAAGAAAATAATACCATCATTAACAGAGTGATAAGTATTTGAGTGCTGTGCCAACATTTAACTCATGTCTGCCAATCTAAATGGGAAAATGCTCTTTACTGATTGAAGAAAGGATTTTGTTTGAAGATAATTGACTTGGAGTCTTTCATTGACATAATACCACCTCCGGAAGAAACATATGTTCATCTTACAAAACAAAGACTAGATGTAAGAGGCTGATTGCTTTCTCTTTACTGAAGTACAGATCCTATTGACTTGAGTGAAAATTCTTTCTGCCTCGGAGTCAAAGCACTATAGATCATTTAGTCCATTTAAGGCATTGAAAAATTGCTTTAAGTAAGTTTACACAGAAATAAGGCACAATCTACAAAGAAATCCACGAATTGCACACAGATAAAGATGGTAGTGGAGTGGGGTGGTGAAGAAAAACATAATTACTTCAAAAAGAGACAAAGACACATTTACACTAAAGTAAACTCTTTTTAGGTGTTGGTAAAAATAAGATGTTCAGTCCTTAAAGTGTTAAGTATGAGGTGCTGATAGAAAGAACATCCAAGTAAAAATGTTAAGCATTAGTAACTTAAAAGCTTATGTTACTTTGAAGGAAGGTAGAATGTGGCAGTATCCACACATACATGCATGCATACCTGTATGCTCACACCTGTGAATAGGGAGGGAACATACCCAATGATGGAATATCAGGACAGGACACAGTGAATACCAGGGAAATCAAATATATCAGCAAAGAGAATGTAGAAACAATAGAAAATGGTAAAATCTAGAAGCAAGAGGATATACTCAAAGAAAAAGGGGAAAATCCATTGTTCCATATGCTGCTGTGGGTCTAACAAGGCCAACTCAGAATTGGCCTTGTGGTTTCACAACGTAAATTTAGTAACAATAGGCTCAGTGCTTTAATGGGTGTGAACATATGATTTCATAGTGTTGAAAAGGAAACACACACACTTCCAAGGTGTTTTCAAATAGAACAGGCCAAGATATGAATTGGTTGAACAAAATGAAAATGGCTTCACAAGAGGCATTGTTTGCTACTAGTGATGATCCCATTGCCATTAGCTGAGAGACAATTCATGAGGCAGACTAGAGAAGGAGAATGCAAAAGTGGTACCTGTAGATGGGTAAGAGATAGGGGAAACTAGGTCACACTGAGGTTCTGCTCTTCCTTAGCAATGAGATGGAAAGAACATGAGAGCCCTGTCCAAGAGCATAGGAGAGTCAGAAGATATAGTAAGATCTAGCTGCATTACTGTAAGAATGGCAGATGATGGTTCTAAATCTGCCTGATTTCTACTGACAGGTAGAAAGTTTTACAGGTGGAAGATATCAGCTATTTTTGTTTGTTTGTTTCCAGTGCATGTTCTATTTATTGTATTCTTCTATGGCCAGCACTTGTGGATGTGAGGACCAGAATTGTCAGGGCTCTGATTACCATCACAGAGTTATGATTCTTAAATCAAAACACTGCCTGTCTCAGAGCAAACACACAGGAGACTGTTCCAAGCCACACCTAGAGCTGTAAAGAGTCTTGATACTTCCAAAGTGACTGAGGGTCCCGAACAGTTCCCTCACTGTAATATCATATGCATCAATCAGTACACTTTAAAAGGTGAACACATTACACATTACAAAAATAGCTTAAGAGAAAAATCAACGTCATTAAACTAAGTTACCCAACATGCTTAAAATAAAATAGTAAGTAAAAATATCGCTTCTAAAAAACATTTTAAAAATGATGAAAACCTCAAGAATCACTTACATTGGGAGCCACGGGGTCTCACAGCTTGGTGTGCAATATTTTTGGGGCTCATGTGGTGGGAAAGAGGGTAGGGAAGGGAGCACCACTGTGCTTCTCTTATCTACCATCGCCTCTGGCCAATGACAGTCAAGGGAGTCAGTGGAGCTGAGAACATGCCTTTCTCTTCCAACTTCGTGGTCATCAGGGGTTAATTTCATGTTTCAAGTTGGAGAGTATTTTTGGAGAATAACATATGAATAGGTGAACTCTGAGAAAGCAGATTGTGTGCCATAATGTGGCTGGACCTCTATCAATAAGTTGAAGGCTTGAATGGAAGAAACCATCTGACTTTCAGAAGCTTGAAGGAGTTATCCACCAGGCTGCCTTTGAATATTCCCTGTACTGTGGGCTCTCCTGGGACTGGAGCCACTCACGACAATGTAGATTTGACATCAGCTCCATAATTCCATAAGCTTTGTAATAAATATTTTTTAAGTGTATGTCCTATTGATTCTATTTCTCTGGAGAACACAGACTGATACATAGACTCAGGCAGTGTGCTGACTTCCCCATAACAGTTGGAACCTTGCACTGGGCCCTCAGGGATGGCAAAGAAGAATCAGCCTGGAATGCACTGCAACATTCTCAGAGTGCAACACAATGTACTTGTGGATCCTTATCCCACATCAGAATGATAAATGAGCTCCCCTGGAGTTCAGTCTCCCACTCTCTGATCTCCAATTCTGAAGCCCAGGCCAATGCAAACCACCATGTGAGAAGCTACGTTGACCAACGTGAGAGCCTGGAACATGGCCTATCCACCTCCACATCCCATCCCAGGCGGGACCAAGGTCTAGTTAGGACACCACCATTACTTTTCTCTTCTACGATGAACTCGTGTGAATATGAGAAAAGAGAGGCTGCTGCTATGCCAACAAAGAGGTCTGATGACTGTGACTGTAGATGGTCTCTTTACAGTGCACCTCCAGAGGTGTCCTGCTGTGTCCTTTATCCTTCTTCTTTTTGGTGATGCTGTGACTGAAGAGACATCCATGAAGTCTCTGTGTATCTGGTTGTGGTCAAAATGACCTTTAAAGTCCAGCTGATCCTGTCCACAGCATGTAGACATCTACTATGGATGGTTACCATCTCCATCACCATCATGCCTTCAACCATGAGCCTGGCCTGTGAAAACCACTGCTCTGAAGGGGCAGCCATGGGCAGGTGCTGATAGGCCTGCTGAGATTGCACAGATCTTGAAGGCAGGGCATGGTCATGGCTCTGAAGTACAGAAAAGACTCGGAGTTCTAGTGAGAGCATCAGCAGCTGGTGAACAGAGTGGTGCATCTATTCTTTGAGGGTCTTGCAGTACTAGTTGAATAAGTTCTATTGGTTAGCTCCCCAGGAAAGCCAGTCTCTAGAAATTAAGTAACAGGGCCTGACCTTCTTCATTCATCTGCAGAATCTAGCAGATCATGAGCTGTGAAATGCTTCAAGTGTCCAGGAGCTCAGTGATCATACATTACCAGTCCTTTCTTTCCATTAGTGTAAATCTAATGCTTTTTAGGTTATGGACACCATTGTACCAAGGTGGAGGACAGCAGCAGAGCCTTGGGGCAGGGGACAGCACTATAAGATCTAGACGGATAATTAGGCTATCCAAATTCTGGAGAAACCAAGATTTAATGCATGTGTGTGTCTACACATATATGGTTGTGTGTGTGTTACAGTTCAAGCAGAAGGGAGAAGAGAAGGCACTGAGCATATGTTGGATCCATTTAGATTTTACTTTCTCGCTATTTTTTTTATTATGTCCTTTAAAGTCTCATCTCTACCAAGTAACTCAGAGTACTACTTAATCCAGCCCCCCCCCGGATTACTTGTTCATAATTATCTCATAATATATTGTACTTCTTCACTCATGGCATTCCTTGAGCTGGGGGATGGAGGATTTTCCTGTTGGTATCTCTGGGAATCTCTATCAATGCATAAAATCACTCTTTGCATTCTTAGGGCACTCAAAACATATTTCTTTGGTAGTACTCATGAACAAGAGCCTGGCCTGTTTGCTTTTTCTGATACAGTCTAAGAACAGATCCTATGTCTCATTGATCTTCATATCTCCAATCGTAGCCCAGTGCTCAGAATATAAATATTTAAAAGTGTCTGCAAATTGTACATATATATTATATAATATATATGTATGGTTTTATATATACAATGGAGAGAAACGCTAAATTATAAGCAACTGAACTAAGAATTTCTTTCATGAAGACAACTGCCAATGTTTAAGAAAATGCTTCGATAAGCTGTTTTATAATGCAAGGCATGATATTGAATATGGCAGGAAAAAGAAATAAGAAATATATCATTAACCAGGCCTACTTTAGTAATACTTAGGGAATTTCTTAATTCTCCTCTGAAGTGTGTATGTCCCAAAAATTGTGTGGTAGTGTTTTTGTTTGATTGTTGTTTACTCTAAAGTGATTCTTTGGGAATCAAGATGGCCAAATTGTGTATGTGGTCAAAATGGGGAGGACATATACTAGAGTATAAAATGATTTTTCAGAAAACATGTGAAAACTATGTGTTTCTAAGATAAATGAGAAAACATGTGAACATCCCTTGCCCTGAATGTGGTATACAGTGTCTCTTGTCTACCAATTTTATTCCTCTTCGGCCTGGGAAAATTGCTAATCTACTCTCTTAACACAACTTACATGTTCCTTGCGGGAATACGTTCTATTCAAAATGCAACATGAATTTCCAAGACTGTTTTGATCAGTGTAAACTCCTCAGTCTGACCCTATTTGTTCCACACTTTTTCTGTATCATGATGCAGAAAAGCAAAGAAAGTATGAGAAATAGAGCTTTAAGATAAGAGGAGACTGGTTCTTACACTGTGGAAAATAGCCTTCCATCAAATAAACACCCATTTAGACTTCAGATTAGAAAAAAAAGAAATTTTTATACTACCCAAATCATCATGCACTTATAATATTTATGAAGTTTGGCAGATCTGTAAGATTTCAGCATTAATAGATATAATAAAGTCAGTTAATGAGCAAAAATAAAACTGATTTAGTAAAAATATGTCCAATCTAAAGATATAAAAGAATGGTTTTTATAGTACTCTAAACTTTAGTTATGTTAGTAATATTCAAGCGTTTCATACATTTTTAGACTCTTTTGAAATCTGATTCAAGTTTATGTAAGTAAAGAGAGAAAAAGCCTCCTATATTCTGTTGTTAATTTAGAATTAAAGTCTTTCTCACCTTTATAATTGCAGATTCTTAATCTTCAAACTTAATGCCACATTTTAGCTTTCTTTGCTCTTTTCACATATATTTTCCTGTGCTGGAATAGTGAATGTGGTCTTATGGTACATTGTTAAAAATCACACACAATATTTTTCAATACGAAGAGAAGGAAAATAATGTTTTTGATTAATTTCCGTATGGTCAGTAACTGTGGGAAGTCACTGCTTATAAACGTATATTAATAATCCTCATGGCATCAATTTGAGATGTGAAAGTATCTAGAAACTATGAATGACATTTTCCTAATGTGACAAAACTCATACCTAACCCTATGACCTCATACCCAAGATATTTATCAATGAGTTCATTAGTATTGTCAGATGCTGTATCATACATATTGTCACCAGGAAAAATGTTGCTTTCCTAACTTTTGTGTTGCATTCTAACAATGTGAGAATCTTTTTCTCCCCTAGATATTTCTTGTAAGTTTGAGACTCAGTTTGTCTCCTAGAGATTGGTAGATGGAAGCCAATATGATACCACAGACTTATTTCAGAGCTGAACTCACTTGTACATACACACTTTCTGCTCACTCTGTAACAAATCATCATTTAACTGCAAATCTGATCATTTTGTCAATTAAGTGACAAACCTGACCATCACCCTCAACTCATTCATTTATTGTGCACCTCAAATGAAGTAAATTAGCAAGTTTTGCCAATCTTACTATATGCTTTGTGTCACTCTCTTCTCTTGATCTTTGTATGGATCAGGGTGTCAGAAGGGAAAACATGGCTCATGCAATTTCTACATTTGGAAAATTGGTGAAAAGCAGAGTCCAGGGCATCCTGTAGGGACAACGCAATCCCCTTGGAATGACAATAATGAAGCAGCCCTTACCATGTCAGCCTGAAAGAGGAAAGTAATACAAGGAAGAGGAGAGATAATTTATAAGGAGAGGGCTACTTGACATGCAATAGAGACTTTGGAAAGAGAATGAGACAAGAAAATAAAGCCAAAAAAGTGGTTAGACTCAGCTGACTCCATGCTTTACCATCCAGTTTCCTGCTACCATTTAACTTTGGCAGAACCAGACTCAAACTGGAAATTAGGAGCAACAGAGTACACTCCATCTACCTCAGTTTCCAGGGCAAAGATGGGGACACAGAAAGGTGAGAAGTGAATCTGGCACTTGGCTCATGAGCCTTTGTTTAGTTTCTCATCATCTCTCTCCCTAACTTCTACCTTAGTCTCTCATTTGGTATTTCAGTGCAAACTAAGGTACTTTTTGAAACCCTATTTCAACCACCTTTCTGATGTCTTCTCTTTCTTCCTCCAGTATCTTGTGCAAAATTTACTCCTCTGTAGAGAAACTTTGCTATTTTTAGTACAAATTATGCTCATCATTTGCATTTTTATAAATCTTTATAGAGGTTAACACTTGTCTTTTAATAATGTGAATAAATGTGTAAATATGCCAGAAACCTATATCTTAGTTTCCTTGGATTTCGAAGCACATTGCATACTTGTGTAGGTGTCTTGCAATTGGTACAGAATATACAAAAGTTCAAAAAAATGACAGAGGGGGGAAACTAAGCAAAGAAAGACTATTGCCTTCCTTTTTATGATTCACCATCTTTCTAAATATATTGAATTTCACGTATAATTTTTGTGTCTTTCCTCCTTATTTTTCTCTAACAATGAATCCTGTTGTTTTAAAGGAGAATGAGAATGGAAACACTGTCTGATTGAGAAGTACCCTCATGTTTTGTGCTATGAAGATGTGTTAGTGGTTATGATTCTTGTGTTCAGTGTGATGTAGCATTCCATATTGTACCAAGAGTAGAGTTCAGACCTCGGACTAACTGCCACATTCTTCAATACACTACATTGCCTAGCCAGATCTCCCCCTCTTTGTTCCTTGTTCAGCATGTGTGAGATTTACCTGTGAAATTTAATAACAACCATAGATTTTCCTGTACTCATTTACATCATAAAATTTACTTCTCAAACCTGACACATTCCCTAAAGATTTTGCTAAAAGGATTAGATTACCAAGATATTGGCAGGTTCAAGAAAGAGAAATAATTTGAAAGAATTGAAATTAAAAAGATGTACAGATAATGAAGATGGAGTAGAGCAGGGCACATTGTTTCTTTTATCTGCAGCCTTTTCTGCATTACTAATATTTTTGCAGGTGTATTTGAAGTAAAGGAAGGAAGGAAGGCAAGCAATGACCATCTAAATGTGATGACATCCATAAAATCTACATGTCATATTTTATCCAAGTGCTGATATTCCATTTGAGTTATGATCCTCTGTAAATAGAAGACAGAAATGAAATCCTGGAACATATCTCATTCTTGATCCTGACAGATTGAAATGTGACAGTCTCAGACAAAAATAAGTTTTGGTTAAGTTCCAAAATGAATAATAAATAAAAGGAATGATAATAACATTCTAAATGTACCGAACACAAGTATGAATATTAAATTTAATGTATCCTTATTGAATCTTATCAGAGGTAGAGAAATGTATCTAAGTGTTAGTTTTATATGACTTTGCCCCTATGCAATTACACAGCAAGCATCCACTACAGCCTTTCAGAGCAGGATTGAAAGTAAAAATGCTCAATTGCCCTGACAAAGTTGTGATGATTTATGAGACATAGCTCTATTTCAGTACATAGTAAATAAAGCAGTGCTTTAACTTATGTATTTGAAAATATTCAGTATAGATTTGCAATTGCCAAAACATCT
This sequence comes from Heterocephalus glaber, assembly GCF_000247695.1. Next base: position 2,659,141 of record NW_004624873.1, read on the forward strand.
TTACATGCTGCTTCCAAAGTGTTATGTATGTATTTATGCATGTCTTGACTTGTTGCAGAAAGGTTTAAGTGTAACAAAATTATATATGCTACAAATAAAATACAACTTGGCAAAGTTGAGAGTGAACGCAATGCTGAGTGATAAAGAGGTTTTTTTTATTTTTAAAAGTTGAAATGTTTAGCTAACTACCTTATTTTAATTCACTGGGAGTCATGCATGTACAGAAATAGATTTCCATAATGCCAGAGAATACTTTAGTCCTATTTCTTGCATTCAATGTATTCTACACTTTTAAATTTCAAAATGAAAACATTTTCTGATTTAAAAATATTAAAGCAGAAATGGACGAAGTGTGAGTCTAAATTCTCTCCTGTCTTCTTCTTCACATATTTTGCTGGGTATAGATGTCTCATTTTTTTAAAGTATAAAATTTACTTATCAAGTACATGTACTCATTCTAGAAAATATAAAATGTAGGGCCAGAGTTAATATAGATGCTCTTAGTATATACAGAAGGTCAGGTTTCACTGTTATTTGACAAACAGACTACATGTTTTTGTTGCACCAGGGTCTCACCAAGCCATGACGGAGGGAGATCGACTTGCTGCCCTCTGAGAACTGACAGCTGAGTGGGAGCGGGAGAAGCTCATTACTGAAATGTACACAACTATGTAACTCATGTTCCAGGTAAACGCCACAGAGGAATTGCAGACTATTAATAAAGTTGAGGACCCTGACCCAGGAGGCTAAGCGGGAAAGTGATCCTTGTTTGGAGATACCTTGAGCTGAGCCCTGATGGAAAAGCAGACTAATTGTGGGAAAGAGAATTATTTCCTCTTATGAAAGGGGAAATAACAGGGTTGAGACAGCACTTAGGCTGGAGGGATTTAGGCTAATTTGTGGAAGCATAGTTGAAAATCTAGCTTAGGGAATCTAGAACTACCAGCATTAAAAATGATGTTTTATTAGTGGATGTTATTTTTATATTAGCATGCATTATGTTAAGAAAAAAGAACAAAGTGAATGTAGCAAGCAACATGGACAACCTGCATATTGGTCAACACTGGCTTAAGAAATTGAAGTGACAATAGCTAGTCCCAAGGAAAAAACATATAGATAGATAGATACATACATAGTTACAACGATTAAGCAACTAGGGAAACCATAGTCATCAAACACAAATGTTGTTCTAATTTGTCTGCATCCCATGCAAAGGTACTTAACAATTATGGACAAACACCTCTTGAATAGGGCTAGACGATATAAAAGAATGGGAAGTTTTCCTTACATGTATGATCTCCTCTCCTTTACCTCCACTCTCCCCCACCCTTCCTATTCTATTTACCTCTCCCATTCCGTATGAATTTCAGATCTTTTAGGCTCCTGTATCACAGTGCAAACAAAGACTAAGTTGTTTATAAATATCAGAAATCTCTTTCTCACAAATCAAGAGTCTGGGAAGTTTAAAATCAAAGTCCTACCAGTGGTGGCGAACCTATGGCACACATGCTGCAGCAGGCACTCAGAGCCCTCTCTGTTGGCACTCAAGCCAAGTTGCCCCTGTAGCCAAGCATTCAGGTTTAATCGCAGTGTTGGAAATTTGTGATAAATGAGTGGGTTTGGGGTTGCACTTGGTCTCTAAAATGTTCGCCATCACTGTGACCTGGTTAACTCCACATAGTCTGGTTAGGTCCTGCTTTCTAGGACCCAGAAGATGCATTCTGGGTTTTTAAATAGTGAAAGGGCCAAAGGAGCTCTCTTGGGCTCTTTAATATGGGTACTAACTCCATTCATGAAGATGGAGTCCTCCTGGACTAATTATCTCCCTGAAGTCCCACCGCCAATTGGGAGAACACAGATATTCAGGCCATAGTGCTGTTTCCCCTTCATTCCTTTTCCCTTCATTTCCTGCTTTCTTTCTTTTCTTTACATAAAGAACATGTAGTTTTATTGTTGATATTCTTTTAGAATATATATATAATTTAATATATACTTTTAAAATCTCCCATAATACAGAATATAAAGCAAAATATAAAGTGTATATAAATATATTTATCATTTTATTGTCAAATATTTGTTAGATATGCAATATAATTTTTTAGAGATTATTTTAAATGTAACCACAGACATCTTTACATTACAGCCACTAAATACTCAAATGTACCTTCAAATTATAAAGATGGCTTTCTACCACTCATAATTACATTTCAGCACTTAATGCATATATATTCTCTGTTGTAAAATAGTTCATACTCCATAGTCACATGTTAATTATCTTCTCTAATGTATCTTTTATATATAATTTGTTCAAACAAGCCATAACCACGAATTACAATTATTTTGTATTTATCTCCTAATATCTTTTCTTTTTTTGTTCCGTAACACTGACTTGAAGAGGGCAGTCCTGCTGACATGGGAAAATCTTGGCTTAATACAGTTAGAATACTTTGGGCAAATTTACTTCATAAATATGTTGTGGTACTGAATATTATTTCAAATCACAAAGAATCTCAATCTGAAAACTTTGCACTTCTTGTATTACAGAGACTACTTATTAGTTTGAGGCAGCAAAAAGCAGATACATCTTGAAATTCTTTCCTCTCAAAAAATACTGTAGAGGGTAATAGACAACATGTATATATTTCATTTTTCCTTAATATTTTACCCAAAGATTTCAGTGTCTTTTGATGATACAGGGTTTCAGAGAATGACATCTTATTTTGAAGCTGGTCATTCACAATATATTCATTATCTGGTAGCCTTCAATGAGGGAGAGGGATAGAGGAGGGAGATGGGGCAGGGGGTGGGGAATCAATCTCTGATTAATTAGCAATGTGGCTTTTACAGGAAAAAAGGAATAATGGTAGATCACTTGTTATCATCTACAAATGTTTAATTAATGAGGCCAAAATAATTAAATATTATAAATATTTTGACAATATTGTTAAATTTTCCATTATTTTATCATGCTAGTTTGTTAGGCTTCCTTTTGTTTCATTTGTTTTAGTGCCTATCTCTTTCTCTTCAATTCTTAGAGGTATAAAAGTTGTTTGACAGTGTTCTTAAAGCAGAGCATAAATATTAATTCATAAACTTCCTACAAATACCTAAATTTCCCTGGTATATAAATATTTCTTCTCCCAGTATCTGAGCTGGCTTTTATTTCAGTTTTCTCCACCTCTAAATATATCCCAAATTCTATTTTAAATGTATACAATATTTAGTTTGCAGAATCAAAATTACATAGTGTTTCACAGAACAATAATTATTAAAATGTGACTTCCAGGACACAGATTAATCTACTACGAGTCACAGCATTTTACCCTTCATCTGCTACAACTCAGGCTGAGAAGGGTTACACCTTCAGGGTACTGCGGACATTTATCAACTTGTTTACTGAACCCAGAGCACCAGGGCTGGGGTCTTGTGGGGTCAATATTAGAGAACTCAGCAGCACTTGGGATGAAGTCCTGGGTTTACACTTGGGAGCTTTAGGAAGTTTCTGTCGCTGCCAAGGGCATTTTCTAGAAAGCTCTGTGGCACTGTGGTTGAACTTTGAATTGTACGCTGACCTGAACTGGCACTAGGCCTCAGTGACAAACTTGCTCCTGTCTCAACATCACCATAAGTGTTGAGAAAGTCTCACTTTTCTGAATACCTAAGTCAGGGGTCAGTAAGTGAGGAGATTTTCTTGCCTTTATTGATTATCAAAAGCCATGTTTTAAAAATCCTACAGGCATTAAATGTTAGAGCCCTTCTCAACTTCTATCATTCTGTCTTATTTACATGAGCAAGATTTCTCCAAGTAGACTCAGAACAGTTCCACTTATATGGGTGAGGGTGTTGTTTGTATGTCTGAGTCATTTTACAATACACTGTTTTTCAGGTAAAGAAAGCCCATACGTTTTACATGTTTAATATTACAAAAAAATCAGCAAAGTTGTTTTAGTAACAGACACAATAATCTGGAAAAAATTATCCCAGCAAATTAACAAGACCACAAAGGAAGTTCTGTTACTTTGATCCAAATGATATTAACTCCTGCTGATTTTATGTTAAGTACTGACTTTATTTCTTTGCAGTTGAACTTCTGTGATATAATCTCTGAATTCTGGACACAACTTTCTGATTAACAAGTTTGTAAGTTGTATTGCTAATGCTTATACCATTCCTTTTTATGTGAGGCAAATGTGATGACCACTTCACTATGGAAACCTCCCCTTACAATTCCCTTTTGTGATATTTTAAAATCATTTTTTCTGTTCTTTTCTCCCGTGGTTAACACAGGAGACATTATGATTCAACTGACTAATAAAGAACCATATTTTCAAGATTTTTTCTTTAATTCTTACAAATTCTGGCTTCAGTTCTCCTACATAATGAAGCCTCTCTTTATACAACGACCCTATGTCAAACACATATTCCATATTTCCTTTTTTAAAAATTATTAACCCATATTAAACAAATTACATAGCATGCATCATGTCTATCTTGTGTCTGACATACACAATTTAAAGGAGGAGAGTTGTTTTGGCTTATGGTTTTAGTGGTTATAGTTCATGGTTGACTGGTTCTAAGGGAGCAATATCATGGCATAAGGGCATGGTGGAGGAGAGCTGCTGAATTCTGGACAACCCTGAAACTGAAAGGAAGGGAGATTCTAGAGAGGAAGAGGCCATGAATTTGATAATAGTCCCCAAGATCAGGCGTACGTGACCCATGCAGACACACTCAGAAGAGTGCTGTAATAATCTCTTGGTGATTGCTCAAGTGAACAGAGTAGACAATTGACATTAACCATCACAGTAGCCTTTCTAATTGAGGTAAGATGGTAATCTTACTATATTTTTAATTTTCATTCCCTTGATGAATAATAATTGAGCATTTTAAAACATATTTGTTTGCCATTGGTCCACCTCAACCCAGAAAGAATGGCTGCCATCATGAAATCAACCAATAACAAATGCTGGTGGTGCTATGGGGAAAGAGGAACCCTGCTCCACTGCTGGTGGGAGTGTAGACTGGTGCAACCACTGTGGAAATCAGTATGGAGATACCTCAAAGAACTAGGAC
>NW_004624873.1:2669509-2697378 GCF_000247695.1 Heterocephalus glaber
TTTTTCTTTTTCTATTCTTTTCAAATTTTTATTTTTCTCTTCCTTTTTTTTCTTTCTTTTCTCTTTTCTTTCTGTCATTCACTCTCTCACTGTCCCACGCTGTTCTTCATCTCCCTTTGTGTTCCTGTTCTGGCCCTAATTCAGATGTCTTCTTTATTTTTCTTTTCTTCTCTATTTCCTTCTCTTGACTGTCATTAGTTTTAAAGGAAAATCAATACAGTTTCTCACCTCCCTATTACTGTTAGTTATTCTGTTCTCGTCTTTGTTCTTTCATTCTGTCTTTTCCTTTTGTCTTCAACAATTTCTTAAAGTTTGTGCGATCTTCCTGTGTCCTCTGGCCTCACTGCTAAACTTCCCCTATCCTTCTACCTATCTATCCCTCCCTCTCCAACTCCTTCTAACTCTTCATCCCAAAGGGTAAGGTTGTTATATTGAAGAGTATATTCACTATAAGCATATGTTGGGTTGGTCCTTGATTTTGACTTAATTCACACAGTTAAAGGTGATAGGGTAATAACTACCACAAATTGTCATTCTCTAAGCTGTGCTTGATGCTATGGTGTTGCAAACTATATCACCTGGACTAAGGTGTTGTGATTGATCTAATCAGTTCTCCTTCCTGGTATAATGAAAATGAGATAGCCTCAGAGTCATTAGAGACTCAAAACCTAAAGATCAGCTATATCTGGAAGACACCTCTGAGAAGCAATCATTCCATAAGTGTTCTAAATACAAGCAACAAAGATACTTACAGTAAGCAATTTCAAAGTATCAACCCATAACCAATTAATTAAACGAAGGATAATACCAAAAACAAAAATGAGAAGACATTTAAGCAAAGCAGAAACTCAGACTTCCACCCCACAAAAAGCAAATTCTAGGGTAAATGAGGAGGAAAAGTCTGATAATCAACCACCTGGACACCCCGAACTTTTAGCACAGGAAGTAACAAAACAGATGAATGAGGCTCTAGAAAAATTCAAAGAAGAAATAATCTCCCAGATAACTACAGAGATGGTGAGCAGAGTAAAAGACATGATTAGAGGCTCTAGAACAGAAACAGATTAAAAAAAATAGATGAGCTCAGAAACATCCTGGAAGCCATGATTGCCCAGCATAAGAAAGAAATGGAAACCATGATCACCCAACATAAGAAAGAAATGGAATCCATGAAACAGATTCAAACAGATATTCCAGAGATTAAAAAGTCCACTGAAAGCATACAGAGCAGATTAAGGGAATCTGAAGATAGAATATCAGATATAGAAGACAGAATTGTGGTTAAGGATCATGAAAACAGAGATCTCTTCAAATATAGTAAGGGACCATGAGAAATCAATCCAGCAGCTGCTAAATGATGCAAGGAAGAATAACACAAGACTGATAGGAGTCCACGAAAAAAACAGGAGAAAGTACAATTGACATAAAAAAAAACAAAAAACTGTTCACAGAAGTAATAGTACAAAACTTCCCAGACAGAGGTGGAGAATTGGACATACAGATAAGTGAGGCATATAGAACTCCAACTAGCCATGATCAAAAAAAAATTTACACATAGACGTATAACAGTCAGGATTCCAGAAACCCAGCAGAAGAACAAAATCCTACCAGCAGTTAGAGAAAAGAAACAAATCACCTACAAAGGAAAGCCCATCAGAATCACGGCAGACTTCTCAACACAAACTCTCAAGTCAAGGAGAGCCTGGAGTGAAGTATTTCAAGCCCTAAAAGAAAATAAATTCCAACCTAGACTGTTGTATCCTGCAAAATTGTCTTTCAAAATCGATGAGGAAATTAGATACTTCCATGACAAAGAACAACTGAGAAATTTCATGAACACCAAACCAGCACTCCAAACAATTCTAAACAATATCCTAGAAAAAGACAATGACGGTCACAACTCCATGAAGCCCAACAGAGCGAAGCCACAAGGCAAGGCAAGAAACGAAAGGGAAAGGGGGAAAAATAAAAAGAGTCAACAACAATAAAACATCATGACAAGGATGAGTCAGTATCCATTATAACCATCAATGTTAATGGCCTCACTTCACCAATGAAAACAAATAGACTGGCAGAATGGATTCACAAGCAAAATCCAACAATATTCTGTGTACAAGAAACATATCTAACTCAAAAAGAAATTCATAGACTGAAAGTAAAACGATGGAATACAGTTCTCCACATAACAGGAACCTGGAAAAAAGCAGGGGTAGCAATCTTATTTGCATACAAAGTAGATTGCAAACTAAAGCTAATTAAGAGAAACAAAGATGGTCACTACATCCTTGTGAAGGGAACAATACAAAAGGAAGAAATGACAATCCTAAATATATATGCACCAAATACAAATGCCCTCAACTATACAAAACAAATATTAATGGACATGAAAAACCTAATAAGCACTAATACAATTGTAGTGGGAGACCTCAATACCCCACTATCACAAAGAGACAGATCATTTAGACAAAAAATCAACAACGCAGTTCTAGAACTGAACCAAGCTATTGAACAAATGGACTTAATAGATGTTTACAGAGTATTCCACCCCCACAAAATCAGAATATTCATTCTCCTCAGCTGCACATGGGTCATTCTCCAAAATAGGCCACATGTTAGCTCATAGGACATGTTTCAGTAAATGTAAAACAACTGAAGTTTACCCCCTGTACATTATCAGACCATAGTGCAATAAAATTGGAGATCAGTAACATAAGAAACCACAAAACCCCCACAAACACATGAAAATTGAATAACACCCTCCTCAACAACCAATGGGTCACAGAGGAAATTAAAGAAGAAATTAGACAGTGTCTACAAGTAAATGATAATGCCAGTACAACATACAGGTATCTATGGGACACAATGAAAGCAGTTCTATGAGGGAAATTCATAGCAGTGAATGCCCATATTAGGAAAACACAGAAAACACAAATAAACAACCGAATGCAGAATGTCAAACTCCTAGACCAAGAAGAGCATAACAAACCCAAACCCCATACAAGAGAGGAAATTATAAAGATCAGAGCAGAAATCAATGCAATGGAAACTAAGAGAATGATACAAAAAAAATTAATGAATCACAGAGTTGGTTTTTTGAAAAAATAAATAAAATCAATAAACCTTTAGCCAACCTTATCAAAAAAAGGAAGGAAAAGGCACAAATCCATGCAATTCAGAATGAAAAAGGTGAAGTCACAATGGATCCAGCAGAAATCCAGAGGATCATCAATACCTACTTCAAGAAACTGTACTCTAACAAAATGCAAAACACAGAAGAAATGGACAGATTCCTAGATACATACGAATTGCCAAAGTTAAATGAAGAAGATATAGAAATTCTAAAAACCCCAATTACAATGAGTGACATTGACAATGTAATAAAAACTTTACCAACAAAGAAAAGCCCAGGTCCTGATGGCTTCACTGCTAAATTTTACAAGACATTTAAAGAAGAACTATCCCACACCACAGAAACTATTTGGTATTTACACATGTGTGTCCTCTTTATTTCACTTAAGAGTATCACCTCAATGTGCATTCATTTAGCTATAAATGCGTCTAGTTTCTCATTCTTTATGGCTGAGTAGTACTCCATTTTATATTTTTAAAAAAAACCACATCTTTATCCAGTCACCATTTGATGGGCAATTGAGCTGTTTCCAAGTTTTAGCTATTACAAACTGCTGCACCTAAAATTTAACATTCCATTTATTTGTTGCTATTGAATTTCCAGTAATCCAGTTCTCATTTTCTTTGTATATGCATTTTCATTTCTCTCACATGGTATCCATTGATTATTTACTATGCTAGTTACATTGAAAAATGTAAAGGGGCCAGAGATTTAGCTTAGTGGTTCCACCACCTGCACTGCAAGCTCAAGGACCTGAGTTCAATACCTGGTACCCCTGACCCCCCAAAAAATTGCGCCAGGGGAATTAGCTCCATGGTTCTGCCACCTGCCTTGCAAGTGCAACATCCCAAGTCAATCTCCGGAACCAAAAAATATGTGTGTATATATATATGTATATATATATATATTTTTTTTTTCTTTTAAAACTTTTCTTTGACCTTTTATATTCACATATTTTCAATGAGCAAAATAGCCTTGTAATTCTAAGGTTTACAATCATCTGAATAGCGTTATATTTTACTTGGAAAACTGTGTCTTTCTCTTGCTACCGACCATTCTTGCATCTTCTAGTTGCCACCAGAATCATCTTTGTAAAATAGAAACCAATTATTTTACTTTCTGTTTTAAAGTCATTTTCTAACCCGCCTTGCAGCTGGATTAAAATCTTTCAGGTAATTTCATGTGTCCACTCTCCACCTTCCCACCTCATTTCACCATCACCTGCTCTGTCTGAACTAGGTCCATCCCCTCCTTGAACTTGCTGGATTCAATCTTTCCTCATCCCCTCTGCACTCGTGTTAATGTTAGGCTTTTGTTTCTACTGATCAATACTTGGTTGTCTCTTTCTTATCATTAAGGTATAAGTGAAAGTATTGTTTCCATTCAATTAATATTAAAACAATTATTTGTTTCCTCGCACTGAAACATAAACCCTAGAAAAAGGACTTTTCTCAAGCTTTATTCATTGTTGATTTTTTGGTGCCTTGAATAATAGTTGAGATGGGATGAACTCAAGTTAGATTTTTGGTGAGTGAATGTTTACTGTCTATTTGTATAGGAATATCTCCTGCTGGGCCTGGAATGAAGTTGACCTCCATCTTTGCAGCCCCAACTCAATGCACAGTAATCGTTACACTACATGATATCAAGAATCTTTCAGATAAATATCCAAGAAATTCACTGCTTATAGTAGAAAAGTATATTACTTACCGACACATATCAATACTACAACAAAATAATGCCCATAATTTCAAATTTTCTTTAAAATGTTCATTTTTAGTTAACTCTTTCTTCATTTATAAATGTAGTTTAACAGTTTGGCTTACTTGAGCTAAATTATATGTAGATAGTTGATCTCATTGGCACAAACACAAAGCATTAAGGACAGCTTGTTTTGGATTCTTGGTTTCTAATTCTTTCTTCCCTTTTTGGTCTGATTTTCAGTAACTCATAAATTTCTTCTTTCCTCTGACATTGAGATAGCATTCAATTTTTTAAAACTTACATGTTTTATAGTGAAGACAACGAATGACTGGTATCAAAGAACTGTAGTAGGTTTACAAAAGAATAAAACTCATAATATTTATGGTGTCAGGTAAATGTTATGTGTATGGGCCTGATAGTAATTAAGATGATAATACAAGAAATGCAAGTAGTGGAAGTAAAGAAGTTAGTCAAAATATCTTGTCAAATATTTGAATGTTTTATTTTACTAAAAATAACTTTTGAAATGAATATAATTTGCCAAGATAAACATCATCAAAATGTTGCTTTTTCAAAATTCACCTCAAACCATGTATTCATTAACTTTCCAAATTTAAAGTGAAACAATTATATAAAAATATGTACAAATAAAAATAAACAGATAAATGAATGATTATATACAATGCAATTTCATCCTACTTTACTATTCCAGTTTATGTTCCTAGAATTGACTTTTCTTTTTGTTACTGTCCAAGGGAGTGGGGCTCTCATTGGAATTTATATCCACCAGGTCCCATTATTCCCAGAAGTAATAATGAGAGCATAAATCACTTTACTTCACAATGTGCCTGTGAAGCTTTTCTGTTGATGCTTAAATCAAATTAAAGTTAGGTCACATAGATACCTGACTCTCCTAACATTAAAAGAAAACTGCAAGGTGTATTGAAAAAGACTGCAAATATTTAATAGTATTAAAACTTCATGAAATAGATTTAGCATTTAATGGAAACTCCCAATCGTTTTCTCAGACCATAAGTCTGTATTTTAATAACGTTGATTGTTCACTCTGGAAGTCAGCTGATTTAACATTCTCATGATTTATTTTTTATGTTTAAATGAATCTCCTAAAATGTATATGATCTATCTATCATTGATTAAAAGGCAAGTTTCCTTTTGCTACCTGCATTATATTGCAATAAGTCAGTAAAATAATTCATACAAAGAAAAAATATAATTGCTCTAAATCCATTCAGGCCTTTTCCATAAATACATTTCTTTGATGGTAATATGTGAATATTAAATGTCAGTTTTATTTGTCAAGGATTGTTGGCAATATTATGTTTACAACTTAGCACATTCTTAAGGATGATGTAAATAAGTTAAAACTAAGTTTCTGCCAAAAGAAATTAAAGTTGAGCACACTGAGCATTCTGAAAGTCGAAACAGCTTCCACAAATTCATAAAGAAAATACATCAGATAATGAAATAAACCAAAATAGATCATGGGTTAAAAGTAAATAATAAGCCTCCATACCAATGAGCTAGATTACCTCACATAATCCAAGAGGTGCCTCACGTATGTATTTAGGCACCCACTGCTAACTACAAACATTCCATAATGAAAGTGTTGTTTATTCAAAGAAGATGTGTAAAAATATAACTACTGGAAATTAATCAATCATGTCATTGCTTCTTATAAATACCCTAAGAATTAAATTGTAGATCAGCGCTCAGACTGGGATTGGGTAAATTTAAACTATATGAACAAGAAAAAAGTCCTGAATTATAACCATGCTCAGACAAGGATTAACTATGTAACTATCTGAACACAGCACTGATCCATGCCTGGCTTTCCTCCACCCCAATAAAATGAACTACTTGATTTAAAATTATCTTTCAACAACAGAATGATAAATCTTATGAGATAACTGCTCCTCTTCATTACTTTACTACAGAGTGCCAAAAATCAAACTAAATATTAGCCCAACATCACACATCCGATAGCAAACAAAACAACCTGCAGAAACCAATGCAACACTTGCAGATGTGGGGTTTAGAACACAAGGCCAAAAAGTAAAAGGAATGTAGGACATGTCTCCCAATTTCTAGTTGGATGATCCTATACCACAGTCAAATTTAAGAAATGGAATTTTGCTGCCAAGTCCTTTTAGTGAATACTGCTTATGAAATTGCCATAGCACCCATAACATAGCTTAATTTATGTGCTTAATAAAAATATAAATATTTAAAACTATTCATATATTTTATTTAGTATTACACACAGTTTACCTGCTAAGAGAAGTATTATAAGTTATTGTCCATAAACTACTTTGAAAATGTTGTCTTTTTAATTAACCCAAGAGATTATAACAAAAATATACTTCAAGTAAGCTAAGAATTACTGGGGAGCGACTTCATAACACCGACAATGCAAACCCCACATTTGCTTCTTAAGTACAGAAGGTGAGTAAGGACACAGGCCAGTGAGCATAACTACCCAATTGATAACTTTGGATCCCCCACATCCCATAATGTACATCCAACTTTGAAAGTGTTACTCATCTTTTCTATGTCTCAGTGTCCTCAGTAATAAGATGAAGAAAATAATGTTACCTCATGTAGGTAGGGATTGGCATATATTTGAAATTTAGTGAAGGTGGCTTAAACACAAAAGTTTATTTCTCATAATTCTAGAAGCTAAGAAATCTAAAATCCTGTTGTCTAAATTGTCTGTTTCTGATGATTGCTTTATTTCTAGTTTGTATACAAATGTCTTCTTGCTATTTCTCTGTGCGTGTGTGTGTGTGTGTGTGTGTGTGTGTGTGTATGCATATGTGTGTGTGTAGATATAGAGACAGAGCGGGGTGCTCAGTTGTTCTGTTGTCTTATCCTCTTTTTTTTTTTGGTTAAATTGTTTTATTTGTACATTTTAGGTATACAATACATATACATTTATCATTGGGTGCTTGCACCTGTACATGATGTATCTTGGTTCTTATTTTTTCCCCATTCCCTGTGCGTCCTTTACCCCTTCCACCCTTCCCTATTTACGTAGACTTCATTTCCATTTTTTTCTCTTTTTAAGAGGAATAAGGACCCTCTCTTACCATCTCACTTGACCTTAAACATCACAAATTATCTATCTCCAAATACAATCACATTGGCTTTAGGGCTTCAAAATATGGACTTTTAAAGACATAGTTTAGTCAATAGCAAGTTCCTACCAAATTTTCTATCACGGATATTATTTTTAATATAATCATAACATTTGTTTGCAATTATGTCTAGGTTAATATGTCATCAAAATACATTGTTGCAATAAACTTCAATTACTAATTTTATAAGGTCTACAGTATTGACTTACATACTTTTCTTCTGAGTTGAAAAAGAACCCATATATTAACCTATACATATGTCTATAAAATACATAATATACAATTACATATATTTTTGTTTCAGTAGGTCACAAGATGTGTTTAATCAATATTTTTCAAGGCTATTACTAACTTAATTTTAACTAAATATTTGTGAGTCACCATTAATTCAATTTATTTTGATTGAAGGTAGTACTTAAGCGTATTTCACATACTATTCTAACGTAGAAACAGAGATAAGTCTTGACAAATATTAATACAAGCTTCTTTGTTTTTTGTCGCTCAACAGCACACCTCCCCAAGTCCCCTTGTGAACTGAGAAGTCAGACACTTCTAAATTGAACAGCTTTGGTACAACTCCTCCTCCACTGACCTTCTCAGCTGTTTTCTACTAGCACAGCGGCTCTTACAGAGACTAAAGCCTTAAAAGCCCCAAGATCACAGAACAGAGTCCAATGCAATGATTTACAGGTTGTGCAGATATTTTTTTATATGTTTCTTGGTCAGCTCTGTTTTATTGTAGTCTAAACATACACTGAAGGGCCTGGGACATGGATAGATATTCCTTTTACGTCCATGACTGTGGTTTGATAATCTCCTGAGCTCTGCTGGGTCCAGGAAAATGTATTTGCAATATCTTTTAGGAGATTTCTGGATCCCTTTCAGAACCCTCCCCACCTGTTTTTCACACATGGTCATGTTTGCCTAGCTTAGCAGTGACATTTATTTTTCATGTAGACAAGAGTTAGAGGTCTAAAATTTGGCCACAAATACAATACTCACCATGTTCACACGAAACAGTTTCTAGAAACCCTTATCTGCCATTTTAACAGAATGTTTAGTTTTTTCAATAAACATTCAATTCTAACAATTTCCTTTCATCACCTTCTCAAAATGACACACATACCTATGAAATTTTTCTCATTTTAAAGTAAGAAACATTTTTCCATGTCAGTTACCTTAATCTTAACCAAATTTCTTCTGTGAGTCAGGAATAAGTGAAAATATTGAGATTTAGTTTGCAAAATCTGATTCAAAGAAATGCCAATTATGAAAATTTCCTATTTTTAAATCTTTCAACTGAACACATTACATATTCATAGAAGGATAAAGTAAAATCAGTAGGTAAAGATGGAGATGGAGAAATGAGATGATCAGAAAATTTAGAGGAAAAAATGAAGACTAATATTTTGGCTGTGAAGCCCTCATGACAAAAATATTAACTATCTTTAGTTATCTGCCTGAAATGTGCTGAGCTCTCTGCTAGGCTGTAGAATCTGGTATTTCCAGTGTTTCTAACATGCACCATTATTATTAACCGGCTTTGCTACTTCCTCTTTCCTGAGCAGGCCGAGCTAGTGAAAGGTTGGGTGACTTGCCCAAGGATAGCTATCAGATCTTACTCAGGTGGATGTGTTCTTTTTCCACTGCCAATTTTCTTTCCAAGCATTGTGCTACCACCCATGTGAGAGTAAAACACCAAAAAGGCTCCTACTTCTTTTTCACACATTAACAGGGACAGAAAGAAAATGAAGAAAATTAATGGCAGGAAGAATAGATGTGAGATATTTTATTTTATTTTTTACAAATCTCAATTTAGCATTGTGAAAACTGACAAAGAGAATAAATACCATATCGTATTTAGATTAGTTCACATTTGACTGCATAATGTAATACACGCCTTCTCAAACAAAAAAGAATCACCGAAAAAATAATTGCATAGTATAATGACATATATCTCATGTATTTCTGATGGTACAAATTTGCTACATTAGGTTTGGAGAACAATTTTTGGCATGATCTAGTAAAACTGAAGAGAAATCATAAAAAATCATATACTTGTTCCTAGAGAACCACAATTCTACATGAGGAACATGCACAAGATTCTTTATAACAGTATTACTTTAATGTATAATTTTACATATATTTATAGAAATATAAAATGCTAATATATATATTCATTTAGTTTACTTTATTGCTAATATATACACATATTTATGAGTAAATATTTGCAGGAATCTATGTACCATAAATATTAAAATTCAATGTGTATAATATTAAATCATAAAATGCACACAGATTATACCTCTAATTGCATAAGCTTTAAAACTAGAAAAAGTAAATACTACCATGCCTTTTTTATATGCCCACATGATAAAATTATAAAGACACAAAAGAAAATGACTAATGCATACTAATGATTAGTGGTAATCATAAAAATGAGTCAGGATTGCAAATTCAGTGAAAAGGTGCAATGAACGATTGCAAGAAAAAGATCTTTTTTAAATTTTTTCATTTTCTAATCTTGGTGATGGTTATGACTGTCATTCTTAAATTTTCATCTACTGTACAAAGACTATACCTAATCTTCTAATATATAATGGCCCCTAGCACTGTATAAATAAATCATAAATTAGTATTTAGAGATATTAGACAACTGAATTATGTGCTTAGAGTAACCACAGTTACACGTTACTTTACTTGGACAAGTGCTTGTCAATTTCTTATCCACTTAGAAATGTTCCTTGTACACAAATTGTATGAACACATTTGCAAAGAAATAATTAAAAATAATATATTTGCTACAGGGGTTGAGAAGAGAGGAAAGGAATGTGCTGTCCAATATGCACTGTGCTGTATCTGCTAGGGTGGTTTGAGCCTGTTAACCACGTTCATCTTGTACACTCTAACCACCAGAGAGAGAAAAGTGCGAGATGATCCGGGGTAATGAAGCGTCACTCTCTGCAAGCTACCCATCACAGAGACACTTGTACAACATCAATATCAGGAGCTACTGAGCAGGGAGATGGCAGATTCTTATCCATCACCTGCAAGTGGGTTTACAAGTAAAAATAGTACTGGCATATTAGTCTATTGGAATGAGAATCTTTACAGTGTGAGGGAGATGTTTCCTTATAAATACATAGCTGTTATGTAGCACCCACCATTTATGTTTTTATAGTTACTATGGCCTTTAATATTATTGTGAATTATAGTAAAATTTCATGTTTAATGTAAGAAAAATCTCTCTGGAGCAGAAAATTCCAAGGCATCTTCCTCAAAGTCTAAGTAGAGGAACTTCTAACATTAGGAGCCTCTCTACTAATCAGATTTCCCAGTGATGGGACAAAATACTGGACACACCAGTTTAAGGAGGAAAAGGGTTATTTTGGTTCATGGTTACAGAGGTTTCAGCCCATGGCTGGCTGACTCCAAGGCAGGTGGATATGGTGCAGCAAATATGCTCGCTTCACTGCCCAGGAAGCCAAGCATGGAGAAAGAACTCAAAAGCCCAGACAAGAAAGGGGCAGGGACAAAATATACTCCCCCTGATCATACCTCTGTAACCCACTCAGATATACCCTAAAGTCCACTTTCCTCATCAGTCAAGCAAATCAATTTGGTAATCAAGATTAACTGTCATCGGCTTCAAGCTGACAATAGTTTGTAAAGAAATTAAAGGAAGACTTTGAAACATTAATCTTATTGTAAAAAAAATTAACATGATAATTAGGTCACTTCTCTCAGGTCTTGACTGAAACATTACCTTCTTAGCCTTACTGAAGTATATTATCACATTATCTATAATTATTTGGTGCATCCTCCCTCCCCAAAACTCACTATTTTATATTCTTTCTGTTTTTATTGTTCTCCTATTTAAAGTATCAGATAGCTGAGCAGTCACCAGGTTTCATGTGGGGCTAATGAAGATATTCTAAAATTGATTGGGAAGACAGATTCAGAATTCTATACGAAAAACTATTGAATTGGGTGAATTATGCCTCAATCAGCTGTTAATAAAAGACTAGTGATGAAGGAGAAAATATTTTCAGCTCTAAATTCTGAGTTCTGAGTATTGTAAGGGCATGTCTCAATGCCAACATGGAAGTCTAGGAATTCTAAACCCAAATCCACACATAGTATAAAGTGGATGGAAAAACATAGGCTCTGAATGACCTTTGAATAATTGTAGGATATAATTTATTCACCCAGGAAGCATGAAATTGAGAAAGATTAAAGTGTAAAATATGGCCAAGGTAATGAAGATAGGATGCAGCAGACATTCTGAGTCAAGAGAGTAGCAATATAAGAAGCCTGTGAGGACTTGCAGTGAGTTGATAGATGAATTCATTATGGAAATGTTCTTCTGCACTGCACTTATGAGATAATAACAGTAACATACAACTATGGAGCATAATGCTAATCAACACCAGAGTTTTCCAGAGTTAAAATTACATATGATATATTTAAAAGGCAGCCTCTTTCTTGACATTCTTTACCCTAGTGTTATCAAAGGATAAATGAAGTGTATTACAAGAAACATCAGTCAAATTGGATTTTAGACTCTAAAACTAAGTCTTGAATGATGGGACAGTATTTTTAGTAATTTCATTTCAGATCAGCCTCCTAAGTAAAAGATTCCCTAAACCATCTCTTGCCTTTTAATTCTCTCTAGTTTATGATTCTCTTGATTCATTTTGTCCTTATCTCCTCAATGCATAAAAATGTAGTTCGAATTAAATTCCTTTACATTTAGTTTTTTAACAGTGTATGTCACTTACATAGGTGATATTGAATATAGGATTTCACAAATACAAATTAGAAGAAAAACTCATGTTTTTTTAAATTTTTTATTTAGTCAAAGTATTTGTGTGAAGAGGGCAAACATTCTGCAAAAGGACATGTCTGCAAGAAAGAATTAAATAAGCTACTTTGGGTGGGAAAGGTGAATCAGTGAGGGTCAGATACTAAAATACCTAGAGAGGAATTAGAATCTCTTGAGAACTACCTATAAAGCCCTTTGTGTGAAAACATTGAGACTTGTTACATCATGGTAGACTGGTATACCGTGGTATATCATGGTTATATCATGGTAGAAGAGGCAATGGGGAGGAGTCAAGTGGTTATACTCCCAATAAACAAGAAGAGCAGAAAAGAAATACTCCATTGAGATTTTAGGGGGAATCAGTCAATATATCACACTGTAATAACTTTCTACAAACCCAAAAATTTTTAGTAAACAAGTCTCAGTGAAAAACGTAAGAAATGGTCCTAGTGGTAGAATATGATCAGACTGAGTACATTCCCAATATCTTATATGTAAACAGCTTTGTCATAATCATCAGCATTCTCTTCACCATAGTTCCACATGCCAAATCTTATATCCATACGCACTTATTATCTAGGTCACCTTGCCGTAGTCCATGACTTTAAAGAAAACCTAACTGTAGCCCCTAATTAATATCTTCAGCCTTGAGCCTTTCATGAAGTCACAGATTTATATAGTTATCTTTTTAAGATCCTCAATTAGGTGGGAAATACAAATTTTGAAATTAAATTGATTAACCTCTACTTTCAAATAACTTTGTTCTTCTGAGGGCTCACAGTGCAACCATCATTAACATGACAGCTTGTTATTTTACATTTTTTCTTCCAAATGTCAAAATGGTTATATCAGCAAGCCCTAGTAGTTCTGTTTCTGTAATGTATCCTGAATCTCACACCATGCCCATATTAAGCCCTTTGCACACAGTGTCATCCTTGGACCAATATATAGCAATGTTTCCCTTATGTAACGACTCAGTTGTCATGCAGCCCACTGCTGTCCTTGTTCCACAAAGCAGCAGAAGCCAGGAAAACTGTTTAAAAATGCAAATTAGGACTTGTCAGAAGTCTGCTTCAAATCTTCCTGTAGCTTCCTGTAATACCCTGTAGGTAAAATCCAAAGTCTCTACAATGGTCTAGGTGACTCACTGTATACGGCATTTCATTGCAATACTGCTTTTTGTTCAACAGGCTGTGTTGTCTCCACCCTAAAGTCATTCAGGTCTAAATAAATGCACACATGCATACATACAGGTGTGCATAAAGTATCTCCTGCACGTGACTGTCCATTTCCATGATTTGAAATATGATGTTGTTTCTAAGTTTTTATTTCCCTCCACTACCACTCAAACTCTAGACTATAATATTCAGCTTTTAAATAGGCAGCTGTTTTTTAAGACTTTAAAAATTTAACTAACTGTTTTTCACCTTTCCTTCTCTTGCCAAAAATTCTTTGCCATGGTTTACTAGAACCAGCCTTAGTCCATATATGTGATGGTATGTCCCAAAGCAAACTGTATGTCTAAGTCATAAGTCAGAAATTCATTCACACCCAAGAGAATTTAGGGCATATGTGTCCAATATATGTGTGTGTCTATATATATAAAGATAATCACAGAAGTCATATTTATACTTGACAAAACTGGAAACATTCTGTTCATAGAGAGCTGACTAAATATCTTTTTACTCTTAAAGAATAGGTTGCTACACTGGGATAAAAAAAAATGAAATGATTTCTAGATAATATAGGTGGCACTATTTAACAAAAGTGACAGAAAAAAGTAAGTGTACTTAAGATTTACAAGAAGCTCAAAAACAGGACAGGAAGCAAAGTCAGAAGGATTGAATTTGGAGGAGGGAAAATGCCAGTGTTGACAGGTGATGGCCCTTAGGGTGACGTTAGGATGTATCAGCTGACCGCATAAACTGCAGGCTGATTACACGGTCTGTCTGCTTATCTAACAGTCATTTAGGTTCACTTAGAATTCATCCACTTTATTGTATTAAAATGAAACCTCAAAACTATTCCATGCCAGAAAAAAAGCTCTTTGAGTTGCAGAAATCACTGACTGTTCTTGTAACACAGGATTTTACATTGCTCCTGGAGTCATCCGTGGCTTTATTTAATTATTACAGGTACATGAATTTTTATTACTCTATTATTCACAGTGTCATGATTTAGCTAGTCCACATTTTTGAACTAATTTGATTGGAAATATTTCTATGGTGATATTTATCACTAACAAACAAATTATAATTTTAAATGCATTCCTAGTGATTTTTAATAGAATTTCTTCAACTATAAACTCTAATCCATTCAAAATAAAGTTTAAAAATGAGAAAGAAAAAATAATTTTGACATAGAGAGTAATGATAATTGGAGTAAATGAAATAAAACATGTTTTATTTTTCTCCTAATATCTCTATCAACTATAATAATTTCAGATTAAAAAGAAAGAAAAAACTTCAGTTAAATTTAAAACAGAAGAGATTGCATTGCTTATAAATTAGAAAAAAAGCTAAATTAAACTACAACAAGGAAAACTCATATTTCATTGAACGTAGCCTCATGCCTGAAGTATTGAAAGTGCATCCAACTTCTTTACGTAATTCAAATCTGATCTGATCGCTGAACTGGTCACTGAATCAGGGAGGAATTTGTGTGTAAAATTTTTACTTTAGATATTATACCAGTTATGTTTCATACCACTATCATAACAAGTTAACATAAACTTAGTTACTTTAATAATACAATGTTATTATCTTGTAGGTCTGGGACTGGGGGGAAAGACCAACATAGATCACATTTGGGTAAAGTCAAGATATTAGCAGACCTGCGTTCCTTTCCAGAATGCCAGGGGAGAGTCATTTTTCTCACCTCTCCCAGCTTCTAGAGGTCACCTTCATTCTTTTGCTTGTGGTTACTTTTTCTATCTTTAAATCCACCAATGTTACATCTCCAACTATTCTTTAGTAGTCACATTTCCATAGCGATGGGAAACGTTTACTACTTTTAAAGAATGACATGAATATATAGGACCCAATTAAATAATCCCAAATGATCTCCACATAGAGGTCTTGCATTTTATCACATCATGAAAATCTTTTCACCCAGAAATGTAAAATATTCACAGGTTCTAAAGATTAAGACATGCAAATCTCACTCCGCCCACAACACCCACCAACTTTGAAGTGACTGTCATCTAACAATAATGGACACGGGCATGCATACACATGGCTAACTTTGAAGGTGGACACTGTGGCTGAAGATATGAACTAAGAGATACGCAGGCAAGATGATATTTAAAATCTCAAGCCTTAATCACCACCAGTGGAGAAAGTATAGACAGAGAGCAGAAGAGAACAAGGGGCACTATAACCTTCACAGCTCAGGGAGAGCTGTAAGCAGAGGGGGATCACCAGAGACCACACAGCTCCGGAGAGGGGTGGAAGTGCAGTCACCAAAGTGCCTGCAGGGTGACCAGGGAGCTAAGTGCGGAACACCAGTGATGAGGAGGGGGCAGTATCTCCAAAGTCTCACTCTTACACGTGGTGAGCGACCGTGAGCCTTAAAGGAGAAGTTACTGCAGAGTCGGGGACTGAAACCTGATGGAAGGTGGATTTAAAAACTGAGAAGGAAAGAATTGAGATTAATGAGTATAAACAACTCTTTTTCAAAGGTGTTTTATTACCAAGCTAAAAGAAATAGTGTAGCAGATGATAGGGAAAATGATTTATTTTATCTCACCGTTTGCTGTTTCATAAATAATGAAAAATGGCCTGCAGCATCCTAGTGGAATCCTCAAGTACACAGGGAAGACAGAATTTGGGAAGTGAATTATTGTAACATTGTCCTTGTTTTTGTGAGAGTGTTGGGTTTTGAATGTAGGTAAGAGGGTCATATAGAAATGAAAGTTGAGAAAATTCACCCCTGGTGAAAAGAGAGAAAGCAGCATTTGGATATAATGCTGATAGGTGATTAGATCTGCCATCCCATCATGACTGGGTTAATAACAAGAAAGAGGTCAGCAAAGGAACCATCTGAGGATGTGGCTGGAGAATGAGGAGCTGGGGTTTCAGAAGAATGGAGGTGCCAGGGAGAAGTTGCCAGGATAAGGAAACTACATGGAATTGTTGAATTTCTAGGCAGTATTATCTGTCCACCTGAAGGTTAATACATTGCATAAGCCACATGGAGAGACAGCGCTTACATGTATTCAAGTATCTATATATAGGCAGATATTTTAGTCCACAATACATTTGATTTATGCTTGGAATTTAAAATCCCTTCTGAAAGATCTAACTTTATCTTAAAACCATGATTAGGATTCCAGTTATCCAGAACAGGAGTGACAACATATTTTATTCAGTTTACCATCATTTTTGAAATGACTGAGAGCTTAAAAGCAAACAAAAGTAAAAGCAGTAACACACACCTGGGTTAAGTGCAGACTAGGTAGTATATATATGGAGGTTACACAAAATCTTTTTAATTTCAAAAGTAATAAATTGAGCTGGACATGGCTGAGGCAGGAAGATGAACAGTTTGGGCACAGCCTGTGCAACTTTGAGACTAAGGAAGGTCCTGTCTCAAAATATAAAATAGAAATGAGCCGGGTATGTAGCTCAGTGCAGTTTTCGGGTTGAATTCTCAATACCAAAAAGAAGCAATAGATTGGGTTTTTCTATTTTCCTATAAACTGAAATTTGATTTTAAAAAATCTCTGAGAGTAACAAAATTTGAGTTGAAAGGTAGAGATGGGAGCACTTAGTGAAACTTCCATTCAAAACAGGAATCTCTGATTGAAAGAATGAACATTGGATTAAGAAGAATACTCTCAACTGTAGCTTAGCTCTTCTTAGTGGTGGTGTCTCTAATTTTCCACATTATGCCCTTCTTAGTGGTGGTGTCTCTAATTTTCCACATTATCTATCCCCAGTAGTTTATGTAGTATATTTTAAAGTAGATACTAAATGAAAAATCCTTAATCACCATATGATATCAATGAGCCTCAGTTATTTTTTCCACATTAAATTTAGAGAATTAATTACTCAAGGTTTTTCTTCCTGGAGTTTCTTTGCATTAGATAATAAAAATGGTGTTTTCAGAGGGGCTACATGTAGATATATAAACGATGCATAGCAACAAGAAACATTTCAGAATTTCCCTAGAGTAGGAGACCTTTTCACCAACCACTGGAAGGCAGGCTCCCTGCTTATCTGTGAATTAATAAAGAATGAGAGAAACACTGCTGACTATTTAGGTTTATTTGTACTGCCCTTAGATTTATGTCCCTGTAGTGGATGTTTGGAAACACTGATATAGAACAAAGGCAACACATCTATATACTGGATGCATCTGATTTTAGTGTATAATTTTAATGGAAAGAATACATATTCTCTTTGGTAGTATGAGCACAGTAGAGTGCTGATATAGGTGTCTGTTTAAATTCAATTGAATTTACAAGTTTCGCTAAAAGAGAGCATGATCAAAAGACCACTACAGTAAAAACAAGTGTTCCTAAAATAAAAAATAAGCATTTGCCACCAGTCTTTCATTTTAGTTTACACTTGTCTTGGAGGTAATGCAAAAGCAGCAAATAGGATAATCCCAACTGGTCACAATCTCTGAGAAGGGAGACATCCTCCCATATAAGAAAAAAATCATCATGTCTCAGGAGTTCTGTTGAATCTTTATTGCTCAGTCCCTTAATAAAACTACTTCCTTGCTCTGTCAAGATCTGCTGAATGAGTCATAGTCAGAGATAAACTGAAAAATCTTGCGAGGTTGCAAAAGTGGGAACTGTTTTTCTCCATAAATTGGTACATTTCACTGGAGCAAATTGTCTTCTGTCATACTATTATTTTCTCCAAAGCAAAGGCTCATGCAACTAATATACTGCACATTCCTCATTTAGAGTTCAACAGTTCAAATTTATCTGTATTAACAAAATCATCAATTGGGGTAACCAGTGAATTTATCTAGCTGCTTTAGTACCACTGGGACAATTTTCAGGTTATGTCTTGGCATTAAAACATCAGTATGAATAAAAATGGCATTACAGGTTTAATCAAAGATCTAAATCTGTTTAATTTTCTGTGTCTATTAGGAAACATATTTTTCTCTATATACTGAGTGGGATAAAATTTGGTAACCTTTAAATTATACTGTTTAAAGAGGAACCTTGATAGTTTTCAGATATGAAAAACCATGATGAAAAGATATTTGAATCTATGATTTTTTCAAATGTACTCCTGCTCTTTATTAGATGAGAGAAATTACCTACATCTCAAAACTGGTATTATTGTATATGAAAGTATTTGTGACTCACAGTGTTGGATAAAAAACAGTTAGCACGGGGGACAGGGATTTAGCTCAGTGGCACCAGGCCTGCCTCGGAAGCACAAGGTCCTGAGTTCAATCCCTGGTACAAAAACAAACAAACAAACAAACAAAACCACTTAGCACAATAGATAATACCATGACAGAGAGGCTTTTACCTAGTGGTAATGAAATGAGTTTTTATCTTGGGGAAAGTTCTAGTTGCATGCATTGTCTGAACTCCTATAGCAGGCTAGAAGAACATATTATGCATAGGTATATTTAATTTTTCATAATTTCAAAGTTAAATCATTGCTTAATGTAACACAAAATACCTCTATGCACTTCAATAATTTATGGATTTTTATGAAATACTAATGTTTTGTACAGTTTGCTTTATCATATTCTTTCACTTTCTCATGTCTTTACCTGCACACAGACAAATATATGTTCACATACTGCCACTCCATATACACATGAGTACATACAAATGTATACCACACAATTAATTAAAGCTACTAAAATTTAAGCAGCAGACATTGCTTCTATTCAAAAACATTTCTGCCAATTTTTAAAATATACAATTATTTTACATAAACATGATGTAAATATGAAAAATATTTACAACAATTAAGTCAAAAATCAATATTAAAATTTTTTTGTAGTTTCAAATAATATTCTTCATTTCAACTTTCAGTTGGAAAAGGCTTAATTCAATATAAATGTAAAGAAAAATGCTTTGGAATTAAATCAATTTACACTTTATTTCCTTTCATTCTTTCAAGGAAAAAGTTCAGTACACACCACTTGATTGAGCTATTTACATTCTAAGATATTTCATGGATGCTCAAAACTGCAGAGAATACCAATTCCTGTATATACTTTCTCTTTTACATCATACCTATGATGTAATAATTGATAAATCAGACATAGTATGAGATTAATGACAATAATGACAAAATATAATTATAAGAATATACTCTAAGAAACTTATTTTAATTTATGAATTATATATATTTTTTGAAAATTTGTAGTTAATATTTTTGGATCATAGTTGGCTATCAGTAACCAAAACTGCAGAAATTGAAATCACGGATGAAGTAGGGCAACTGTAAGTAAACATTAGATAAACTTTTCAAAAACACTGAAAAGCATACCGATCTTTAAAACTCATTTTATAGCCACTGACACCAAAACTAAATAAACAAAACAAGCACATATTTATGTGCAAACACTCATAAATGCCAAACATGCTCAAACTGTATTGTGGAAACTTGCTGTATTTCAAGGTCTCTTTAACTGCAAAGCTTGGCTTAGATCCAATCACTTATTATAAAGCATTGGCAGTTAAATTATGGAGCAGGATGCACACTGAGACAGGAATTCACACTTCTCACTACATTAAAACTTCAACCTGATTTCTTATTTGGAGATTGATACTTGATGGGCAGTAATTACTACTTTTAATTTTCTCTCATCAATCTATGTTAGCAATTACACATATTAGCTACAGTACATATTGACCATTTTGTCCCAGAACAATCTGTCAAGACAGTAGAAGTTCTAAGATCACAATGTATTTACAATGGAAAGATCAGGTTAAATATAAGAACAAAACAATACTACAGCCATTTTTTTCTAACTAAAAATGTGGGGGGGGGGGATTTTTTGCTTTAGTTTTCAATATTGCTTTCTACATGAGTCACTATTGTATTAATTGCCTGAATCTTTAAACATGTTTTTCACTTCATTTGTTTGAGGAATCAAATACAAAGTTTTCACTTATATATTTTAAAAATATGAGGGTTTAATTAGGATCAATAATTTGTACTGATGCCAAAAAATTAGAATTGATATCGATCCAGTAATAGCCCTTTAAAGTTCATTGATTATATACACTTTGCTTTTCCATGGGCAAATGTAAACAAATAAAAACAATCAGCTAGAAATTTCATCACATTAAGGAGTTAAAAAGTTTGATTTGTGCACTATTCTAAATTCCTTGCAATTACATCTTTGTACACCTTGTATTAGATCTTGGATTTCTGCTTCCCAATAGAGCCTGATACTTCTAATGTGCAATTAGAGGAAGCAAAGAAACCCTGTTTGTACAAATACAAAGCTAATGAGATGGTACAATCAATGAGGATACGTGATCATTTCAGAGCTACAACCACAGAGTCCTCTACCACTTAATCTAATTCCTAACACAGAATTAGCTTCACCCAATTGAATATCCTCAAAGAAATTAGTTCTTCTCTTGTTTGTCTTTTTATGATCTGGCTTGAATGCAAGAACCTCATTATCAGTGTTTGTTCCTCCTTTAAAAATCCTCCACACAGTTTTCTTTAAATACTTTTATCAGTTGTTATTTTATTTAGTACTACTCCAATGCATAATTTTTACAAAATTCTCAAATAAATATATTCTTTCTGTGCACAGAAAAAAGGTTTTAGACAATTTATATTTCATTGCCAACTATTGAATAGTATTTTAATGTAAAAATATTTAAGAAATATTTTCTTCTCAAGTATGCCCTCAATACGGACTTAAGATATTTAAATAATCCTTACAATTCCCATAACACTTTAATTTAGAGATTAAGAAATCAAAATATGTAATTAGTCTAAACTGACATTTATGAAAATATACTGGCAAGGGCCAGGGATTTAGCTCAGTGGTTCTGGCACCTGTCGTGCAAGCACAAGGTTCTGAGTTCGATCCCCGGTACCAAAAAAAAAAAATACACTGGCTAGAAATTGTTCATTCCCACAGCCACATGCTGCCACCCACCCCGGATCTCTCCCTAACCTTAATTGTTGTTATTAGTAAATCGCTTCTATTTATAAAAGTGAACATTTAAAAGAAGATATTTAAGAAGAACTATCAATTCATAGAGAAAGAATGCACTGTAATATGTTCCTTTTCTTATGAATAGTTTTCTTTGGTCATGAGAGTGAACAAAAACCAGAAAAACAATCTGAAAGTTTAAGTGAAGAAGTCTATGTGTAGCAGAAAAGGACTCCAAGGAGGACAGAACTTATTCCCTCCAAGAAACCTCAGAATTGTCCATATTGCTCATTCTTCCACTTTGAAAAATTAGACACTATCTTTCAAATATTTTCACTTATGTTTAAGAGATGCAAAAATTTGATCTCATAGAAGAATAAAATATAGTGTTCACTAGGCACTAGAAAGAAAAGTTGTGATGAACAGAAACTAAATAACAGATACCAAAACACAACTAGGAAGAACGAGTTAGTTTTTTTTTCTATATTACAATAGGTTAATTACTGAGTAAAATAATCCATGCCATATTGGAAAATGACAACAAAAGAACACCAAATGCCCCAACACAAAAATTAATGTCTGAAGAGATGGAAATGGTTATTAGCTGGTTTATTACACATTGAAGACATATCAAATTACCATAATGCTCTCCATAAAAACATACAACTATTAGGTCTCCATAAGTTTTTTTTTTAATAAAATCATACAGATTCTAAACTACATCAAGCCTTCTTTACCAAAAAATCAATTGTAATTTGTGTTCCAAAGAACCAGAGCTCTATAGGCTCAAGACATTAAATACCAAAGTTTAGGTGAGGTTCACAGTAAGAAAATGGAGTAAAGCTCCCTGAAAAACTTCATGTGAAAGAAAACCTGGAGATGAAGGTAAGAGTCATCTGGAGTGCTGTAGTAATGGGAAATGTAAGCAAAGGAAAATATACAAAATAAATGGAGATGAGACATCTGCACCTTTGCATTATCTTATCCAAAAAAACAACAAAATATTATGGCTAACTCTTTGTTTAAAAACACTGCCTAAAAGGAGAGAAATAAATTAAATCCTGTCATTTAACTAATGTTTCATTAGAATGGCAATGTTTATAGTGAGGATAAAAATAGGTTACTTGAATGCTGCCAATTAGTACTGAGCCTTACAGAAGTTTTCATGGAAGTTGCTGTCAGCTGTTCTGTTCCCTAAAGATGTAATTCTGGCACAAGCTTCTATATTTTTTGCTGAAAAGCATTTGCTAATATATTGCAAGTGGCTTGCTGGGCAGAGAAGGAAAAACAACTCTGATTGCTGCCAAATATTTATACAATTATAACTACATAGTCACTCTTCTCCAATGGTGAGAACACACATATTCCAAAACTCTTCGCAAGGTCGTGAAAAACAACTAGAGCAACTACAAAAACTTGGTTTTCCTCTAAATTTTTCGAGTTATAATCACCTCTTTCATTAATTAAATGACCTGAAGTTTATATTTACAACCCTAATGTATTTCTACTGAAGATTCAAGTTATTACTTCGTGGATGTAATCAGAGAAATTGTAAATATAAAAAAATGTTCTAGGCAAAACTTTGTTTATTTATACTTAAAATTAATGATAAGCTGGAGATTACTTGCAGCATGTTCAAACTCTGAGAACCATGTAAAAGACACAAAAGTGAGAAGAGAATAGAAGAGATGGGTCAGGGATTTAGCTCAGTGGTTCCAGCGCCTGCCTTGTAAGTGCAAGGTCCTGAGTTCGATCCCCGGTACAAAAAAAAAAAAAAAAGGAAGAGAAGAGAAGAAACCCATTAATTTTTCAGAGGCTCAGCCATACTACAGATTGCTTTCATTCAATCTTTCTATCTCAGGAAGCAAAATCTCATCCAATTCTCCCAAAAATTACTTGAGTACCAGTTTTTTCATTTTACAGTTGAGACAATTAGTTCTTATCGCTACTGAGGACAAGGGCTTTTAGCTACTGGTGATGAGAAACTGCTTATGTCCTAAAACTTCACATATCATTATTTTTTGAAGTTTGCTACTTTATAATTCTGAATGTCATCTACTAGAAGTTTAAATATCCTTTATGTTGCCACAGGCTGCTAGGAGGAATGGAAAACAATCTGTATTATTTAAAACAAATTATCTTCATAAATAAAACTAATCTTTAAAATGAGTTCAGTGCTTCATAGAACAGGCACTGTAATAATGCTTCATTTCATTTTCATAACCATTGCTGGTATAAAATATTCAGAAGATGACAGTTTATTATGTATTTGAATGTAATAAAAATACTAAAGCATTTTTTTAACTTTAGTGTGTAGTTCTGTTTCAATTCATCCATGCAGATTTTTGAATCCTGCATAATAACCTACCTTATAAGAGACGTTATAGTTTTTAATAGATAAGGGAATTAATGTATAAAATTAAGACATTATAAAAAGATATGTCCCCCAAATTTGTAGAATTTCTTAAATTTGGGAAGAGGGAAAACCAAGAGAGAGAGAGAGAGAGAGAGAGAGAGAGAGAGAGAGAGAGAGAGAATGAATGGAGAACTGTAAGTACATGTAATACATACTACATTGTTCCAGGCGCGTAAAATGTTATTAAAAGACAAATGTTATTTTCTTGAAACTTTTGACTTTAAGAATGACTCATTAGGCTGGGGATTTAGCTCAGTGGTTCCACTGGCTGCCTCGCAAGTGCAAGGACCCAAGTTCATTCCCTGGTACAAAGAAACAAACAAACAAATACAGAATGACTCATTATAGCAAATTTCCAAAAAAAAAACCAATCTTATCTCATTAACTTTTGTGTGCTGGGCTTTGGCTGTATAATATTTTGCAAATAAAATAATTACATAAAGCTACAAATAGAGATTTTGGTTAAATGTCAGTCCTTTTTACTATTCTTTCTTGTGTACCTTTCCTAATTTTTTATTACATTTAGCTTTTGTAAATCATATAAAATATCTGGCCTTAGATGCCTTCATTTTTTGAAATAAAAAGGAAAAATTACAGCATATGAGTCCATATTCAATAGATGATCAATATATAAAAAGTAATGCAAAAGTCATTAAATATAGTTTAATATTTATTATATTCTCAAACCTCAATAATAAATGGTGAGTTCTGAATTTATTTAATAAATCTAACATACATAGAATAATTGCAGCTGCTCATAATCACTACTTTGTTTTTAGGAATAGCTTTTATCAATAAAATGATGTATGTAATAACACTAATAGTAACTCCTATTATTAGTGTTTACTAGATTCTTCACAGGCATTCAATTTAACCACCATAACAACAGAGTAAGGTGGTTATCCTCAATCTAAATCTGAGAATAGTTATAGGTTAAGTAACTTCTCCAAGGTTATATAAGCAGGTTTCAAACTCAGGTAATTCAAATAATATTCTAGCCCCAATACTATGAATTTAGGAAGAATGTTTTAGAATACATTAAATTGGATTCGATTTCAATGCATCTAAATATCTCTATGACCCAAAAATATAACTCAAAGACCAGTATTTCAAAACTTAAAATCCTTCAATGAAACTATGTACTGCAATACAGAATTCCTTTACAAAGACCGTGGTCTGCTTACCACGACATCCACAGTTCTGGGCCCACAAAAAGGACATTTCTAAGTCTTCTCAATGCTGTATATTGATTGTATATTTTGGCTCTGTCCATCTTTTCATAGGGTTTAGCTGAAAATTCTATTTACTAAGGTACCGAAGAAGAATTTAAGAGACACAGTCGGAAGCAAAAAATTAGAGAAGAGGGGCGAGTGAGGAGAGAGCAACCCAAATATACACTAATCAGACAAGGTAAACCACAGAAGTAATAATGCAAAGAAAGAAATAACTAATAAGTCTCATGGTTGTCTGTGTGGATCATATACATGGCTTCATATTTTGATTGATACATTTTCAAATAAAATAAGAATCAACAAGGATTAGACCTTCTTTAGATATGCTAGGATTAATATCTGATGCATGTGGAAAGTGCTGAATCAGGCTTTTGTTTGATTCAGATGGAAATCAAGGAAACAGCCTTGCTGGGGTCCTCCTTTTACTTTGAAACCAGAGAAACTCAATGTGCAATTATATGCAATTTTTCCTAAAAGAATAAGGATGAATGTTATTAAATAACAATTTTATATTACCTAAAATACTTTAGCTCAATATAAACCATAACTTTTAGAGATGAGGTAAAGCCTCTATGAAGCATACATCAAATTAACTATAAAAATTGTTTTTTTAAATTTATCTATCCCAGTATATGTATAGGTAGTATTAATACTATACAAAATTGTATGAAAGTTGAAAAATTTATTATAAATAGATTAGCATGACAAATTAGACGTTTCAACGAATAGCATATTGGTAATTAGTGTATGCTCTCAGATTTAATTGTGATAATAGAAAAATTAACACATTGCAGAAATTTCAGGTACATGCTAGGCCTTGGGTTGAGGCATTCTGATAATGTTCTTAATACAATGTTAACCAAAACACTGTTGCATTTTTATTTGGTTTGATTTTGAATTTTAAATTTTCTGTTCACTTAGAGGCATCTGAAAGGAAATGTTTCCCTTCCTTCATTTGTTTTAGATACCACCTGCATCTTGGCTTTTTAGATCATTATATGGACAATCAACTTTTTCTCATTTATCTTTCAGTTGTTCTTTTTATAGAATCATTTCTTGACAGTACTTACAGTGTTCAAATCCCCACTGTCACAGTAAAATCTCCTTTAGCTCTTATTCTATAGTCTCTTTTCAGACAACCCTCTCTCTCACCTCCATAAATAAAAACATCATTTAGATGTCTGGGCCATCATAGTTTTATCAAATGGACCCATTCCTGCTCCCATGGTAAAATTACTTCTCTGTACTGAGGGAACCATTAATTTAGATTTCTAAATTTCATAAAAGTGGATTTTTTCCCTATTCATCCCCCTGTCCTTTCAGGAAGTATAGCCCATCTGAATCCTTTCCTTTTGTCCAAAAATATAATTCTCTTGGTCCTAGCTCTTCTGTTTCTCCAGCTGTTTCTCAGAAGGCTCATTCTCAGGGTGCATTCCTGCTTCCAAGTAATTGTTTAGTGCTGATGTTTCTCACAGCTCAATCTCTAAGCTCTTCCTCTTCTCTCATACATTAGATCTCATCTTCCTAATTGGCTCAGTTTTAAACTTGTAGCCCAAATGTCTTCTGATTCCTGCACACAACTACTTCACATCCTAAGGTACTTCAAAGCTATTATCTTGAGAATTCAACTTATACCAATCCTGCCACACATGCTATTCCTTCACTCTTTGTTATCTAAAGAAATAGAACCGATACCAACGCAATTGTGCAGAACCTAATGGAGAGTAATTGGAGGCATCACCCTCACAGTTAACAATCATGCATAATCTACTGCATGGTCTAACAAAGCTGTTCTCTATAACATTATGAGCTTTCTAGACATTTTTTAACACTTATACTTGGTTTAAAATAATCATTTCTAACTTAGATAATTGCAAGTCTTCTAACTGGATACTTGTTGATTGATTCATTGCGCCTTTAACAGAATGTACCTTATGTTTGTACCATTTGACCTTCTCTACAGCATTTGTAAAAATGGAGTTATGTGGATGTATTTTTCCTCTCTAAACAAATGAGCCTATGCAATTGATTTCTGCTGACATTCTATAATAAATACAGTTCAAGTTCTATAAAAACAGGAAAATTTTCTGATTCCCATAACCAAAAATATGACCAAAAATTGTCTTTAGCCAATAAAGGTAAATAATCCTTATTAATTATATGTTGGAAAGCAGACATATTAGATTGGCAATGACTGCATGTATGTCCAGTTTAAATTGGTGGACATTCTGAATGTTAATTATATTCTTGTATTTTATTAGATAAGAATTTTGATATTTTCTTCTTCCTTAATTTT
>NW_004624873.1:2702379-2722073 GCF_000247695.1 Heterocephalus glaber
GTGTCCACTCTAGATTTATTAATCATGTCTTGTACTATGGGCACAATCTCTGCTGTTATCTGAGAAATTATTTCTGATTTCATTTTTTCCAGATCTTCTTTCCTTGCCAGTTCAGGAAGTCCAGGTGGTTGAGTATGAGATTGCTCAATCTCCTTGCCCTTTGGGCTTGCTTTAGGTGACCTAGAAATCTAGTTTCGAGACTTTTGTACATGTCTTCTCATTTCAACAGCAGGGAGGGAGAAGGATATGTTCCTCTGGCTCCCTCATGGATTACCTCCTTGGAGCTGGTGGTTTTTATATGGTGGCCCAGAAGGTTCACCTTCTCTGCTCTGGGGGCAGCTCTTCTCCTTGGCACTGGGGGGGTTGGTACTGTGGCCTGGAAGGTTCTCAAGCTGGGTTTCTTCTCTGATTTTCAAGGTGTTTCAAAACCCTGCATAATATTTTCTACTTGCTGTATTTGAAAAGTACTGTAAAAACGTCTTTCCTCACATTTCTTGTCTTAATATTTACTTCTTTGACCCTATACCTCATTTTTTCATTGCTGGGCTATTTCATGTCATAGCAGAAACCAATTATCAATACTCCAGCTCCCACTGTAATACCTCCACTCTGTCTAAAATCATAAATGTGTTAAGAGTACATTCTATGCAGCACAGAGTTTAATTTTATACTGACAGTTGTATGATTATATTTTTAGAACATTTCATATTTTGTATTAAAAATTGATTCTTTCTTTCAATAAATACAATTATATTATTCCCAGATGCCTATTATAATTTTAAGTAGAATAACATATTTTGACAAGATAAAAATTCTTCCTGGAATACTTAATGGACATAAATTATTTACACTTAATTCTTTTATTGTTGGTCTGTGAGAGAATGTGGTCTTAGGAAGCCTGCCCTTGGTTATTACACTTTCTGTATTGTTTCTCCCTTATTTAATATGAACTTTGAATCTTTAATTCTGCACTGGGTAAAGGTAAATTGTGTATGCAAGCACAATCTAAACAGATTTTATATTAATGTACTTTTAATGAAATTTCTTTTACTGCAAATAATACATCTGGTAGAGTTTTTGCTTACTCCTATCTATAAAGAAATTTGCCTGAATTCAGAAGATCTCAAACTATAGAAAATTAAGTATACTTATCAATGATGCCTTTAGAAATCATTTACAAAAGTGAATATGAACTCAGTCTTCAGCATTCTCACACCCTTTCTCTACCAACACAAGCTTATAAGGAAAATTTTGAAGGTTAATATTAACATGAAAAGTCACTCATCAAATGCTCACACATTTGTGAGTTTAATAACAAAAATTTCAATTATGTTATACATAACTCTAGATAATGCATTTAACTGGCCATATAAGTTCATAGAATATTTTTTTGAAATATAAGAACTTTTAGACCAGAATGTCCTTATTTAATGCTGAGTCTGGATAAATATATTTATATAGCACAGAATTATGTTTTAGAAGTTTTCTCCTTATAGAGGCACTAGTGAAATTACACAACAATTCTGTATGATTCAGTATCACAGAGGCCAGTATCTGTTTACTCTTACAAGTTTGTTTCCTTTAAACAAAATAAGATTTTCGCTAAAATTCAAGGAAAAAATATATATTACACTTTTGTTTATATGGTCCTATGTTTTGGGGAATAAATTCTTTTAAATATTCTGCATTTTAAATTTCATAATTTTATTATTAAAACAGTATCTTCAGATCCATTAGGGAGCACAGAAAGCAGCATGACAACATTAAATATCGAAACTCCTGAATATTTCAAGAAATAACACTATTTTCATAAATTATCTTACACCAAATTTAATTAGTAATTATTCTCCCCAAATTTACAAGCTTAAAAATAGATCACTCATCAGTACTATGAAAAGTTTCTTGTTGTTATCATTGTAACCTCAGGTCTATAATTTCTATAATATCAAATAAAGAAGGTAGTAAACAATTGCTAATCAGCATTATTGAAACAAATGACAGCAGAATATTACACTGATATAACAACATTTGCAATTGTCAGGAAATGATTAGGTTACAACCTTAGGTATTACCTTGTCTGTAATTTTGATGAACATTGTGACTTTTCTTCAGAGAACTTAAAATAACACTAAATTCCTGCCTGTTTGAAGGACATGTTAATCGGTTGTGAGGTAGGGCATGGTGCACACCAGTTGGCTTCCCATTGCCTCTCCCCAGCACCATCTTCCTCAGCCTGTCTCTCAGAACGTGATGATCAATGCAGAGCATCTCACTCCACCATGATTCCAGCCAGACCTATGCCATTTTGAAGACCAAAGTTTCAATAGGAGGATAGGATTTTACTTTACTGTCAAGCACTTTTATCTGCATCAGCAATATAAAGAAGGTAATTCACAGTGTTTTCAAATTAAGCCCTGTTTTACATTGTACATAGTAAGGAAGCCACTTAAATATCCAGTGTGCTGAGTTTTATAATAGATACATGCATGCTATGAGGGTGCTTTATGGAATAATATTTGTCATCAAGAAACATAGACAAAAAGCACATGACTTCTTTCAGGAGAAAAATCAACTAAATTTTATAGCAGGTAAGTGTATTTTTATTTATATTTAAATATAAATAAAAGCAATATTGTTCTCACTGAGAGATTAAATGCAGTATGTAGCTACAGAAACCATCATATCTCAGTATAGATTAGACAATGGATCTGTTTCTTCCAGCTTAGTAATGTTGAAGTGCCTTGCAATAGTGATTAAAAATAGATATTCCAACCAAAAATATCTGAAATGGCACCTCAGTTCATCTGGTGAATGCAAGCATAAAACACAAATTAGATTGAGTGACAAATATATGTTGATTTGTATATCAGTTTTATTCATGCCAATGATCCTGTCTCTTAAACATAAATATCTGAGTGAAAAGTTCAGACTCTCTCAAGTTAAGTATTTTGCTCAAAGTACAAACAGAATATACCTTAGAGTAGGTAATTTTAAAAGAACAAAAACATTTATTTCCATAGTTTTGGATCTTAGAAATCCAGCAGACTCATGGACGAAGGCCCATCCCTCACACAGGACCCCTTTCTGTGCCCTGCTATGTAAGACAGTGCAAACCAACTTCTTTGGGTCCCATTGATGTGGGAGAAACTTCATAACCTAACCGCTTCCCAAAGACCTCATATCTGAAAATTGATTTTCAACATGAGATTTAAGGGAACAAAATTATCAGACCAGAATATTAAGCTAATCAGAGACTGAAAATAATTCGATGCTTGTATGCAAACAATGAGGGAGTTAGGGAGGGCAGAAGGGAGGGAGGGAAGGAGAGAGAGAGAGAGAGAGAGAGAGAGAGAGAGAGAGAGAGAGAGAGAGAGAGAGAGAGAGAGATCCCAGCAGTACTTGCCATGTGCTGCCTGAGGCTTTCCTCCCCCGGAAAGGCAGATTTTGTAACTCCTTTCATTCCTACGAAGAACCTCTGCACTATTTTTTGTCTTTGTCAGTTTGGGCTGTTATTAGAATCCCACGTACCAGAGGCTTAGGTCACAGATATTTAGACAACAGATATTTTTCATAGTTTTGCAAAATGAGGAAGTCTAAATTCATGAACCAGCATGATTACATTCTGGTGAGACTTCTCTTTTGGGTTATGTCCTCAAAGAATGTCCTTTGGAGTGGAGAATAGGGGAGGGGAGGGAGCCCTCGTCTTTCCATTTCATAAGGTCACTAACCCTATCACGAAGCTCTATATCCACGACTTCATCTAAACCTAAATATTTCCCAAATTTTGTATCACCAAATGCCATTTTTATGAGAGCTTAAGGTTAAGGATTCTACATGAGAATTTGGGAAGTACACGAATATGTAATTCATTGTGTCTTCAGTTAGACACACTACAAATGTTTATTCTTTAATTCCAAACTAATCTTTGTATACTGGTTTATTTTAAGGGTTCTTAGATGCAAACTTCTTAGTGACCTTTCAAGCAAGATATTCGAACAGAAATTTTCTTTAGAAAGCATATATTTATGAAATGTTATTGAATACTCTAATGAAGCTTTACTGCTATTGTCAAAACACAGAAATAATAACCTTTGTGATTCTGGAAAAGTAACATCAGAATAAAATTTCAAGCTTAACACTTTTTTGAAATAATAAAGTATACATTTTCTCTTCTTGACTCTGTAAATCACATGTACCAATAATTCACAAAGAATGAATGATAAAATATGATCATAACTTTGGCTCTGTCCTCTGAAAGCCTCCAAAATATGTTCATTTTAGGAGGTGTCAAAATAATTAAAACTAAATCAGAAAATACATTGCACATTGCAGGTACTTTAGAAATCTTTGTGTTTAATAATTTCCAATAGTAGAGAACATGGAAGTAAAACCAAAAGTGTTTTTAATAATTAAGTTTATTTAGAACTAAATATTTTCAAATGATAAAGGACAGAACAACTAATTTATACTAAGGATGCACCTGAGTATTTTCCATGTTTAGGAATCCCAAAGCTAAACATTCTTTTTCCTTACTATGGCTTGTCATTTGAGAAACCTCACTCTTTGTCCCTTATTTTATCTATAATCAATTTATACATAGGTGTGGTCTGAGTTTTAGAGATCTGTATCCTTAAGTGTAATTACATTAAATTGTACATTATTTTATGTTAGTCATTTTCCATTAAATGAAGAGATCAATATATCTCTGTGAAATTTCCAAGGTTATGGGGTTCTTTTGAGGACATCCATAGGACAATCAGACAAGGCATGTCCACATTAATCACCAGTTAAATGCTGCAATTAAAATTCATAACTACAGTGCCTTAAAATACATGCCTCTGGCCATACTAAAAACACATAGGATTAATTCATTTCCCAAATGACTACAATGATGTCACTATTCTTCTTATTGCTATATAATAGGTATAATGTGATGAAAATAGAAAAAATAAGCTTATTGGTAAGAAAATTATAAAGTTGATACATCAGTATCATTATGAATGTACATTATTACCATGATAAAAAATATTAGGTGGAAAAAACAAAATTAGAAGTTTTACATATCAGAAAGGAATCTCCAGTTCCCTTTACTCCTAAAAGATCATACAGTTTGAAGAAATATAATGATCTTGCACTGCATAGTTTTAAAATAAAGGATATGAACTCTGGATTTGTCTTTTCTAAGTCTGAATTAGAGAGGGGAAAAAATTTCTTGGGACTGTGGCACAATCCTTTATAGAAATTACCTATGTACTAAATTTCTATGAATGTATTAATGGAATATTTTTCTTCACACTGATTGTTTTCCTTTTGGCATGGGCATGTCATTTGAAGAGTAAAAATACTGCCTATAAAATAGATCTTTTAATTCAAACTTTAGTTAAATTGATAACGATAACAATTTGAAATTATGTCAGCTTATGAATAGTATCAATTTGTCCCTCTACTTCTATATTATTTCAGGAAGAAATATATTACTAGATACTACCATCTGGAAAAATAGTAAAAATATTAATACTGGTAAAACTATAAAGACCCATTCACCTAACACATAATAGTTATGCATGGAGTTTATTCTATTAACTGTTCATATTTAAAATAGACATGTATCTGTGCTTACTATGTAAATAAGACATTAAAACCTCAGACCATATGTGTATATAGGTTTTGAGCTTTTGCTGACACATTTATTCTGCTTGATACTACTGAATATTGTAGTAGGCTGGCAACTTGAGAAAACAATAACAAGTAGCAAAATTGTTTAATGGGAGAGTGCGCCCAAGAAACCCGAAAAAAATACCAAGGTAGTGGCTCAACTGATGAGGGATGGGAGGGGCCACACAGACTGTTGAACCACTGGCCTGGATTCAGGATTTAGATAGCTCTGAATGTACCTGACTCATTCACTGACTGTGCGACCTTGATGAGTCATTTCATCTTTCTCTGTACTCTTCATTCTAAAACAGATCCAGTAATATCAAGTATCTCACAAGGTTGTTGTGAAAAAGTAATATACAAAAATACATTAACATCAATTAGCATAGTGACTCAGTGAGTGGGAAACAAACCCCATTGCTGTTATTACTGTAAACACGTTTGAGTGTTATATTTGGTATATTATTCAGTATTAATAATGCACTGTGTCTTCTCTTTTGACTTTCATAACAGCGATAGATTGCAGCCAGTTGGTGTATTACTGTTGCATGTAATCAGTGAAGAAAGAAGCCCAGAACACTTTGAAGGCTTATTTGTAGCCCACAAGTTGAAAAATGGCAGGGTCTAGATGAAATGCAATTGTGTAGGTCTGTATTTCCTGTTCTTTCAATATTCACAACTGAATGATGCTATAGCAAAAGCCTTTGACATTCAGACCTCATAATGTGTGGATTGCCATGTTGTCTGCTTTGGCAATTCCTACAAAACACCCTTTGGGGAGCCATTAGACCCTTATAGGGTTTTGGAATGAGTCCTGTTCACTTCTCATCCATGTTTCCATGCACAGGCTCTCTCCTTCTCCCACGGGTTTCTGGAATTGACTCTAAACTGATCCTCCTCTTCTGTGGTAGTGAAAACTTTCATCTTGAGACCACGTCATGCATTAGGTGTACACCGAAGTGTACTCCTTTTCTGATCCACAAGTATTCTAACATTATGAGGTACACAAACCATCACTACTTTACATTATTAGAGATTTTTTTAAAATGAATTTTAAAATTGTGAGGTTGATCTTTTGCTGCACAAATATAAACTTGGAGGCTGTGTAAAAAGTGTTTGAAAAGCCCATTAATTTTAATTAATCAACTTATAGTTACATTCTTTAAATTTTTTCTAAATAGATAATCTTGTAAGTGTAAGTTAAAACAAAGCATGCTATGGGATTATATAGTTTGTACTATTCAGGATTGCAACAGCAATGACCTGTTAAACAAAATGATTGCCCTTGTTACAAACCAATATACATATATACACATATACATATTCTTACAAAATTCCTAGCAGATATTTCTTTCTTATTAATAAATTCTGTATTTTTAGAATGGGCATGATACAGTAAAGTTCATATTTAACTGTGCTTCATCTGCTAAGAAAGAAAGATAATAGTAAGAAAAAAAAATCAGTCATGAAAAAGTATTTCAGTAACTTGCATATTTGTTATTTTCTTAGGTAATTAGTAGCAATCATTCCATTGCCTTCTGAGTAGAATACGGACTACAAGATTATGAACTGCTGGTTGCTTCAATTACAATACATTTATAGAACCATATTTTAAGGATGATGCAAATTCAGCTATAAAATGGGTAATGTGTAGATGTTTTCAGTAAAAGACTGATTTCAAAAGTTGAAATTATATATTATTTGGAAAGGTATACGTAAGTACAGGTATAAAAGTACATTTTCTAAAAGTGTTGCTAAAAATGTAAGGGTTTATACATTGTAACTGTTGCAAATTTTGAGGAAACTGATAATTCCTTATGCTAGGCTTCAAATCTGATTTATTAGATAGATGTAGGGGGGGTTTGTTTATTTTTTAAAATAAATTTTGTGTAAATTCAATCTTGATGAGTATTTCACCAGAGAAACTACTATGCAGAACCTACATATAATAGTTTTCCTTCTTTTTGGCTTTTGCATCTGGCAATATGATATAATATCCATCAAGCAGTAAAATAGAAGGGAAAAGTCTCTAAGTATGTACTTTCATGCACATCTAAATCAAACTACAAACTCTACAATGTTAAGAAAATATGAATCTCTTTACCTAGTAATGGAATCATCTTAAATTCCTTAAATCAATAGTTCACTGAACCTGAAGAACAATTTTCAAGCACTGACACATATATAATCTAGTTTCTTCAGTGTGCTAAAACTCATTCTGTAGAACTGAGTTCAGCTATTAATGTAAAAATACCTTCACCATATGATCTGCTTAAGATACTCTCAAACATCAAAATTTCAGAATATCCTTGCTGCCAGATTACTATTTATGGACATTGTTTAAGTATTTAATAATTTGGGAACAAATGAATAATTTTGCTAAAATTTTTAAAAGGCTTAAATAAAATGCTCAAAGTTAAGCAAATATAATTAATGTATGTATGTTTTTCACTCCACACAAAATGTAGACAAAATGTAGTAAATCCTATAAATAACCCTAGTCTAATACTTTGTATACAACATACATTACATTCCAAATTCTCAAGTAGATTTGTATTCTTTCTAGAACTAGAACTGTTCAAACCTCCTAGAAACCAATTATCTTTCTAAACCATTTACAGACTTAACTCCAAAGTATTATGTTATTGTCTGTCTAAAGTAACACTTTCTCAGTAAAAAAAGACCTCTTGTGAAAATCTACTTTTTTATACTTTTAGAAGCATAGAAATTATAGAAATTTTTTGAACACTGATTTGTTTGCATAAAATTAGTTCC
The DNA here is from genome assembly GCF_000247695.1 of Heterocephalus glaber. Next base: position 2,710,810 of record NW_004624873.1, read on the forward strand.
TATGCCTAGCTAACTAAAGAATACTAAAGAGTCTGTTTTCCTAATAGTTTTCTTATCCTCATCAATGTTGCCTACTTCTCAGAAAAAAATGGTATTGCTAATTTGTCTTTCTATATATTAAATCTAAGCTAATTATTTTTCCATCAATTTAACTGGAGAAGAAACATCCACAGCCTTTTCTAATATCATTCACAGAGATGATCTATAAACACAAAGTTTTTCTATAAAAATTCAACTAAGGAATTCACACAAGCTCCTTTTGATTTCCTAGTTTCCAAACTGTAATGAATTCTTTATTATCTTTCCTTAATTCCTTGTAGGTTTATTCTTGCTGATAACATGATCTATTGTTCTCTGAGCCATGGTGAGATTGCCATTTCTTAAACAGACAGCACTTATTGGAAATTAAACCTCTACTAATGTATTATAATTATTACTTGAGGGTAATATGCTTTTCCAGCAGGGAGCCGCAGCAATGTGATGCTAACATTTCTTCCAGGGAGCTGTTAATATTTCTTCTATGCTGAAATCCCACATAATGGATCTTGCCTAAGGCTGATTAATGATTTCAGAGCTGGAACAGTGATTTGTAGCTAAATCAGTCCTCGCTGGAGGAGATTCAGGGTTATTTCAGTCAATACTGTTAAATAAGTATAAACAGTTACTTCAGTGAACACACATGTAATCTAGTAGGTAAGAAAGAGCAGCAATAAAAGGAAGTAAATAATGGTAATCTGCTGCCTATGCATTTCATTTGCACTTATAACAGAAACAGAGAAGAAACACACTGCAGTGTCATCAAACCCACTGAATTACTTCACCGCAACACATTTTTCTGCATTGAAAAACCAATTTCCCAAACAAGTAAAAGCAAATTGAGGTAAGTGCCCAAAATAAATCAGCATCTTTCCTTCCTTCTTTTACTCTATCTCACCTTCCCTACTAAGGAAGAGATTGGACAAATAACTTGGAATGAAACTTGTGTCAGATAGATTTTCAGTAGGGACAAGATTTTGTTTAGAATAACATCCTGCATGCATAGAGATCCAATATCTTACTGCTATATAAGTTCTAGGGATTTTGTCTTCACTCAAAATGATGCAGAACACAGATGTCACAAGAAGTAACCTTGAGACCTGTTTGCCTTGAGGCCTATACCAGTAATGTTTAGAATCAACATCCTCTGGTCACTCTACTTAATCCTTCTTTGCTAATGTGAAGTCATTATCAATAAAAAGGCAGCGACAAAACTGCTGTTAGGGACAGTATTATGAACCTTAATGTGCATCTTTGAACATGCATTTCTCTAAGAGTCCTGCCTACCACTGTTCCAATGACTTCTAAACCTTCTGATTGGTATTGTTTAATCAAGTCCCCTGGACTCTGACTAGCAAAATTAATTGATAAGCAGCATCTAAATAATATTGCAAAGGAAAGAAAAATGCTTGTTAGATAAAATCTGTGGGTCTGGTCATACACTGATTATGAGCACAGCTATAGAGTGACTGGAGAAGGTGGAATAAGAACTGCTGATACCATTACCTAACTCAACAACGTAATACCAGGCAAAGTGTGAGAGATGGGCTGCATGAACATCTGGCGGAATCTGGACTCAAAGAAACCTCTCCAAACAATATTAGTGAAATTTTTCATATGAAAAAAATGGAAGAAATTAGTTTTAGGCTTATACAAAACTGTATCCAAGCTTTGCCTACATTGGCAACTATTTTGTGCACTGCAAACAACTCCCACAAACACACAAACACACACACTTTGAGCCAATGAGTTTCATTCTTTGATCAGAAGCAATATTAAAGTATATCTTCACCTTCAATCAGATCAATACAGAACAATTTTGAATTGGATATGGACAGGAAAGGGCAGGCTGTAACAAGTGAGTTGTTTTTTTGTTTTTTCCCTCTAAAAAGCCAAAAGTCAGGGGAAAAGGTGATAGTTTCTTCCTTTGATAAAAATGCAGGAATTTAACAGACAGTAATAACCTCTAACCATATTTTATTGTAGTGACTACAAGATAAAATTCATAGAAAATCAGTTTTTAATACTTTATTAGTGTATAGTTCATAAATATACCATTAGCCCATTAACATCTACAACTATGAAGTTTTAATATATTCAGGATCAAAATCATAATAACAACTCAATTTTAGAATAGCTCCTCACCCAAATCTGTACATGTATTCCTAATGTACAATATCCTGTTTATTCAGTATTGTACTAAGTAATCATTAATATACTTTCTCCTTAAATTTTTCCTACTCTGGCCATTTCATATAAATGAAATTACATGCTATGTTGTCTTTTGTGACTGACTTCTTTCTTTCATCATTTTTCCAAAATGTATCCATCTTAAATCATGCGTCAGTATTTAATACATTTTTATTGTAAAATATTATCCCACTAAATGGATATAAGATATCATGTTTATTTATTTATCAAGTGATGGCATTTAGGTTGTTTCTACAGTTTGACTATAACAAATAACACAATTATGCATGCTTCTGTATTAATTTTTGTGTGAACATATGTTTTCAGGTCGCTTCTCCATACTCCCAGGAGGAGAATTCCTGGGAAATGTATTAACTGTAAATTAAACATCTTAAAAATCAACCAAACTGTTTACCAAATGGCATGGTTATTTTAATACCTTCAAATAATATATGACTATTCTATTTTTTCCTCAAGCTTGTGAACACTTTTTATCACCTTTCTTTGGTCATAGCAATCATGGTGGGCATGAAACTGTCTTGTATTGTGGTTTTGACTTGTATTTCCTAAACTGCTAATCACGTGGAGGAACATCTTTGCATTGTGTATTGGGCATTTGCAGTCTTTAGAAAAATATATATTCTGATCATTTACCTACTTTTAACTGGTTTCTCTCTTCATTGTTGAGTTGTAACATTTCTTTATATTCTAGACATATTCTAGACACATGATATTTTTCTTTTGAAAATATTTTATCCCATTTTGTGCATTGCCTTTTCACTCTATTGATGGTATCTTGTACAGGTGCACAGCTAATTTGATTTTCTTGAAATCCAATTTATCTAAATGTTCTTCTGTCATTTCTTCAGTTAGTATCATCTGCAATAACGTGTTCCTCATCCACTGTCATGAAGATGCACTCCTATATTTTCTTCTAAGAATTTTGTAGTTTTAGCTCTGAAATTTGGATAATGATTAAATTTTAGTTATTTATTTTTGAATATTGTAAGAAAGGAGTTCAACATCACCTTTTACATGTGTAATACAGTTGTCTGTGCACCATTTTTTAAAGAACCCTGATAGTTTTTTTGTGGGTTTTTTGTTTGTTTGCTTGTTTTTTGGTACCGGGGATCAAACTCTAGATCTTGCGTTTGCAAGGCAGGTGGTAGAACCACTGAGCTAAATCCCGGGCTCTCTCGATAGTTTTTAACACTGAACAATGTACATGCTTCTGTCAAGCCTCAGTTATGTCTTCAGTAGGATGGACTGACAGATAAAAGTAATGCATTGACTTAGTTGTTTTTAGAACTATGAATATCTAGCATCATCTTTAACACATGATACTTACATTTTAAAACTTAACAGAGTTCCACAGGTTATCCTAAAATATTTCTTTCCGATGCATTTTCTCCTCAGTGTACCACTGTGTTCAGTTGTTAAATATGCTCTTTTTCCATATTCTCATCCCCCCAATAAAATTTATCTCCATGTGAGTCTCTCATCTATGCACCACTTAAATATCTAAGAAAGTAATTCATTCTTAAAATAAAGCATGAAAGCAATGTTATTCTTTAATGGAGCCAGATGAAGTATCCTGAAATTCCCTTCCACATCTTTTAAATTGCTTAATCACACTGTTAGCATTTATTCATATGTGTGTTCAAACTCCCCAATGACACATGTCTTTTATTCATATAAAATATTATGTAAAGGTAGTAAAATGTTGACTGATTACCAATTATCACTTCAGAAAGAAAAGCAAATGTAAAACAAGGTGCCAAAAAAAAAAGCTTTTCTTCCATAGCCTTGTTGAGTTTCACACTTTCTGTAGGATATTGCACAAGTAAGAAAAATGTCTTGAAATTGTTATTCTTCAAACCAGGAAAATTTATGACATTTGATACTACAGAGAATGTATAGTGAGGTTCATGTACTGACTTTGCAAATTACCGGATGTTTGATCTTGACTGGGTTATTTTCTCCATATTCTTTCCCATTTTCTGTATGTGACAAGTAGCTCTCAGGAGATTCATGACAGTTAAATGAGATTGTGAAAAGGAAATGCTAACTGTCACAAGTTAATTCCAGCTTGAGGGAGAAAGCCTGTGCTAATTTACAGTTAGACTGTTATTTAGAAATGCAAAAATAATTATTTTACATGTTTAAAATATCCTAATAAAACATATGAATACAATAGTAAGAATGTATATATTACATGTATATTCAAATTATTCTCAGAGCTTTAAGATAAAATAATATTGAACTATTTGAGGTAGAAACTCTTCTCCCTCACTTTGAAATCAGGCAGTGTAGGTTTTTAGATCCACTGATCAATTAATAGTGGATCCTTCAGTGATGGTATATTTATATTATATTCCTTTCTCAACATCCAGTAATACCCTCTGTCAATCTGAATAGATTTCTCATCATTGCAAGCCAGTGCAGTGTGTAGTTATGGGAAGGAAATCTCAAAAAAGCAAAAGAAACACTTCCTCATTGGATTGTGTAAATGAAGAGTGCCAAAGTGATGTGTGGGTATATAACTTTATATAAATCTTAAAAAAAAACCATAAACAACATAAACATTTTTAATGGAGACATAATGGTTTATATCATTATTAAAATCTCATGTTCAGCTTCTCCTTAGATATGCATAATGACTGAGAATCCAAGCCTACTCTTGAATTAGAAAAAGGGTGTTTTCATATAACTGTCAATTAATGTTTACTTTTTTGAACAGGTGTTAAATGATTGATTTCAAAGTGCAATAATATAATATTCTTTTTAACTAGAGCTCTGAAAATTATTCAGAGGCTAAACTGAAAAGATAAGTGTTATTAAAATGGAGGGGATAGTCTAAATATGAGGGGGGAAAAAGCTCTGTCATGTTAACACCGTAGACATTATATAACAGACTAATCTATGTCACAAATACATTTCCTTTTTTGTGACACTGATCACTAGTCAGGAGAACTTGCAAAATGTCAAGGTTTCAGACTTTTGGAATTGCAGTATTTCTGGTGTGGGTCTACAGAGAGGAAAGGGAGAATACTTGAATAAGAAAATATAATCAAGGATGTTGGATTTAAGCTGTGCTCACACTGCTCTAATACCTTTCATCTTCAGCTAACAGCAGAAATGATCATGCCATGTGATAACTGATATCATGGGAAAAGCATTACTCTTACAAATATAACATGTATATCAGGTACAAAGGATTTAGATTATGTATTTGAGATTTTTGCCAATCTTATAATGAAATAGTTAACAATAGCAAAAAACGAGTGACTAAAACCAGATCTATCTCTGCAATAATTGGAAATACACAACAAGTATCTACTTACATTTTTAGTTTCAAAGGTTTTTATTTCTGTAAATTGTAAGAACTTTGCAATCATGAACAAGTATCAGTGATTTGAGTAGTAGACAAGGAAAAAGACAATAATCCTAATTTATTTCCAAATATTCAGCTTCATTCAAATGGTATTTATTCAAAAAAACGACCATATATAAAGAGCTTTTATGAAAGAGATAAAATTTGAGATTTTGTATCAAAGGGGAAATACAACGGAGTTGATCATTCAGCATCATACAATAGGAAAAGTTATGGGTATAAATAATTATAACAAAGTTTACTTTTTTGAAACTCTGTAATCAAGAAAAATACTCAAAAGAGAATGAAATTAATTCTAAATTTGAATTTACAAAGAAAAACATCACAGAGATGATTATATTTTACCTGCTTCTTAAAAGATGAGTTAGATATAGACACATGAAAAAGGGGGAATTACTTTCTTGGAAGAGGACTGAAAGAGATTAAAATTGAGTATGACTAGAATTTTTATTTTCTACTTATGTAAGGAGAAGGGTTGGACCCTTCTCATGCTTGGAGCATGAGAATTATGAGGAAGGGTAAATTTCTAGGTTAATGGATGACAGTTTATCATATGAAACTATATGTTATTTATCATGAAATATTGTTTCTTTAAATGTTTTCTACTATTAAATGACCCTGATAATAACTAAGCTATAAATTATAATATGGCAATTTGTGATTGTTTAAACATTATTTACTTACAATATCTAGTGGGACAATTTTCTGGAACCATACAGGTTTTATACCACAATTCAAATGAAAAGGCACTCACAACATTAAAAAGAAGATAATGGTATAATTGAAGCATTAAGTGTTCTCAAGTGTTTCATAAATTAAGCCCTCTGCTGACTCAATAGAAATCTTCCTCTTGGAGCTACAGAGGAACCTACTTCATGTTTAGGATGTGACAAAATACTTACAGGACAGAATGATACATCATAAGAAACAGACAGCATAGTAAGAAAAGGGCTGAGATACACAGATACATAATCTATATTTTTAAGATTAGACAAATAATTTTCTGTCATGCAAATTAATTAGACCCACTGCAGTTAAAATTTGCCAGTAAGACCACATTGCAATGTTTTAATTTCAGTTTAGAAGATCATTATTGTATATTTTATTAGTCATTTTCAATATTTAAGATTCTATTATTCTCTCTGAAGACAGTCTCAGTTTCTTACAATGTCCCACAAGACAGTCGGGAGATCTTGCACCATCATTCTGCTCCTCTTGGAACACCATAGTTAGTGTTTCCGACTGAGCCGCCAATAACTAGACACAGTGCTACAGATGAATGAATGAATACAGTGAGTTTTATTTCCCTCTTTTTAGATGTTTGCATTACTAAAATGGTTGAGGATTCACCCAGGCATTTTCTCCCTTCAAAATAGCTCATATTTAACATGCTGGAAATTCAGGAAAGTTACAAAATAATTTAAAGTCATGACCATGGACCTCATCATTTAACATGTAAATAGAAACACCACACCGTGGATGCATTTTTTTAATTATTTATTTTACTGGTATATTTAAGGTATACAATATAATGACATTCATGATTGGAAATTTGTACCTTTTCATAATCCATCTTGGTTCTTATTTTTTCCCTGTTCCCCTGCCTTCCCTTCAACCCCTCCACCCTTCCTATCTACAAAAACTTTGCTTCCATTTTTTTCTTTTTCTCACATTAATTCCATTTCCTTCTTTCTTTAGCCCTACCCCTACTTCCCCCTCCCCTTTGCACCTTTTCTTCCTACTTCACATTATCTATTATACCTTTTAGTCCTTCTTAACACTTTCAGTTTCTCACACTAGAGAAACTATTTGGTATTTACACGTATGTCTTATTTATTTCACTTAAGAGTATTGCCTCATTGTGCATCCATTTAGCTATGTCTCTAGTTTCTCATTCTTTATGGCTGAGTAGTACTCCATTTTAGAAAAAAACACATTTTCTTTATCCAGTCTCCGGTTGATGGGCAATTGGGCTGCTTCTGAGCTTTAGCTATTACAAATTGTGCTGCTATGAACATGGGTGCACATATATCGCTGTAGTATGATTCTTTTAATTCACTGGGGAAGATACTCAGCAGGGGAATAGCTGGGTAACTGGAACTTCCAGTCTGAGTACTTTGAGGTTTCTCCATACTGATTTCCACAGTGGTTGCACCAGACCACAAGCCCAACAAGAGAGGAGCAGTGTTCCTCTTTTCACACAGCCCCACCAGCATTTGTTATTGGTTGATTTAATGATACCAGCCATTCTTTCCGGAGTGAGGTGGAATCTCAGTGTTGTTTTCATTTGCATTGGTCAAACGACCAGTGATGTTGAACATTTTTTCATATGTTTATTGGCTATTTTAATTCTTTGTCTGGGAAATGTCTGTTCATTTCAGATGCCCATTTTTGGATTGGGTCTTTAAATTTGGAGGTCTGATTTTTTTAAGTTCTTTATACATTCTAGATAGTAGACCTTTGTCTGAGGGACAACTGGTGTAAATTTTTTCCCACATGGTGGATTTTCTCTTCACACTGTTGGTGGTTTCTCTTGTTGTGCAGAAGCTTTTTAGTAAGAAGAGGTCCCACTTGGTTGTTTGTGCTAGTTCATGGGCAACTGAGGTTTTGTTCATAAAATGATTTCCTACACCAATGGCTTCAAGAGTTCTACCTAACCTCTCTTCCAGGCAGTTCAGCATTTCTGCTTTAATATTTAGATCTTCAATCCATTTCAATTTTAGTTTATTGCATGGTGAAAGATATAGGTCTAGTTTTAATCTTTGGCAAGTTGAAACCCAATTTTTCCAGCACCATTTATTAAAGAGGCTATCTTTCCTCCAGTGAGGGTGTTTCGCTCCTTTGTCTTTTTTTGGGTTTTTTTTGGTACGGTGGATCAAACTTGGATCCTTGCGCTTGCGCAGCAGGTGGCAAAACCACTAAGCTAAATCCCCGGCCCTCGCTCCTTTGTCAAAGATGAGGGGGCTGAGTGTGTCTGGGGATGTTTCTGCATCTTCTAATCTGTTCCACTGTTCCTCAGATCTGTTTCTTTGGCAGTACCATGCTGTTTTTATCACAGTAGTTTGTAGTATACTTTTAAATTGGGGATGTGATAACCCTTGCCATGTCTCTGTTGCCTAGAATTTCTTTTGCTATTCTATGTCTTGTCTTATTCCAAATGAATTTTTGGACTGTTTTCTCCAGATGTGTGAAGTATGCTGCTGGAATTTCAACTGAGACTGTGTTGAATGTATATAGCAGTTTTGGAAGTATGGCCATTTTCACAACGTTGATTCTTCCTACCCAGGAGCAAGGGATGTCTTTCCATTTCTGATATCATCTTCAATCTCTTTTTTCAGAGTGCTATGGTTTTCAGAGCAGAGGTCTTTGATTTCTTTTTTTAGCTTGATTCCTTGGTATATCACTCTTTTGGATGCTATTGTGAAAGGAATCGTTTGATCTATTTCTCTCTCAGTGAGTCCGTTGTTCATGTAGAGGCAAGTTTTTGAATTTTGTGTGGTGATCTTCTATCCAGCTGCTTTACTGAATTTGGTTATTAAGTCTAGAAGACTTTTAGTGGCGTTATTAGAGTCTTCTATATAGAATATCATGTCATCTGCAAACAATGACAATTTGACTTCATTTCCTATCTTTATTCCTTTTATTTCTTTCTCTTTTCTAATTGTTGTGGCTAATGTTTCCAAAACTATGTTGAACAGGAGTGGTGATAGTGGATATCCTTGTCTGTTTCCCGATTTTAGTCTGAAGGACTTGTTTTGACAATTTAGTATGATACTGGATGTTTATATTTTGTAGATGGCTTTCATCAGCTTGAGATAGAGACTGTCTACTCCAATTTTTTTGTAAGGCTTTTATCATAAATGCATATTGGATTTAGTCAAATGCTTTTTGTGTGTCTATGGAGATGATCATATACATTTTATCCTTGGCTCCATTGATATAGTGTATTACATTTAGTGATTTGCACATGCTGAACCATGTCTGCATCCATGGGATGAATCCCACTTGGTCAGGGTTTGTGACCTTCTTGATGATCTTCTGCATTCTATTTGCCAGTATCTTATTAAGGATTTTTGCATCTATGTTCATTAGTGAGATTAGCCTATAGTTCTCTTTTTCAGTTGGGTCTTTCTCTGCTTTGGGGAACAAGGTGATGCTTGCTTCCAGGAATGAATTTGGGAGTATTGCTTCCCTTTCAATTTCATTGAAGAGTTTAAACAGTAGTGACAGTAGTTCCTCTCTAAATGTCTTATGGAATTCAGCAGTGAAGCCATTTGGACCCATGCTTTTCTTAGTTGGTAAATGTTTAACTACATTTTCAATTTCATTGATTGATATTGGGTCGTTTAGAAGTTTTATGTCTTCTTCGTTCAACTTTGGTAATTCATACATATCTAGGAATCTATTTCTTCTGTATTTTCCATCTTATTGGCATTTAGGTTCTCAAAGTAGGTATTGATGATCCCCTGGATTTCTGCTGGGCTCATTGTAATTTCACATTTTTTAATCTTAATTGAATGGATTTGGGCATTTTCTTGCCTTTTTCTGATAAGTTTGGCCTAGAGTTTGTCAATTCTGGTTATTCTTTTGAAGAACTAATTCTTGGCTTCATTGACTTTTTGTATCATTCTCTTCATCTCCATTGCATTCATATCTGCCCTGATCTTTATAATTTCCTCCCTTGTATGAGCTTTGGTTTCATCTTGCCCTTCTTTCTCTAGAAGCTTCAGGTTCAGCATCAGGTTTTTTAATTGGGCTCACTCTGTTTTCCTAATATGAGTATTCACTGCTATGAATTTCCCTTGTAAGACTGCTTTCATTGTGTCTCATAGAGTCTGATATGTTGTATTGGCATAGTTATTTAATTGTAGGAACTGTCTGATTTCTTAATTTCCTCTGCCACTCATTGGTTATTTAGAGTATGTTGCACTATTTCCATGTGTTTATGATATTCTTTTGTTTGCTTTCCCTATTAATCTCCAATTTCATTGTGCTATGGTCTGATAATATACAGGGGATAACTTCAATTACTTTGCAGTTACTTAAACATGTTCTATGAGTGAATATGTGGTCTATTTTAGAGTACAATCCATGTGTAGCTGAAAAGAATATTTATTCAGATTTTGTGGGGTGGAATACTCTGTAAACATCTGTTAAGGTCATTTGTTCAAGAGCTTGAGTTCTAGTATTTCATTGTTTAATTTTTGTTTAGTTGATCTATCTGTTTGTGATAGTGGGGTATTTATATTCCCCACTATTATTGTATTATTTCTTATTTGATTTTTCATGTCCATTAGTATTTGTTTTATATAGTCAGGTGCACTCATGTTTGGTGTATATGTATTAATGATTATCAGCACTTTCTCTTGGATTGTTTCCTTTACAAGGATGTAGTGTCCGTTCTCTCTTATTCATTTTTGGTTTGAAATCCACTTGATCTGCAAAGAGGCTAGCAACTCGTACTTTTTTGTTGTTGTTGTTGTTCCTATCACATGCAGTATTGTTTTCCACCCTTTAACTTTCAGTCTATGAGTTTCTTTTTTAATTGTGTTTCTTGTATGCAGCATATTGTTGGATCTTGCTTCTTGACCTATTTTGCCAGTCTATTTATTTTGATTAGTTCATTGAGACCATTAACATTGAT
>NW_004624873.1:2741473-2769556 GCF_000247695.1 Heterocephalus glaber
GTGAAGGGAGGGCTAGGAATGGGGAAAAAATAAGAACCAAGATGCATCATGTAAAGGTACAAGTTCCCAATGAGAAATGTAATTGTGTTGTATACCTACAATGTACCAATAAAAGAATTTAATAAAAAAATAAAAAGAAATCAAGTAATTTGCAAAAAGACAAGAAAAAAGATAACTTGAAGGCACCACAAGATTCACCCATCAGAATTTCAAGAGTTTAAAAGTGTAAATCTCATTTGAGAAGAATCCCTGCAACCCTGCTGCACAAGAGCCTAGTAAGGACTTGGTTTCCTGGGATTGATTTTACTCTGCTTAGCCATTTAAGGACTCAGAAGCACCTGCTGCCATAACTCAAGGGGATGGATGGAGCATATCTTAGTGTAGGACTGACTCATAGAGGTGTGACATTGGGAACAATAGCTTGTCTCTGGCCCTATCTTCTCTGTAATGCTGTCCTGCTGTGCTTTCTGATCACCACAAACTAAGCAGCTTTCTCTGTTGTCCCCTTCACCCATGATGTTCGTGCTTTGGAGTTGGCTCACCATGAACTGAACCCCCTAAAACGTGAGTCAAAATGAACTTCTTTAAGCTGTATGTGTCAAGTATTGTGTCTTGAGGATAAGAAAACTGATTAACACCAATGTTTATAATTTATGAGTTAATTTTTATAACAAATTGATAATAAATTATACCATAATACTTGAGAATTTATTTTGAGGATAAATAAGAACACATTTTAAACTTCTAATGCATTGATTTCCATTATAGGCCTCACAAATCCTTCCTTTGAGAAGGCTTATCCCTAAGCTTTAAAGTTTTTGTAAACACTTTAATCTGGGCTTACAGTGCCCCCTACCCCAGCATAAGTCACTTGCAATACCTATGATTCACTTTTTCCTTAAAGGCAACTTGAAGCAGCAACATTTTCCCCATAGGCTTTCCCTGCCCCAAGGCTTGACTGTTATCCTTAACTTCACAGCTACCTACCAGAGTTCTATGACCACTGTAAGTTCTCATTAATTATTAGCAGAAACTACAATTGGGTTGACAGGGAAAAAAATACAGAGAATCAGGAGTGAATTATTTTTTATTTTCTTCACATTTTACTTTACTTCTTTATAAGGGCATATCATCATTTGCCTGGATTTTATGCTCATTGCTTCCATGGCTGCCTCACTTTGTAGATCCTGAAGCCATTGAAGATGAGCTTTTTTAATACAACCTTACCATGGTGAAAGGAAACAGATCTTAGGGAAAAAAGAAGTATATGCCAATAATGATAGGTTTTATTTCACATGAAAGAAACAGAAAAAATTATACCCTAACTCTCTAGATACTTACCCAGAAAGATTTTGAAATTCAGTTTGTTGATGCCTTCTATGGTTCCACAACCCCAAACGGTAGGTTTCAAGGTAGACAAGCTGCCAAACATTCTATGTGATATTTTCTTTTGATGTAGTTAATAGTCTAATAATATTATGTAGGAAGCAATGGATTTATTTTTTTAAAAATCTTGGGATGATCCTAGCAATGGTTCCATTTTTCCCCTGGATGCTCACAATATATTTAAAGTAAAGTTTGCTTTTACTGTTATTATTTATTTTTATATTCTGAAGAGGAAATGTAATGAACAGAGTTGGAAGACATAGTGCAGCTAGAAATAAAAGCAACATTTTTGTTTTCTTTCTTCTTAGTGCATCCTCATATATAAGAAGCTATCATATTCTTACTTGCTACATGAAACTCAAAACAGATTGAAAAGATGGAAGAAGAAATAGTTGGAAAGAGAAACAGAGAGAGACTGATACTGAGAGAAATTGAGAATCTCTTATGCCATTCTCCAATCATTGATACACACCATGGAAAAGAGAAGACTAGAGAAGGCAGCAGCTAAGCAGTGAAAGAACTTGAGCATAGCAAAGGGTAATTCCCACCTAAGTAGCAATGGTGGGAATTAGAATCCAGGGGATATTGAGAAAATTTGTCTTGTATCACTTGTTACTTATTAATACAGTTAGCCGTCCACATCCATTAGGTATTATAAGTAATCAAGCAATAATTTTAGGTACATGAGAATCATCCATACAGATTTTGGCATCCATAGAATCTGTGAACCGATCTCCTGTGAATATGAAGGCATGAATGCCTATGAATAGAGGAGGTAGAACATCCTAAGTGCCTCTCTTGGCTTTGTTGTAGGTAAAAATCTCTTACTATCTAAGAAAAGCATCTGAGAGTCTTTCCATATAAGCTAGGTGGAATGAAAAACAAATAAAATAATATCCAATACACATGAAGCAATTGTTACATGGAAAGCTTTGGTCTGCTGACCAGTTTAAAGTTTTCAATGAGTTATCATTGTCTTGAATATAAAATTGTGCTTCCTATAATATCAAGGAAATAATTCAAAAGTTGTTTTTGCCATACTCCACCTTAACTATGTTTATCTTCACTAAGAAAGATCCAGTCCCTTTCCGTTTCCTCTAGATGCATTCTATCTATCTATCTATCTGTCTATCTATCTATCTATCTATCATCATTTCTTTCACCAATCAACCTTTGCATTTCCTTGGTTGTTTTGCATCAATTTGGGAATACCCATGTACTCCAAGTCTTACCAAACAGGCTCCTTCATATCATTCCAATCTCATGTCAATCATTTGCCTCTCCAATGATTTTTCTTCACTACTAAAGCTTTAAAAGTTATCATTCTAGCATTCTCTATAACATTGCCCATACAACTCTGTCAAATGTTGCAAATGTTACAGATGGTCAGGAAAATGTTATGTTTTAATTAGAATTTTAAGATAACACTATTTGAAATATCGACCCACACACTGCATTCCCAACTTTTCAGAAATTTCTGGTTTGTTTTCTTTCCTTAACTTACTGGTATGAGGTGTAACAAACATTTTCAACTTTTTCCCTTTGGACACTCTAACACAAGATATTAAACCACTTGAGGATTTTAATCTTTATTTTGTTATTGATCACTGTGGTATCGGTACAGCCAACAATTAATTAATGCTAGAAAACTGGTTAATATTAATGATGACATTATCTATCACAGGAATACTGTAAGAAAAGAATGAGTTATCAATAGTAATAACTATTATAAAGACTTCTTTAAACTGACACATAGTCATTGGCTGATTTATGTCTCATATACCTGAGTGTTCAAATATGAAGAACCTGTAGAGATTAGTGGATTCCAATTGCTGAGTGATGTCATTTGGATCAGGGTTATTTTCCTCTCTTTGTTCCCACCAATACTGGTTCAATCACTTAGGGTAGTAAGAAGATGACTTGGTAGAAAATATTTGTTATAGTTTTACCTATGATAACCAGGTTCAACAACATTCACACGAAGAAGAAAATTTTCTCATTTTATGGTTCCTAGGAGGGAGGCAAGAAACTTTATGAATGGTCTTTCAATATATATCGCAAAGCATTTTATAGGCCAGAGTTAACCATGTTTGAACATATCCCTCACGAAAAGAAATGTACAGGAATACACTTAAAGAAAAACAGGTCCTATTTAAGTGAATATTGCAGCCACCTCCCCCGCTAAGACACAGGCCTATTCTGTGTAGGTGAGATTTCTTAAACAAAATCAAAGTTCTATCAGGTAATAAAGATGAGGAAAAAGATGTTCTATAGACAGCCTGCAGCATTCATCAGAATTCATTCGTTCATTGAAGCCTTGAAGTAAAAAAAAAAAAAGAAATGGAATTAATTGGAGCATATCTGTCAGGGAATTTTAATTTATCAGCAAATCATTAGCACTCCCCAGGTAAATAGAACTCTCCTGGCTTTGAATCCTTTTTAAGTTCACTGGCCAATTCTGATTGTAATGCATTTTTTATCTGTTGAATGTAGGAAGAGAGCATTCTGTTCAAAACAAATTATGTGTATCTCCTAAGATACTTTCTGCATTATATTTAAATGTACACTTTTGAATTTGATTAACATGTATTAATTATTTAATTGACCATATTTGCATATATTACTAACATGTCTTTGATACTCATCGCAGTACCAGATTGTAGAAAAGCATGGAGGCCTACATTGTTTTTATGAGGTCCCGATGTGAATATGAGTCTTCTCCAAGGGGCGATGCTCTCTGGCTATGCCTTTACTTTTTTGATACCAGAGTGTACATAAAATTTAAATGTTTTGCATGGTCAATCCTTTCTAGTATTTCAATAAATCAGTAAAACTTAGGACCTGTGGGAAACATTTTCACACAAAATTCCATTATGTAGTGACTTTTATTAATATTTTTATTGATATCAATTCCAAATAATAGTTCTACACTTTTCCCTACTTGCTCTGTATTTTAAGATTAATACAAATTTAAAGATTTATATTCAATTACTATACTACTAATGAGAAATAAGATCTAGAAAATTGACTATAGAGGGCAATAGTAGAAACACACAACAGAGAGATAAATAAGTGAATCATCTCCATCTGTTGCTCTTTTAGCTTTTTATGTACAAGAGAAGAGGTATGTAAGTGCTTGTAGTGTTTTATTTCTTTCTTCTTTGCATCACTGCTTTAGAGGCAATTCAACAAATTATTTTTCAGATCAGCAGGCACTTGCATTCTGCTCACAGAATACATAGGTTACTTTTCTGTCTTGAGAAGAAATTTGCATCAAATACAAAGAAATGCAGGTAGGGTGGTGACCACACTCAAGGAATCATAGGTCATTTCTTTTCTCTCAACTGTTCAATCTAAACTTCTTGTATTTCCCAAATAGAGAAGCTATTTCTAATTATAAGTAGATAAAAGTTATTTCTTCCACCATAAAGTACAAGCAAGTTTTTATCCTCAATCTGTCAGATTTCTAGACATTGTAAAATTCTCTGCTCCTCTTTCTCCTGTCTCTCTTTCTCTCCCTCTCTCTCTCTCTCTCTCTCTCTCTATATATATATATATATATATATTTTTTTTTTTTTTTTTTAGGAAAATTGCATACAGCTAGATGTAATGTGTTTAGTGACATGCTTTGTAGGTGAGTACAGCATCATTTAAAACTTCTGAGACTGATATGTTTAGGGAAATTCAGCCTATCTATCATCCATGAAAAAGACAGGCTACAATCTTTCATATAAATTTCCCAAAGCATTGTCAAGCTTTAGTTAGTTTCCATGACCTAATGAGTCTGGGGTTGTATAAATAAAGTTGTGCTCTCTTGTGCTCATGTAATCATTAAGAGAATATGACGTATGCAATTATTTTGAAAGTACAGTACAAAGTGAATCTAATTACATAATCATTACAGGCTGCCATAACAATATACTACAAAGTGCCTCATGTTAGCAACAGGAATTTATTTTTGCTGGAGGTCAGAAGCCCAAGACTAACCATTGATTATTGGTGAGACCTGTATTCTGGCAGGTAAATGTTGCCTTCCTACTGTATCTGCATATGGCCTCCAAGCCCATGCTGAGAGAGGAATTTGTGATAGTTCTTCCTTTTGTTCTATTGGCTTAGGGCTCCATGCTTATCACCTCATTAGCTTATGAAGGTACAAATACAGTCAAATTGGTGTTTAGGACAACAACATGTGAATTCCGAAGGCATACAATTTACTTGGAGAACTACTTAAGGGTTAGTATGTGAATAGATGAAAATGCAGCTCCCTAGAATATACTTATGTTGCTTCTTACATAAATCAGTGAACTTAAGCTCACAACATTTCTGCATCAAAGGCCTCTACCCTGTCATCTGAAATCATCTCTTGTCTAGAATTTAATATAATCTACTTTACTATTTCATAGAAAGACAAGGAGTCTACAGGAACATGATGTGACCTCAAATGACATTTTTTATAATAGTGCCCTAAAGATATTCCCCTGATGAACTGCCGTGTGATTCTAATGCTGAGCTCAGAATTCATAGCTTAGGTTTAATGGGAAGACTTTCTTAAATGATTTCAATTTCCATCACAAATAATGATTTTTTTTTCTTTAAAATTACATACTTGCCTTGAGTGCCAGAAGATCTGGGATCTGGTATAGACTACCCTACTATCATAATTATTTCAGCAGAAATCAAATTTCTAGTATCCAACCTGCAAGACTGTTAGAATTTTCAACAAAATGTACAACTACTATAAAAACATTGAGATAATGTACTGATACCTTTGAAATATGCGCTGATGTATTTATTGGTGTCCAGGAAAGGGCTAGCATCTTTGGAAGTTATTCTAGTTGATAGAAGCCTACACCATTAAGAAAAAAGTTTATTTTTGTTTGCTCATTTTTTTTCTAATAAAGAAACATGTTTGTTTCCCATTTTATATATGTGGAAAATGCATATTTATACATATTATGAAGAACTTAAAGATATTAAAAATCCTGCATGTCAGTCTACAATAAAGACTGAGTACAAAAGTATATATTGATTCCAAACTGGTTCTAAAAAGTTTTTGACAGAATTTAGTATTTTCTGACAAGAGAATACTCATTTTCACTTTAAATTAAATATGCTGATTTTTAAAATTCTTATTAATACATTTGCAGTAATGTTTACACTCCTTATGTGCAATTGGTACATGCACACAACATATCTTCATTACTTTTTGCATGTCCTTTCTTGCTCCTTCATTCCCCCTCCCTCCATGTCTTGATCTTCTTCTTTAGAAAGATCTCTCTACTTCCTGTTGTTTATTCATATTTTGCTCCTTATTCATAATTTGGGGTTCTCTTGTAAATTTCATTTGATAAAAATGGGAAAAACTCAAATCAGATTTTTAAAGAAACAACAGTATAATCATTGTTATTTAGAGACAAACATTATTTACTGACAGATTTACATAGTGGATAGGCCAACTAAAAGAATCAGTGCTGATTAAGATTGTTGACTTAAATCAGCAGTTATAATATTACAGAAAATTAGAAGGACAAATATGCAAGTTTAATTTATAACATTGGATTTGGAAAACTAAAACCTTATCAAGAAACAGAGTACTAAGGAATAATAAATAAAATCTTCCTGAATATGAATAAAAAGCTTGAATATATGGATATCAAGTTTTTAGACACAATTGGAATCATTGTCCATACCTCAGTTATTGCATGTTTAATCCTTAAATTCCAAGTGATTGCAATTAAAAGTATCAATAAAAATTGTTTTTCTCTATTAAAAAGAATAAGCAATGATGTCCAAGGAAAAATCAGAGAGATTAGAATAAAAATTTAAAGCTATACTACAAATAATCTTAAAATATATGAGGATATTTCATGGTAATATAAGAATATAAGAGGAATGGAAGTGGGTAAGATGTAAAAGCAGTGGGAAGAAACTGCTATATTTATAAATATAAAATATTTCCAAAAAAGTTGATTTTGAAATGTGTTATTTATGGAGTACACCTAATTAGCCAACTTAAAATGTATTATTACTCTTCAATAGTGTGTATGTTTCAAGTCCATACAAGGAATGTAAATATGATGTACTGCAAACATGTACCAATAAAAAATAGAAATATTCCTGTGATAAAAAACTGAGCATAAGACAGGAATTCTAGAATACAGAAGAAGCAATAATATGTGAAAGATGACATCTAAATAGATGGGAAAATACCAGTGCAGCTCTGACATTAACCATTTACCTGGGAATAGTCAAAGATAAATTGTTATCCTATTACTTACATCAAAATTAACATTAAAGGAATTTAGAAGTTCTATTATGTGAGACTATATCAACAACAATCAAGTATAGGGAATATTTTTTAGATTTTGAAAGACAGAAGGATTTTCTAAGCAGAAAATCAAAGATGAATTTCGATTGTAAGGAAAAGGAGTGGGCTCCCAACCCCAGTGGTGCTAACCTATACTAGCACGACAGTGTTCTGGTTTTTGTGTTCAATGCTGTCTTCCCTACACTTAGCACTGTAAATGGATATAATAAGCTACCATATGAAAATCTGAAAAATAAACAAATCAAAATTACTTCCCAGGTGTCAATTAAATTGAATCATTCTAAGATGTTGCACAAAATGGAAAGAAAACAAAGCACAGAATAAGGCAAAAAAGAAGAAAATATTTAGTGTCTCATGGAAGTTTAAATCATTAACCTATTTTAATTGAAAATCTCTTGGAGAAATATCTGTTATTACTCTTGAGAATCAAGAAAGAATATTAAAAATGACAGAAAAGATGAAGAAAAAGATGCAATGTCTAATTCCAGGAAAAAACCGTAAGTTTAATTCAGGTCATTAATAAAATTCTATAAATATATTGTGAATGTTGTTTGATATTGCTCCAAACTTTACCATTTTCCTCCTAAAACCTTATCACCTACTTTTGCAATAGAAATAACACTTCATTAAATAAATAATCTATCTCTTCTACAATAAGAAATCTTTTGTCATCTCATTTCCTCTTCCCCAGTTCAATTAAAATTGCAAGACATGTAGACAAATATTATTGTGCCTCATTCTCCTGGTCAGAAATAGTCAGTAATTCTGCATTTCCTAAAAGGTAACTTTATACATCAGGGACACTTAAAAGTATGTATCTATGCACACTCTTGCTGACATTTTCAATGTTTCTTTCCTCCATCTGTGTAAAATCACTTCTACTCCAGTCAAAGGGGTCTTTTGCTAAAAATATCTGTGCTTTTTGTCTGACTTCAGATATCTTTTCTTCAGCAAGATACACAATCATCATTTTTCTCTATCTGCAGCCTCAGCTGAAATATCATCTCTACCATTCTGAGCAAGGTAGTTTTTCTTTTCTCTGAATTTGTACTAACACCCTACACCATCGTATGTCATTTTCTCATGATACTTATCCTTCATCTGAATTTTTGTTTACTTCTTTTTAGTGGAAAATATTTTGAAAAATATTTTACAAACTTTCCATAAAAATTTCCCCATAAAAGAGTAGGCAACTCTTGACTGTGCGTCCAAATGAAAAGTTTACCACAGTTCTGTAATTGTGAACAAGATGCCAAATAAGTAGCATGATTGAAAATGTGTGCAAATTTTTAGTTAAGTTCAGAATTCTTTCAACA
This sequence comes from Heterocephalus glaber, assembly GCF_000247695.1. The sequence continues at coordinate 2,750,504 of NW_004624873.1, forward strand.
CTCTTTCTCCCTCCAATGGGATCAGTTTGATATTTTTTGCTATATAGCATTAAGTCAAAATAAGTAATACTAAATAGAAAGAAAGAATCATCGGAGATGATGAAAATTAAATTAAATATAATTTTAATAGAAAGCATAGGAATGGGCTCTAGGTCTTAAATTTGCCCTTTCCTTTATTATGATACTTTGTAATAAAAAAATGAAGGCAATGATTGCATTATATATAAATTCAACTTTTATTCAAAGTCTAGAAAAATGGTCAAATTTAGTATGGCGGACATATTTTGGAGTGGTTGCCTGGTATAACACAACCCTTTTCTTTGAAAGCTGCTCTCTCAGCAAAGGGGGAAGGTCTAGCTGGCTCTCATTTTACCTTTGATTGTGTCATGCTTTCTTCACAGTCATGAATTGAACTTCAATTTATCATGTTCATATTTTTTCCACCAGGAATTTGAAACAATTTCTCAAAGACAGTTTGATTCTCAAATTATTATACATGAAGACTTCTAAAGTTGGGAATATTTTGTGGTTATCTTCTCCATTGTATGGTATATGGGGAGCCCCTGAAGCAATGGTGCCCAGTGAAAATGCTAGAGGGGAACAAGGAAACAGGACAGCAATGTCTAAGTAACAAGGGCCACTCATTGAAGAATTTCAACACACTCTGGCTCTCTGTATCGCTGTAATATAAACTGTTCAATTAATCCTGCTGAAGTGAATTTCTGTTCTTTTCAATTAAATGTGTTTTCAGCTAAGCCTAAATTATTTGAAAATACTGTTGAGGATAATTGAAAAAAATATCATGGTTATATAAGAAGAGTATATAATGTCAAGCAAGAAATTGAATGAGTATACCTCAAAACAATTTTTTACAAGTAAGTATTAGTATATATGACAGCTTATGAAAAATCCATAGGAATATTATGATACACAGCAACAGTTACTGAAAATCCAGAATTGGTGATGCTCATAGGAAAAGACTATATTTAGTATTATAGAAATATAATAATGATAAACTGCTAAGGTCATCTACATCATTAATGTTATTTAGATCACAATGAACTCAATTTTAGGCAAATGTTGAATCTATATTACCCTGTGAGTGGTATCTGTGTGGTGAATTTTACCTTTTGGAAAGTTGAATTATTCAGGGCACACGTAATTAGTTTTTTTTCTCACATATCACAATTTGAAATAAAAATATCCACTTTCCTTATATTAGATGTAAACAATATAATTTTAGAAATAAAGATAATTTCTTAGTTTGGTTTATAAACAGTACAATTGAATGTCATATAAATCCTCTTTTGTATATATGAATCTTGTGATGTGTTTGTATATGTGTATGTATTTGTGTGTGTGTGCATTTCACTGCTTGCTTGAAGTAGATTATATATCCTCAAATCACAGAGGAAAACAGGTGAAACTCAAAAAGTTTAAATATGCTTTCTCAGGGCTACAACACTAACAAATCGTTGAGCAGTAAGGATATCAATAAGGTCAGTTAAATATACTCAATGCTTTTTATCACAAATCCAAAATCATGTCAGTTAGCTTCTCCTCCATATTCTTTGGGACATTGGTAGCTATTTTTGGTATATAAGAAGTCACTTTGAGGAAATAACACATATGAATTCCATTCTTATACATGTGCATTTCCCAAATTTAAAAACTCCATTACAATGGAAATTATTGAAACATTTTCAGTATTACAATATTTTGTGGAGAAAAAAAGTAGATTTTTCTCAAATTCAATAAATGGTGCAACTGAAAAAATGAGGATGTGTATGCCACCAAGGGAGAGGATAATTACTTTTTTTCCTTTTAGTATGCACAGAGGGATAAGGAAACATAATAAAATGAAAAAATATCACCTCATTGTTTGGTATTTAATCATTACTTTTATGTGTTTATTAATAAGACTAAAAATGATGACTATTTCTTTAGTATTTTTTCTCACATAATAGAGTAGTTAATCAAATACGTAATAAGGTGAATGGAAAGCTATTTCCATTATGTAGGTCTACTTGCATTTTTCCTTGAATAAGTGTCATAAAACATCAGACGACATATTATTTGCATCATTTAATTTTGTAGAGACGTCAGCTGATAAACATACTTCACAGAATAGGTAACTCAAAACATTGAATGAGCTTTGATCAAAAGAAAAAACTTCTAGCTCGAGCATTTAGCTCAATGGTTCCAACATCTGCCTAGCAAGCGCAAGATCCTGAGTTCGATCCCCAGTACCAAAAAAATAAGTAAACAACTTTCTAGTAGAGTGCAGCTGGCTCTGACAAATTAGGTCTAAGAGGAAGAACTATCTCTGGCAAAAACAGACATGTATATATATTTCAAAGTATAACATATATTTTTGTAATATATACATTGTATACAATTTATATAAAGTATAATATGCATTTTAAAGTATAATATATATACATCATATATATTTACTTATATATACTTACATATTTAGATATAAATATATACTTCATATATATAAATATATATATTTACTTTAAAATGTATATTATACTTTATATACATTTTAAAATGTATATATACTTTATGTATACATTTATTAAACTTATTAGCTATTATTAATTATACTTATTACAATTGAATGTTATATAAATCCTCTTTTGTATTATGTGAACCTTATGATATGTGTGTTGTATATGTGTTGTGTTCATGTGTGCATGTGTGTATGTATTTCACTGCTTACTTGAAGTGGATTATATATCCTCAAGTACATACTATATTTTATATATATTATACGTTAAAAGGTCCATAAGTATAGTTCAATCTGAAATGTGTCTACCAATAATAAAAATTTTTAAATTGTAATTATTCCATTGAATATATTTTTTTAAAATAACCTATGTTAACATTCATCAACTATGGTATTTGTAAATAAATTATGGTTTTATTTGATAATTTACCAATTATATTTAATTCTATAAAAGTATTGAGATCATTACAGAACAGATACATGAACTAAAATGTTCAGAGATCATATGTAGCATATCATATTTTGACATATAATGCAAATGTTATATTTTTTCAATTTTTTATGATTTATATTTTATTTGGCTCCTATTCCAAATTCAATGTAATATTTTTCCTTTATCTCTTTTTTATATTGGTACAAAATAGATATACATAATGATCACCTTCTTCATGTGGAATTTGTATCCATACATGATATATCTTGACTCATATATTTTTCCCAATTCCCCTCCTTTCCCCTTTCCCCCCTTCCCCTTATTTACAAGAGCTCTGATTCTATTTTATCTCTCTTTTCTCATTTTTTTCTTTTCTCTTCCTTCCTTTCCCTCTCCCCCTGCCTTCTGCCCCATTCCCATTTGAATATTTTCTTCCCATTTTACAGTATCTATTTTACATTTTAGTCCTTATTTACACTTTAAGCTAAGTTCTCTTGCGCACTGGAACAAAATTTTATATGTGAATTTGTGAATAAATAATGAATAGCTCTTTTAACATATCATGGTTTAATTAGCTCTTCATAGATATATAATTGTTTTGAATACATTGCTAAAATAAATATTATTGCAATGAGCATCTGTCTATACATTTTCATTAATGATATTTTCATATTTAAATTATTAAATCAAATATGTTGGCATTCTAAATGCTGAGCGTAGGTTTCAGAGCAGAAATAAACTGAGACTTTAATTTGTTTATAAGTAGTCTCATAATATTCTTTTGTGCTTCACCAGTATTCTGAAAAACAAAAAAATCTTACTTTCATTTCTCATTATATTCGGCCTACAAAAATAAATGTAAAGGATAACAAGAGAGACTCATTTTGCTCTTCAGCAGGGTCCCATTACACCTTCGCACGCCTCTGGACTCTCATTTCCGATGCACCGCTGTGAGTTGGCCTTTACTGCAACTAAATCACACCCGCCCACGTTGCGCCGGAGAGTGACTCAACTAGACCCAACATTAAGCCTACTAACTATGCACAAATCCTTCAATGAAAACTCTGCAGGCTTGTCTCCATGTTGAACATACAGCCTAACTGTTAATGTCCCTTAACGGTGCTAATGTAATTAATTGTGCAAATTAAATCTTTGTAAATTTTTCTCTGAACTTTTCACTGTGAAATAACAAGATGTCTCCCATAATTCAACTGACAACTAACATTTAACTGTGATTTCACTCTTATTTAAACATTTATCATGTTCTCCAATGTCAATTTTTAGTCTTTTCTGCATACCAACTTCTGTCTACACTGTAGAAATTAAGTTCACTGACGAAAGCAATAGTGTATTTAGATCTCAAAATATCATCAATATTATTCATAATAACAAAGAATCAAATAAACAATACCAATAAATAGAACCATCAGATTGAGGAGTTTTTTTAAAAAAATACTGATTTTGTGGGGAAATCAATATTTGTGAAATTGACCTTAACTTTCTCTACTATGACACATAAAATATTTTATGTGACCTCATTTTAAATGAAACCATTTACTTTGGTCTCAAATCAAAAATCAAATGGACTCAATATTATAAAAATGAAAAATCAGTTTGTTTGAAGTTTATATTTTCTGCTGGCAAATATTTATGTTAGAGCATCAATTTTTAAGTTAAAATTGGTAATACATTCATTTGGAGGTGTTATAGTTTATATCTAAAGTGTCCAAGTCTCATGTGTTCAGAGGTGGGCCTTTGGAAGTGGATTGGATTATGGGGGCATGGCCTACAAGGTGTATTCTTGTCCCTGGCTCTTTTCTCTCTCTCTCTCTCTCTCTCTTCTTGATGCCATGTGATGACCAGCTTTTCCTTGCTATACCCTTCCACCATACCATTTCTGGTTTGCAGCCTCTCTACCATGGACTGAACTGTCTGAAAGTAGGATCCGAAACAAACCTTCCCTGCTTTAATTTGGAACTGTCCCGTATTTCATCTCTGCAAAGGGAAAGAGACTAATATTTGGTGCACTGTTTTTTGCTTATATGACCATGCAAGTAATAAAACAAATTATCTCTAAAACATACGTTCAGGGAAACTGTAAACTTTTGGAAAATGATCTAGTCATTCTTCAGTTACCATAATATTGGAGCAATAAAGCCAAACCCATCCTCAACAAAATGTCTTGAGGACAGTTCTAAAATATATGTGGTAGCAGTGTTTTTGTGGATGGAGTAACATAAAATCTTTTGTAAATTAACATATAATTATCTTAGAAAAGGATGTGAATTTGGTAAGGAAAATATTAAGGCTTCATTGTTTCCAAATTATATCATTTAAATAGATAATTCACACAACATTTTATTTATAAAAGTGATACATATTTACAGTTCACTCTGTACTAAGCACTGTGGTGAATATCACATATAAAATGAGATGGAACACACAAGGTTTCTGTCTTTATAGCACAAATCCTCAACATAAATGCATACACAATCTCCTATAACCCCATAAATGTAAAAGGCACATGTAGTACCTTTGCAGTTTTGTTGAGAAATCAGAGGTAAGGATTCGATAAGGCAAAAGAGGTAAGGTAAGTTTGTCTTGCATGTACTGATCACTCTAATATTATAGGGATTGTGGCAGGGATGGCTTGGGTATTAGGAAAAGCTCCCCTAGGCAAAAGGTACAATTATCTATCCCCAAATACTAGAGCTAAAGGAAATGTGCCAATTTTTATGCCAGTGTGGTTTGAGCACAGTAAAATATGGGCCAGCAAGTGGTAGGGTAGGTACTATGTTTGGGGTTAGAGTTATTTAAGTTTGTTTTGATGATATGCTATATCAAAACTTACACCAAGCTCATCTTTAGAGTTTAGTAAAGACATAAACAAGAGATATTTAGATTAAAATAAATCAGAGAAATATATATGACAAATATAAAACAGGTTAATCAAAAATTATAATACTTTTTTCCTATTATCACAGAGTAGCAAAAATCCTAGATAATCTGGAATGTTTTCTGCTTATATTTTAAATGATCAGTTATTCTGCAAAATCCAGAAATACCAGATAAATATGTTTATATATCTGAATTCTTAAGGAGCTCAGGGATGTTGTCAAGACATACAGGAAAGCTCAGGTGTCAGCTTCCAGGACCCTCATCTGTATCTAGAAGCAGCAGCTTGGGGTCTTTTTAGCACCCCCCCCCCCCAAAAAAAAGAAAGGGAGAGTGTACCGGATTTGCAGAAGAACTCTGGGGCCTGAACAAATACTTAAACAGAAAGGGAGATTATCTGATAATAAATGTGGTGGAAGGGACTCTCCTACCAACAAAAAGAAGTGAGCGAAGTCAATTTGTCTGCCATGCTCTTTACAGAAATCAGAAGACAGGCAGTGTACACAGTGAGTATTCCTAGATGTAGTTCTGGCCTCTAAGATTTAGGAGAAAATGAGGAATGATGATTCAGGTAGAAAATAAACAGGATTCAACAAATTGTCTTTAATTTTCAAAGCTATATTTGGAATAAGGATGATTCATAAAACTCGAGTGCATATTTACCCAATTCATACATCACTACTTTTAACAGAAGATTTGGCGGTTTATCTCTTAGTAATCTTATAAACAAATAGAAAAATAATGATACTGATGTGCATTCATGCCAGTATAACTCTACAAAAATCATACTTGATCTAGTTTGTATTTCTCCTCTAAATAATTAATCATTATATATCCTTTTTTCTGCATCATGGACCATGTTGTTTCATACCAATGTTCATAACAATAACCATGTTGTTTCATGGACCATGGATCATGTTGTTTCATAGCAGTCAGACTTAAGAATTTTCCACAAGTTCAAAGAATTAATGTACAGTCTACTGTCACTGAATATAACAGATTTCTGTAAAAATGAGTAGCCCATCAACAAATGGAAACTCATGGCAGGCTGATAAATTACTATGAGAGTGAAGTATTTATAAAGTTGAAAATAAAATTTGTTCTGAGCAAAACTTAGTGCTCGGATCATTGAGCCTATGGCAGAGACTGAGAGTTAGATTTCTATGGTTATCATTCTTTCATTTTTCCCAGCCATTGATTCTTTTTTCGTTTCCTTGCCAGTTGGATACACAGGAGTGCAGCCCATGCTGTTTATTTCCCTTGAACGTACTCATGATTATGCATTACATTTCTGATCTGTGGGAATTGTCCTCCAGACATTCTCAATCTGAATCCATACACTTCGTTTGACCCTCATGATTTTGCGGAAGTGGAATTGTCTTGCATTGGATATGAAACATATAGTATAGTTTAAGTAAAACATTGTCTTTTACATTTTTTATTATGAAAAAAGGCAATGAAACAAAGCAAAAGAAGACCAAAGTTTGTGCAGTTCGGGAAAACCTTGAGCCATAACCTAGGGAAGGTAATGGAACAAAATATAAGGTGCTCAGGTTCCTGATAATTCTGAAACAAAATTCTAGATTTACTGGACTTTATGAGCTTAGACTATTACATGAAAGAGTAACAAATGTTCATGGTTATAATCGGTATTATTTTGTTTCTCTCATAGCCAAATTTGTTTATTAAGTACAGGACTCAGACTGCTTTCAAAAATGCAAAATGACTAACAAAGATACTTCAAACTCCTAATTTTGACTTTGAAATTTACCACCCCCCCACCCCCCCCACCCCCCCACCCCACCCCACCCCCGCAAATGGGGGAGGATTTGCTTCGCATTTTGTTCCTTCTTCAAAACCCAGGGGGAAGACAAAATGTATTTCGGTTTATTTAAAGCAAGACTTGACTTTCAAAACACTTTGTATTAACCAGCCTTTGGAATTGTCATTCCATAAGTGTGCTGTTCACATTCTAACAGTGACAAATACTGTCAACCAGAGCAGCTAAGAGAGTAATGGCTGCTGACAACTGAGCTACATAAGTATAAACTACATCAGTATAAGATTTCTGTTAGGGTCAAATAAGTTGGTTTTTAGAAAACTGTTTCATAATGTTATTTATCAGCGTTTGGTGAGACTAAGGAGTTAGATTAAACTACACAGGATCATAACTGATTACATCATTGAGTTTTAGGAATCTTCAAAAGAAAAAGTTCAGCCAGAATTGGAACAGCTGGATAGCTCCTCCCATCACAGGATCAGAGAATGTTTGTTTGTTTGAACAGGCTAGCATTCAGAGAACTTTTAAAGTCTGTTTCACAGCTAGTCGGTCTTTTACAGTACTTGTTCGAGATGCAAACCTCAGCGAAAGGGGTATATTATTTGTGGTCAGAAAAGCTCCCCCTTTCTGGATTTTATCACTTAAAAGTATTGTCTATGACTTCATAAAAAAAAGAATAGAGCAATGATTACCTTACAAGCTTGTTTTAGGTGTTAAAAATAATGCATTTGGAGATACTTGACATTTATTTTCATATATTATATAATGAAACTAAATAATTTTAGACATTGGAAAATCAGTGTCTATTACATCATTGTGTATTATATATGAAGATCTTGTGTCAATGAAGCTGTTAATGTAAGAGTTAATCTCAAATTGTTTATCAAATTTGTTTATCTCTTAGAGGATCAAACAGTGTTCCTCATCTGGGTATTTAACCAAACAATCCTATGTAAAGTTGGGAAAAATCTCCCACAAAATACAAGGAAATGATACAGAATAAAATGTACAATAAAGGAGATAAAAGATTAAAGGAATATAAATGAATACCAAATGTCATATGAAATACAATAGGTCAAAGTAAAGTAAGGGAAATATGTGGGAACTTAGATACATTTCTCTGTGATAGATTCTAGATACAAACCCAGGTGGATAATTACATGGTTATACAAAACAGCAAGAAGTTAATGTGAAATCACAGGGATGAAAATAGTTTTAGGAACTGATTTCCACTCGACATGAAAGATGTAACCTATTTTAGAAGGCTCAACACATCACACACAAAGCTGAAAGTCTTAAGAAAAGATTTTATTCTTCAAGAAACAAAACTCACCCTTGGAAATGAACCATAACAACTATAATTTTACTTCTTCTGGCATTTAAATATTTCTGCAAGTTCATTAACAAGGAGATCTTGTCATAAATCATTAAAATAATATGACATTATGCTTAAAAATAAGAAGCCTTATAATTAAGAAATATTTAATGCTGTACCAAATACACTATGAAATTTACTATATATATGCTTTGGAACATTGTTACTGATCTTCTTAAACAATTTGCCAACATATTCAATTCTTTTTGGGGAAAATTTAAAAATAACAAAGGAAAAATTGAGAATTGATTGACTGATTCTTGAAGAATGCCTGAAATAAATATATTGAAGATAGACAAATAATAACTTTGTGTTTTTGAAAGAAATTCTTGAGAGCAATCATCATAAAATGAAAACCATAGCATATCCAAAGCTTCAGGAAATTCACAATTGTAAAATAGAAAATTGTTTAAAATTTACTTTTCCATACTCTCTTCATTACAATGCAGGACATTTCTTTAGTTCACATTAAATTTTATTTCATAAATATTGTCTGTTCCCTCATTAATGTCTATACCTACATTAATTACAACAGTGCCAGACATATGGTAAATTCTCAGTGACTTTTGATAACTATTATTATTACTTTGGAAGGTAATACTTCCTTCCTTGTTATGAACTCTGAGAGGAGGACATTTTAAATAGCAAATAAAAATATTTTGTAATAAAATATTTTGATATAAGTATGTGACTTTAAATAGTTATGCCTGAAAATCAGTATACATTTGTACTAATGAGAATTGTTTGGTTTTTAGACTACCATATCTTTTGTTATGGTTTAAATCTAAATATCTCCCTAAAGCCTCATGTGATCACAACCAGAACCTGTGAAAGGCAATTGGGTAAGATGGGCATTATTACAGAATAATAATGATTTGCTTGAAGGTTATGCTATTCCTTACCTGGCTTGTCCCTTGACACTACTTCCTGTCCGCCATGCCCTGAGCAGTCCTCCTACACATGCTCTGCTCCAGGCCTTCCTGCCTTGGAGCCAGCCTACTACAGATTGAAATATGAGCCAAAATAATCTTCTTTTCTAAGTTTTGGGTATGAGATAATTTGTCTCAGCAATTACAAAAGTAGCTGAGTCACCTTTATCATTTTTTAGTTTTTATTGAAACTATAAAGCACAAGTTCTTGGTATCTACATCCTCTCTGTTTCCCTCCCCCTCTTTCTTTTGCATTTGCTTGAATTAAGGACAAAGGTCTTTTGACAAGCAGTTTAAGTGATCCTGGACCATTTTATTGGATAATCTGATAACAGTCATGCTTCTATACTCACTTGTGTTTCTAATATTCTTCCCCATTGATAATTTGACTCACATAATGTTAAGTAATATTTTTCATAAGTTTTTCTGTGTCTGGCACAGTTGAAAATTTAAACTATATTTAGTATTAATCATACTTACAACAATCTTGTGAATCACACATTATAAGCCCCTTTTTACAGATCAGTGTATTAATACATAGTAAAGTCTATGTTAATTTTCCAACATCACAAAACACATGAGACCCAAAAACCTTATGCTTGTTCTTCGAATTAGTTTCCTTATCACTTTGTTGATGTTGTTGTTTCTGAAAAACAATAACTTTAGCACTGGTCTCACACAGTTGTGAGGCTCGAGTTGACATGTGGATAGTCCTTGGAAAAATGCCTAATGTGAAACATGTACTCCGTAAATGTTTTCAATCAATTATATATTAGGAAAATGTACAACAAAATTGTAGTGTGATAAATATACTTCAAAATAGCTGCAGAGGTAAATGGATGATGAATACATGCATACATAGTAGAGAGGGTGTAAGTGTGTGTGTGTATAGGTGTATATGTGTGTTCTATCAATCACATTATTTAATTCTGTTGTTTATTCTTAAAATGTCCTTCTGCCCCTGCTAATGTAGCAGAGAGTTCAGCTAACAAAGACCTTCAAAACCCAATACTACACATTATATAAATTCTACCATTTCTAATTCTATCACCATGGTATCTTCATGTTTGGAGGTATAAAATATTCCTATCCTCACTCATAGCTCTGAATCAGTTTTTGTATGTATTAAGTGTTAAGATCAAGTTATCTTATTCTTATTCCATTTAAGACATAAAATTCACACTATATCATTCTGAAAATAAGATTTAGTACTTCTTCTTTTTATAAATTCTCCAACCCTCTTACTAATAACTTGCAATTTTCATCTTTTAAAGACCTTAATTGTATTTATTTTTAAATGAAAAGTTTTATAATGCTTTATTCCTTAAAGTGAAATTAATAGTCAAATAAGCACAGCAGATGAAGTTGGTTTTAGAGGCAAAAATATCTCTTATATTTGTTCTTTACCCTCTTTCATATTTACTGGCCCATTATAATAGTACTAAGATACTTTCAATAACATAATATAAAAATTCATCCTCTATTGGATGTCTGGTCACGAGGGTCCCATTGCACTAGTATTTTTGTTTTTTATTAGATATGGAGAACGAAAAAAATTAGAGAGGGAAAAGGTTAATCCTAATTTAAAACTAGAACAATTCATACACACTCTAAAAAGGCTACTTCAATGGAGAAGTCATTGCCACCATACCAGGACTTTAGCAGCTAATTTATCCCAAAAGACCTAACTTTGCAATAATTTTTAAAATCTTCTGTTCTCAGTAATCATTTTGAAGTTCTTTTAGTTCCAGAAAAATGTTTCATGAAAAATGCAGACCAAGATAATATTTTTATATTGTTTTAATCAAATTCTGGTGTATAACCTGATATTTTTAAAGTGCTTAAACAGATTTGAAATATATATATGTATATATATATATATATCACTGTTACTATTAACCTTTTCTTCAGAAGTCTATTCATGCTTAAGAGAATACTATTTCTGCTTGGGCAAAGTACAATTTATGCTTCCAAACTTTTGGTTGATGTAACATTCATTTTGCTACCCTACACATCTGTTATTTAGAGCATCAAAATTCCTCTGTAATTAGCAGCAGAAACACTCTATGCTTGTCAAAATTAAAATCAAAGTATTACACGATGCATCTGTTATTAATCAGGAAATCTAAGAATCATGCTAATTAACTGTTTAGGTTCTCTGGATAAAAAGTTGACTACATTACCTCCGGTGTCTAAGCATATTTTAATGAATTATGTTATTTATTCATGTTATTGTGGTATAATGTCAGTTCCACCTGTAAAATGCATCTTAAATGTTTATAAAAATCAATTTGGAAGTATTAAGTATTTCACTTACACATTGATTAATCAATCACTCTCTCCCACTCTGTCAGATATTTTGAATGATACTGGAACAGATGGAAATGGAAAGAGATTCTCACTCACAGTTCAGAAGAGAGCAGAGACCTGGATGCCTTCAAATACATGTCACTCCATGACTGGCACTGTGAAAGCAGATGATTAAAGACAAAAACCAAAATGACACCGGAATCATAAGGAAAAGGGAGCTGAGCATTTGTTAATGGGCTGGTGAAGGGTGGCATGAGAAAATGGTAACTGGGCATCCTCCATAAAGAGGAAAGGGCTGCAAGGACATCCTCGGGTGCCTGGCATGTTTGGAATGCAAGGTAGATATATAATGAGAAGTAAAATATGTTTTCCAAAACCCGTTAGCTGGCTTAGTTTGTAATGAGTGATTAGGGTATATGGTATGGGGTGTGGGGGAGAGGAAGAAAGGTCAACTTGCATTGGTCTAAGGATACCCATTCACTACAGCGCTGCTTGCTGTTGTCTATGATTTGCACCTAGGGAATTATTTCATGACTAGCCTCATGAGATGTTCAAATATTAAAAATCCTCCTGATTATGTTTAAAACCCAATAGCGGCATCCATGAAAAAGTAAGCATATTTATAGCTGTTACTCTTTCTAATTCAAAGTTTTCTCTGTTTTGGCCTTTTCATAAAGCATATGTGTTTAATTTGTAGCCAGAGCTTTAGAGTCAGGTAATACTTTCATATACCAACTTCCCCCTGTGTTTAAAGAATACCTATTTTAGATAATACATGTTTACTAAGTATACATTTATTGCGGAAACTCCTCAAAAACTCAATTTCCATTTCTTGTTTTGTTTTGTTTTTTTTCCCTCAGTATCAACAATCAAAAGTAGGACCTTGCACTTGCCAGGCAGATACAGTGCCACTAGCTACATCCCAGCCCCACAATTTCCAATTCCTATAAAGAACATTGGTTTAAGTCTTTAGAAAGTAATGTACATATCCAGTTACACCGATAATACTATAAAAAATCATATTGTGTCCTTACACCTGAAAAAATTCAGTGATAAACTGAAAAACTAGCAGTTTTAAAAATTACACCACTATTTCCATCTGTCCACACTCCCATGCCTCCCAAAGAAGAACTTTAGTATTTTATTAACAATGAGTATGTTAAATAGGTGTGAAATAAACTGTTTAACATTTTCTAGCTTTACATGTACTTGAAAGGAACGATAAGTCGTTTACTGTTGTTGGCATGTCACAGGAATGTAGGGTCAAGGAACTTAAGTTAGTGAAAACAAACCAAGAAAGGCCACTAGAAATATTATCACTTTCCTAAGTTACATCTATGACACAAGACAGGCCTAACTTTTGCTCTGTTACAGTGAGACATCTCGGGCCCTGGCGTGCTCTGTCCGTTTGGAGTATTTTGTTTGCTCAGAGGTTCTGGCCGCTGAACAGTTAACAATGTGGTTTATGATGGTGGATTTGGAGACCAGATATCAGTTCCAACCCTAGAGACACTGGAGGCTAAATGTACTGGACTGCAGGAGGGCTTGAATTTTCAGGTCAGCCAAGCACTAGGTGACCAAGCTCCACTAAGAACCCTGAACATCAAAACTCAGGTGAGCCTCCTTGGTTGGCAGCACTCTCTGGAGCTTATGCCTTCCATGTCTCCAAGAGAGGCTGAAGGGAAATTCCACCAGATCCTTCAAAATCTCTGCTCTATGCATCTCTTCCATTGGCTGATGGCAACTTGTGTCCTGTCATTACAATAAAATGGCAGCTGTAAATATAACATATTTCCAGAGTTCAATGTATTGAAATGCCAAACCTGAAAGGGGACCCCCAGATTCAGAGCCAGCTGATCTGAAGTGAAAGGGCCCAGGTGTCACTCAAATTAGGGCTGCTACTAAGCTGAAGGAATCCTTTGGACTGTTCTCTCAGACTCTGCATTTAGTACACTCATAGGAGATATGAAGAAAAAAATGTGTAATCATTTAGTTGTAAGTACTACCAACTGAGGTAAAGAAGTCATAGTTCTTGATCTTTATAAAATATAGTGGTAAATGTACAGTGGTATGTCAAGCTTTAATTGATAAGTGGTGGGGTGTCAACTTGATTGCATTTGGAATCTACGCCCAGGATTGGGGGAGCACATTTCCAGGCGTGTTCTGTGGCTCAGGGAAGCTTATCCTCGGGGTCTGTCTGCTCTTCCTTTCTCTCTGGCACACCGCTCTTCTTCCTGGCTGCCATGAACGAAGCAGCTTTACTCCATCACACCCTTCTGCCAGGATGCTTCAGCCTCTGACCCAGCCAGTGAGGACTGAATCCCCTTAAAATTTGAGCCAAATTAAATCTCACCTGCTCTAAGTGGAGGCTGTCAGATATATTTTGTCTGTGACAAAAATATGACTGATACAAATATTTAAAATAATAGCAGTCAGAAAATAAAATATTACCAGATTGAATCTAATCAAGAGTATAGTTTAGATGTTTGGAGTGATGTCATAATTACTCAATATTCTACTTAAGATAAGAGCTAACATGGAAAAAATAATAGCCATCCACTCCTTGCGCAGTGACAGGGAGGTGAAGCTAATGTGACTGTGAGGACACAAATGCATGTAAATGTGCCAGTGCATCTATCAGCATTCCCTGGAAATATGAGCCAGGTGTATAATTCAAAGAATGAGAGAGCACAATAAAAACAGGTATGGCCAAGGGTTATAAATATTTCTTCCTTTCCATTATAATTTATGGGTATGTTTTCCCAAGTACTGGAGGAAGTAAGGTGAATATAGGGCAGGAAAAAGTTGCATGTTTATAGTTTTAAAAATACTTGACAGTATTTCTATTTAGTACACTTAGCAGACTCCACATGACTTCAGCAAGATCTTGGATTCCTCCCTTCCCTTTAATTGGCTATGTTGCCTTGAACTTGTTACTTAGTATGACTCAGACTCAGCCTCCATATCTATATGGGCACACCACTGGCATATATTTCAAACAATTCTGAAGCTTGAGATCATGCCTTTCAAGTGTTTGGTCCACACCTGAGGCATAATCCTCAACATTACTTACATACTAGTTTTATTCTTATATGTACGAGAAATCATGTCTCCCATTCTGAAAAGAGACTGACTTAGGCTATTCAGGCTGCTTTAACAAAATAGTGTATACTGGGTGGCTTATAAGTAATGGAAATTTATTTATCATAGACCTGGAGGTTGGGAGACCAAGATCATGATACCATTGTGGAAGGGTTCTGGCCAGGATCCTCTTTCAGAGTGAAGACTGCTGACTAACTTAAAAAAATGCTTTTTTACATGTCTTCTCCTACAACTAGAATGCATATTGGATGTTAGTCTTATTAAAATGCAAATCAATAATATAATGATAAAATGCAAAGTCAATAACATAAATTATTTAGAGATACTGTGTTATATTAATACATAAAATGTCCATTCCCAAATTAAATTGAAATACTCAAACAATATTTTCTTATTTTTTTCTAGATATGTTTCAAGTTAAACTGGAATTCCTTTAATATATGACACAATTAAATGACTTTGGGGAAATATAATAATACAATGTAACAATCCTTGAGCTCATAATGAAACTGACATACTTAATAATATGCTTGTCTAGCAATAAAAGATACACTTTCAGTACCAATACAATCACACACACACACACAAATACTTTTTAGAAGGGTCCATATTCTTTCTTTGATTTTACAACTTTATTTATGCCATAACTCTAGTGCAGAAAACCTTTCTTCTTCCCTTAGGTGGAAGACTATTCATATTCTTTATGGGAACTATTATTTTCAGAATGCCTTCAGTCCTAAAATGTATATTACTTTTGCACATTAAAATGTTAAAACAAGGATGTAGCATTTATTTAAATTGAGCTTTGACAAACCCCTTTTTTAATAGTAATAACTACAATTCAGCTTTCTGGCCATATTTTATATTTCAGCAATTTCCTCTTCATTACAGTAATCTGTTTATGTGTGTACTTTCTACAATGCTCAAAAGATTCCTTGAGTGCTAGAACTTTGTTTTAGACACACTGATTTTATGTCATCTGCTCAAAGGTTGCCTTTGGTACACAAACCCAATAGACTTCTAAACTTCTTAACACTTCAGTGAGATAAGATATATAATTACCATTCCTACCAACGAACTTGTACTTCTACATTAGAAAAAATAAAAATGAATAGAATGAAATAGACAATATCTGTGATATCTATAATGGAAAAGTTTTTGGTGACATTTGTCACTTTTGCTTTTTGGATCTTTCTTTTTTGTGTCAATATTATAACATGAATCTTAGATCTTATTTCATTGGGCTGTACTTATTCCTTACTGTGAAGTGAGCTCCCAGAAAACCTAACATATCTTAGACAATCTCGTATCCCCAACAACAAGCATATCGCCTGGCATACAGTCAGCATGTTTCTCTCCTAATTAAGTAGTTTGAGACCTAGAATGGGTGTACAAGGTGGTATTTTGCTCATTTTCAACTAGCTACTACACAGTCTTCAACAGAATCATAAATAAAGTGAAGCAATGTTGTGCCCTTCTTTATCTAAAAACTACCATGTGGTTCAAAGAAGAATTTTAACAGCAAACATGGCCATTTTTTCTTCAAATTAATAGAGTTTAAATTCACAATGACTGTTATATTTGCAATTGTAACTATAGTGAATATGCATGATAAATAGTGCATATGTCAGAGCAGAATTAAGAGCCTACAATTGATTTAAATACTCACAAATTTAAGTGAAGTACATGAATTTTGCAAAGTTAAATTAGGTAAAATAAATCCACCCAGATGTCTTTCCAAATATGAGTACACATAGCTGCGCCCTTTAGCTACTTTATACAAATGCCCTCTTGAAGCAGATGCATATCTATATTCACACAGGAAATTGTGTGTGCTTGTGTAACAAGTATGAAAGAAAAATGCATGTGGATGAAAATAACTACTCTCTAAGGGGAAACTCTAAAATTGATGCTAAATTTGTGCTTCTCCCCATATGTGTTTATATACCTTGAATCCTACATGAGTGAAGTATATAATTCTGGTGTTTCTATTCCTGTAACATCATTCAAGCCCGGAATTATTGTAAAATATCACCCCCAAATGAAACTGCATTTCACTGGGGGCGTCCCTTTAAATATAGCTTATAAACACTGAAAAGCATTTTGTGGTTGAGAGGTAATATAATTCAGTGTCTCCAAGTAACTCCGAGGAAATCAGAAAATATAACAGTACTGTAAAGAAGGTAATTGCTAATTCTTTTCTCTAAAAGGGTTATAAGACTTTTGTTTTATTGTTTTTTCTTATTACAAATGCATGGCACATTCATTGTTGGAAATTTCACAGGTTCAAAAGGTAGAAAGAAGTTGGAAGAAAAAAACTCACTGCTTTCTACATCCTTTAGTGAAATATGCCTTATCATACCAGCCTTGCATAAAGCACATTATATGCATTATTGTGAACACAATATGTAAATTATAAAGTACTTGTTGGTAAATTATAGGCTTACTTGCATTTCTGTAACCTCTCCAAGGTAACAGAAGATTAGTTAAAAGAGCCAACCATAAATTGTAGCCTGATAGTGGATTGTGAAATGTCTGCAGTCAGACTAGATACAAAGCAGCAGTTAGTGAAGGAGAACAGCTAAGATGTTTCATTGGGCCCCATGAGTACGTAACACAAAAACAGACTTCCTACCCTAGGCAAAAGCATTAAGTTTTAGAATGTCCCTTGTCACAGTCATTGTTGTAGGACCTCCAGGAAAGTCAATGCTGATTCCATATTTTGAGATCATAGCTTTTAGACAATCTATTTTATTTTCTTTCCCTATTCTCTTTTTATTTAGGTAATTCTAAGTGGGGGAGGGAAAACAGGTGAAGGAATAGCTACCTATGTATTAGGCACTAAGATATTTTAGGAATAATTTCTTATGAAAGAATTTATGCAACAGAGAAAGAATACAAAAACTACACTTTTACTTCCTTCATGAAGTTATAATAATCACTGGCAACTATTTCCCAGACCATGCTATGGGACATATTCTCAGTGTTACGTCTATTTTCTCCTCAGTCTTCACAACAATTTAACCAATATGTGTATGCTACAATTTTCTCCATTTTACTGCTGAGTAAAAGGACCCAAAGAAAGTGAGTTTCGTGGTCTCACATGGGCAAAGACAGATAGTGAATTCAAGTTTTATCCATTTATGGTCAAATTACCCATTGGTAACATATTACTTCACATTTTTCTTAAATCTTGTATTTTGATGGCACTAAAAATTCTTCAAAATATCATTTTAAATGACTGCATAATATTCTATATTTTACAGATGTGATGGCTGACCTAGTATTCTTCCATTTCTAGGTTATATCAATTTTCTCACTATCATAAGTATAGCTGTGATGATGCAGGAATAAATATCTTGTAATTAAATGAGTTGCTTTGAACTGAAAAAAGTTCTTCATATATTTTTAAAGTTTTCCAAAGTAACTTTACCAATTATATTTTCTTTTGGTACCGGGCATCAAACTCAGGACCATGTGCTTGCGAGGTAGGCATGGTGCCATTGAGCTAAATCCCCGGCTCACCAATTATATTTTCAACAGGAGTGCATGAGATTAATCAGCACATATGATTCTCATTAATATTTCAGCAATTTTAGTGAGTTGAAATTCTGTGATATTTAAGGCAATTCTTTTAGGCTGAACATCAACCCAAGATTAATTGTATGAAGTAAAATAGTAAGAGAGAAAACAAAATCTAGGTTTGAATGACAT
>NW_004624873.1:2778190-2793600 GCF_000247695.1 Heterocephalus glaber
CATGTTGACCTGGAAGCCTCCTCCTCTGTGTTGGGAGCTGTGATTCACTGGCTTGATTGGATTCTTAATCTCAACTATTGCTAACAATGTTAATGACCTTTTACATTCTGCTGTGTAACATTTCATATTTTGTATTTCTTTGGCACAGTATTCAGTCTTTTCATTTATTTTCTCTTGAGTATGTAGTTTTTAAAAAAGTTTGTGATGGTGCATTCATTAGGAAATTTTCTGTGTCTATCTCCACCACTCTATTTCTACTGTTTTTCATTAATATTGTCTTATCTCCTAAACTGCTTATTTTCTACTTCATGCTTGATATTTTATTCTTAAAATTTATGTGACCATCTTGAGGCCTAGGATCTTAAATTATTTCAGAAAAGATTTGTTTTTGGTTATGTATCTATCTACATGTAGCAGCAATCTAGGATCTCATAAATAGATGATGTATGAATTTTAGGATTACCGGCTATGTGAGAAACATGAGTATTTGTCCTGTGCTTACCCTATGTTTTTATGAGGATGTGTAGCATTCCTTGATGCTATCAATTTGTCCATATCATCTCTCTCTCCTAAATTGTGATAGCAATAGATATCTTCAGACATTGCCAAATATTCTCCTAGTATTATCCCATTGGGCATAGGGCTTAAGCATATTAATTTGGGGGACACAAAAGCATGTGGTCCATCAGAACCTGCAGTCTTCTTTTTAGCATTAGCCCATATTTCCAGGATACAGATATTCCCAGGTACTGTATTATTTCTCAAAATATTAAAGGGGCAGTTCCTCAGTGACATTTCAGTAACACATTAACTCTTTGGACTAACCACATTTCTATTGGTGTTGCAACAATTTATCATATATTTGGGAATTTCAAACTCTGATCTAGTCACTCATATTTCTGTAGGTCAGCATAGGATGGTAGATTTTCCCTCCCTTAGGATCTAACATGATCAAAATTCAGGTGGCTACTGGGAATTGTTCCTTATTTCAGTCTCATGATCCTTTCTGACCTGCCTGTTTTTGGACAGAACTAATTTCCTTCTTATCCTTCCCACATGACTCACAGCAACTTCAAGCAATCAAAGAAACAAAGAAGCCTTTTCATGCTGAAATCTCTGACTTCTTCCACTTTGGCTTTTAACGGTTTATGTGATTACACTGCACCACCTAGATAATCCAGGCTAATCCGAATTTTATAACCAACATTTTAGTGGCCATAATTACACCTGCAAAGTCACTGTGACCATAACAAATGCATGGGTGTGATGTCTGCTCATATTTACCATCCCAGGAAATAGGACATGGAATTATCCTTCTGCCACATTTACTAATACTTTCCAGGAGCATTTAACTTTTTTTTTTCTCCAATTTTTCTAGTTGTCCATAACTGAAGCACTGGGATGTGCATTTTTTCAGTCATTACTGAAGGCAGAAATCCTCTTAGTGTGCATCGAGTTTGTGCTTTAAATTTGTCATTTTAGTTTCTCCATTTGTCCAGCAGAGCAGGCAGGACAGCAACTGTTTTTTAGGGCTGTGGGTCCAGGTCTCAGGGTTGCACTTCTGTATGGCTGTCTACAGAATACTTCATTTTTCTTGCTGATTTTGTCCTTTACTATTAATTTGCAATCATATTACCTATTACTATATTAAATTATTATGAAGAATAAACATATGTAAAGTTACTTGGGCCATGAAAAATTCTATAGCAATCATTAGTTTTCTGAATGTTATTTTCTGTTATCAATCAAATATTGGAAGAGTATTTTTATCTTAACACAATTAAGTTGGAAAGCAGCCCATTGCATTTCAATACCTAAGGGAAACACATCCTTAAATAATTCCTCTTGTCTGTATCAATCTTGTTGATAAATGATACACAGTTGTTTAAATAAGATGCAAACAAAATTAAATAGCAACAAAATTATTGAACCTTTCTAACCTCCTTTAGATTTGATTGTCCTTAAAGCTATATAATAATTTAGAAAACCACTCAGAGTTTTGTGATACAATCATGGTCTGAGATCAATTTTCAATGAACTCTCACTTTTGCCAGTCTGTAATAATATTTTCATTAAACTACCTCAGCAGCAGGCAGTAAATAATGTCAGAGAAAATAATTTTACCCCTACAGCTACATATACAGAGCCCATGAATAAAGATTTTTTCAAATCTTGTTGAACATGTTTGAATTCAAGTTCAAATATAATGTTCAAGTACATTCACACCAACTCTCAAAGGAAAACAGTGTCACACATAATTATAACTGAAATCAGAAAAAAGCACAAAAGACCATCTGCAAGATATACACAGATGTAGTTGTTCAAAATGCTTTATCTTTAAGTAAGAGATTCTGAAGTTTAAGTAAGTTGTATATAGATGTGCCAAAATCACTTTAGAAGAAAATCAAATGTAGGAATCATAATTATTACAATTTTGGTCATTGAAAAGTCTTTCTTTTTTACATAACTTCTTTTATATATAAAGTTGATTATTAGAAAAATAAAATGATATAGATACAATATTAAAACACAGAATAAAAACCATTAAAATTTATTTTGCCTAAGTTGTAAATGAAATTCTGCACTTTATATTAATCATTACACAATTTATCAGAATGATTTTGTTACTAAGAAGTAGGAATTGCTTCTTCCTAAGTCAAATACTCTCAATTAGCTTCTTCCCTCAATATATTTATATTCTAGTTTATTCTTCCTTATTTTCAAAACTAAAAAACAAAAAAGCAAAAAGTCTATGTTCTTTAAGTTTTACTAAACATGAGAATTCCTGCAAGATCTTTTAATCTTCCTCTGCCTGTCTCCACCCAGATAAATTAATTAAAATTTCCACAGCTAAGACCTAAGCATCAATATATTTTATAAACTCTCTAGTCAGTCTTTATGTACAATGCAGTTTGAGAACCAGTATTTTAAGAGTTAAGTATGAGTAGGTGTTTTGAAAATGTAAGCTATTTAAAGTAAAAAAAAATTTAAAAAACTATGAGTGCTATAGATTTTACAATTAGTAAGCATACTACTGCTGTGAAAATGTTAATATTTTTGTAAAAATGAATGTAAATTATTTATCCACTTTTTATTTCCAATGGAGAATGAAATAAATGTACAGCTCAGTCTCAAAATTAAAAATAAAATGTGAAAACTAGTAAGTTGCTAGTTTGTTATTTAAGACAAAAGGCTGAAATTCTTCAGTTGGAAAAATGGACAAAATTAACTTTCTACAAAAATCTCAGTTGTAGGCTAGTGATATACAGCTATAGCTCAGTGAGGGAAGCACTTACCTAGCATTTGAGAGGCCCAGAACCCCTGGCCCAGCATCAGAAACAAAAATGCATTCCTCCACATCCTTTATGAATATTTGATCTTTAAATATTTCAAGTTTACTTCTGAAAATGATAGGCAATAAAGTTAAAAATGTTACCTTTTTTTGGTACCGGGGATCGAACTTGGGACCTTGCGCTTGCGAGGCAGGCACCGGAACTACTGAGCTAAATCCCTGGCCCCAAAAATGTTACTTCTTGAGTGGTCTTCCCTTGCATTGAATTTATATGTGCTTCCAAATAGTCATCACTGGGATTATGCTTGGCTTCTAGAACATTTGCAAAAGGAAAAGTGCTCTCTAATGTAAATATCACTCGGTTGTTCATACACAACTCTGATGTAGCTCAGCTAAATATGTATCTTAATCAACTAAAATACCATAGATGAATTGTTTTAATCTTAAAGTTACTACTAACAGTAATTAAAAAGAATTTACAAAAATTACTCAAATATGTAGTAACAATGTTGAAGGTAACAAAAACAAGAAATCTGAGAGAAGCTAATTTAGGGGTTGAATGGTATACTCGAAGAAGCTCTATACTTTAGCCGTTATCAGTTTGCTCAGACTGCTAGAGCAAGTACTAGAGTCAGGGTGGCTTAAGGAATAGAACATATTTTCCTTCAGTGTAAGAGGCTACAAGTCTGCAATGAAGTGTGTAGCAAGCCAGGGAGAGTCAGGGTCTCTCCTTGGTTTTCAGGTAGCTGTCTTTTCCCCTGCATCTTTATATTGCTTTTCCTCTGTACTTGTCTATGTCCCGCTATCCTCTTTAAAAATGATTCCTTTTATATTGGGTTGAGGACTCACATTTTAATCAGCTCATTTAAACTTAATCACCACTTTAAAGGTCATATGACTGTTGTGACATAGACACATGTATTGTGGGTAGACATAATTCACGAATACAAGGATTAAGGTGATGCATCATCTAAAAACTAAAGAATTCCCAGGTTTTCCCAAAAACCATCTGAAGCTCACAGAGAGACACAAAACAAATTATCCATGCATAAAAGCCCTCAGAAGATGGCATCTGCTGCCTTCATGATCACAGACCTCTTCAGGAAGATCTGGGAGACGATAAATTTATATTGTTTTAATGCCATACAACTGTTAAAAAAAAACAGCTCTAGGAAATGAATACACATACTTTTGAAATGGTCTTCCATTACTGATAAAATAACACAAGAGAGATATCTGTAACACAAAGTATACTTAAGAATATGATAAACAAAGAACAAATTATCTTGAATACTTTGTGTGACTTGGTGCGGGATGGCACTGTGAACCACTGAGATAGAACTTGGTATCCTTTGAAGAAGCAACATTAGATAACTAATACAAACTTAAATATTAGTTGACCTTAAACACACCATCAAACTCAGGGTAAAAGCTATTTTTGTTACTATTTGAGTTACAGAGCTCACTGAAAGAATAAAAAAAAGTATTTGTCATCAAGAATTACATAATTAGTTTTACCATAATTTTAAATAATGTTTTCAAAATTAACTATGGCATGATTTTTCCAATTTTTACACATTGTAATTCTAAGCATATTTTCAAAGAAATATGTAAAAACACTATAAATACTATATTTATATGAAGTGTGATCTTTAATTGAAATTCTACTGCCATTTTGTGAATCATTACTTTTTGTAGTTCAGCATATTCATTTTGACTGTGTCATTTTATGATTCATTTCTCCCACCAATGTTTCCTCTTTTATCTTCTATGAAAACTGGAGGCTCATTTATATGTATCCATGATGTCATATATATTTTTACCAATATATAACTTTAAACTTGTGAGTTATACTTTATTTCTATGTTTAGTTCTCTTATAAACCCAATCTATAAAACTTGAACAACATATGGTATAGAATGGGCAAAGGTACAGATAAAATATAAATACTAAGATATTTTTGTTATTTAAGAGGGGCTTATTTTGTAGTGGTTAAATCAAGTTAAACATCTGTCTTTGTAAGCTTTATCATATCTTTAGAATTAAAACACTCAAGATCCGTTCTTCTGGTTTTTGAAATGTATAGAGCAAATAATTACTCTTTTGTGCAATAACACAAAAAACATTCTGGCTCCCACCTGTCTATTGGACTAATGCTGGCCTCATAAAGGAGATCAGAAAGGTTCCCACTGCTTCTATTTTCTGAAAAAAAATCTTGAAGATTAATAGTATTTATTGCTCAAATATTTGTAGAATTCATCATTGAAACACAAAATATCGATTACCTTAGCTTTTATGTTTTAAATTGATATATAATTTATTTAACAGATAAAAGGCTGTTCATGTTAAGCAGCTTTCCTTGGGTAAGTTTGAGTATTTTGTGTTTTTCATAGAATGGAATAATTTCTATTTACATTATCAAATTTGTTGCCACAGATTTCCATTTTATTCGATATTATTTTTATGATATTCATGGGATATTAATGACCTTTTATTATTGATATTAGAAATCTCATTTATATAGTGTTATGCCTTATATTTATAGTCAAAGTTTAATATACTTCTCTTAATCATTATAAATTTATAATATATGAAAAATTTTGTTGGCAAGAACTAGAAAGTTGCAATCTTTTAAATCAAGCGTCTTCAAATATCTTATTTCCTTAAAAGGAACTCTTTAATATTCACTCTGTATTGCATGATTTCCATAAAGTTCATCTATGTGTATCTCTCTCTCTCTCTCTGTCTGTCTCTCTCTTCCTCCCTCCCTCTCCTCCCTCTGTTGTCCTGGATAGAATGATGTCAATCAATTGTATTGTTCATGATCAATTTATCAAATTTATTATTTTTCTGTTCACAATTTTGATTCCACTCTAATTTTTTAATTTCAATTTTTATATTAGCTTTACAGTTAAATTTTCTTCCTTTAGTATCCTGGTGTGAAATGTACTTATATCGTTCATTTTTCTCTACCATATTCAGTTAATGTTACTTCTCATAAGATTTGCAAAGTTATAATGTTGTTCCTTTAGTTATATTGATTTCTCTAGTGAGATACATGGGTTATTTAGAAACATTTACTTTCCACATAATTGGGATTTTAAACTTTCTGTTATTAAATTTCAGTTCAATTCTCATGTAGTTCACAGAATATTTTGTATTATTTCTATTATATTGGTAAAAAGGTGCTATGGTTTAGAACAGTAATGACGAACCTATGTGGGCTGTTTGTATCATTGAAAGGTCTAAAAGGTTCGCCATCCCCCGTTTAGAATGTGGTCTAAGTTTGAGAAGAGTAGATTTTCTGGTGTCTTTGGATAGATTGCTCTATAAATTTAAATTAGATAATATTACTGGAGAACTCTGATGTGGTGATTTATACTTCTGTTTTCTGCCTATTCGAATTTTAAATTTCTAGCAGAGTGATATGAATACTCCAATGATTACAGTATATTTGTTTCTCCTTTCAGAATTATCTCATGTACTTTGACATTTTTGTTTAAATACATATGTATTGTTATTTCCTCTTGGAGAATTTACTCTTTCATCATTACTCTTCATAAAAACCCTTTAGTTAGAAATCTGCTTTATTAATTTTAATAATCCAGCTAACATTTGCCCATCATTAGGATGGTATATATTTTCTCCAATAGATTATTTTTCATCTATCAGTGGAATTATATTTAAAGAGGGTTTTTGTGTTTGGTTTATACTGTTGATCCACTATGATGATTTCTGTATTTTACATGCTTCATTTACTCTATGTATATTTACTATACCTATATAGTAATATTAATATCTAACATGTTTGTTTCATATTTACTCATTGCATATGTTCTTGCCCCATTTGCTATTTCCTGCCAACATAAGTGATTTTGAACATTTTATGTCATTCTTTTTTTTTGGTATATTCATTATATTTCTTTTTCAACGTTAGAAATTGCCAAAAAGTTTATATTACACACTGTTATAGTTAATATCTGAAATGTTACCTGAAGCCTTAGGTGATCCCAGGGGGGATCTGGAAGTGACTGAATCATGAGTGTGATAACTGGATTAGTCCACTGATTGATTAAGCATTGTTCTGGGTATGGGTGAGGAGAAGACCCACCCTTGAGTATGGGTGGCACCAACCAATATGCATTTACCCTGGAATGGATAAAAAGGGATGGAAGATAGGCTCACTGTTTCCTGCCTTCTGCCAGCCCTACCATGGATTATTTCTCCTTCGTGATGACTCTCTCCCATGCTGCTCTGCCTTGGAGCCAGCTGACTTTGGACTGAAATCTCTACAAACTGGGAGCTAAAATAAACCTTTACTCTTTTAAATTGTGTTTGGTATTTCACATTTTGTCCTGGCAGTGAGCAAGTAATTAGGACACATTCTTTATTCTAATAGTTTCTTTAAAAAGTAAATACATTACTCATGTTAGAGTATGTATTTAATAATGTAGCATTCTCCATTCCTCTCCTACTTTATAATATTGCTGCCATTCGTTTCATATACCCATGTTATAGGCATCATATAAATGTCAATAATATTACTTCAAATACAGTTATATTTTACAGTACTTAAGAAAAAATGAATTCAATACTTTACCACACTATATTTGCTCACTGTCATTTTTTTCCTCCTGTATGACATAAGGTTTCTGACATGTAGTTTTCTCTTTAGAAAGCATCATTTAATATTTATTACAGGAAAGTTTTATTGACATTGAATTACCTCATTTTTTTCTTTGAGAAAACTTTTATCCTTAATTTCAAGAATAATTTTCTCAGATATACAAATGTAAATTAATGGTGTTGGTTTGGGTTTTATATTACCACTTTAAATATTCCACTTTAGCCTTGTGCTTGAAAGAAATTCTTGCTGAGAAGTGTGTTGTAATTCTTACACATTTCCTTTGAAAGTAACATAAATTTTTCCCCTCTGACTCCGTTCAAAATTTTCTTCATTTAGGTTTTCTGCAGTTTGCATTTGATATGTGACTGTAGCATTGTCTACTGCAGCTGTAATGTTCACTGCAAGATTAGTGAGTTTAAACAACAGATTCATCTTAGGTTTGTCAAAGTCAGAGGTCTGAAAAACACCGTAAAGAGCTAAATCCAAAGTACTGAAGGGCTATGTTCTTTCTAAAGGCTCTAGAGGAAAATATATTTGGTTGTCTTTTAGATTCAGGAAGAATCTAAAACTCACCATGGTTTTACAAACATGCAAGCCAGTTCCTTCAAATATATCTCTGTATATATATGCACATTGTACTTGTTGTTTTTCTCTGGCATACCTTGATGAAACACTAACTTAGCCAAAATTAGAGACAAATTCAGAAGCAAAGCTTACAAGATGAGTGAGGAACTCTTAGTTCAAAATCCATGTTGTATCTACAATATTAGCTGCCATTAAGAGAACATGTTCTGGAAACAAACTGTCTAAATTCATACTTCTGTATCACCACTTATTAAGTGTGTTGTCCTTGCTATCTATGCTTGCCATTGTAAGTTTTCTATATTATAAAATATACATAAATTATCAGTTTTCTATACTATAAAATAGAGACAAGAAGGAGAGCCATATCAGCATTTCTGGGACTGCTACAGGAGAGAACTATGCAAATTTTTGAATGTATTAATGCATATAATCATTTTATAAAAATGAGACAGTATTGTTTCCATGAATTAGTCATTTCATAACCATGAAAGATTATTCTTTGTTGATTATTCTTATCTTAGTTTAAGGATTTTACTGAACTTATTAGGAAAATGCATTTTGGAGTAGTTACATCAGTTTCCAAATTGCTGAATTTGAAATTTACAAATAATGTCACTTAGGAGGAATTATTAATTTGTTTTGAATTACAGTATCTTCATCTGTGGAAGATGAAATGAGAAACTACCATAATTAAATACAGTACAAAACTATGTTATACACAGTAGTCATGAAGAGAATGTTTAATACAATTATGGTACTTTTTTTTACAAATACAATTCTTCCTTCCTAAAATCCACATTATATCTGACATTTTCTGAGAGATTAGTAATTTAATGATATATTGATATCCTTCACAGTGTCTTAGTTAGAAATTTACGAAATATTTGTCAAACAGGAAAATAGAGATAGAGATATAGAGATTATAGAAACAGAGACAGAGAAAGAGATACGGGTTGGGCAGGATTCAGGAGAAAAATATATATGTACAAGTGCTGGGAATTAAAGTATAGAAAATTAAGCCATATTTGAAAGACAGCTTTGAATTAAAATTCTAGACTGATATTTCCAAAATTATCCTCTATATTTCTAGAGTAGTCTTCTACAGAAGTGCATGAATAAGTGCATGTGCACAGGTGCATACGTTTACACAAAATTTAGGAAAGCCAGTAAGTTTCCTTTTAAATATCACAACGGAGTACTAGTCTTTTTCAAACCTCAGTAGAAATTAGAATTGATGCATCCTCATCAGTAAAATGAAACCAATGGAGAATCACCAGTGGATTTGAAGCATCAGATACTGAAAATGATAATGCATTTTCTTCAAAAATGAATATGTTGCTCATGTGTACTCATGAACACTAGTGTACTTAACAGTTTTGTTCTGGATATTATTGTCAATGAGTCTGAAATAATGTCTATAGAAAGAGCTATCAAGTAACCTCCAAAAAATTAATAATAGAAGCATTAGACAGAGATCTGTGACTAACTTCCTCACTATTTTTTGGCATAATTGTAAAACGGTATGTACAGATTCATATTCTGATTTTCTACTGTCCACCAATTATTGAACTATTTATTTCAATTCTAAATTATGTAAATTTTCTTGCCTGATAATTCTGTATCTAAGGAATTAAAATATATAGTTTTAACCCAAGGCATGGCTGTAGAGATTAAATATGATACTTTAAATAAAAGCATAGCAACATTTTGTGACTTTCCCCATTCCAATTCACAATAAAAGTTTTTGAACTATTAAATAATTAATATTTTAAAATTGAGAAAGTTATAGTTTTTTCATACAATATATTTTAGTATAATTACAAAATTTTAACATATAAATGTACGTGAATATATATGTTTAAAAAGATGTTGTAACCACACCAAAATATCTCTAAGAATATTCCCCAAACTGTATTTTGAGGAAAGATATAATTGTTGTTAATTTTAAAGTTGCTTTTCCTTTTTTAAGATTCAACTTTCTAATGAAAGTATATTAAAGTTAATAACATCCCTTACATACTTATGTTTAATATTATTGTAAACAAAGTATATATTGTAGTCAGCATGTTTTTTACTTTAAAGTTTCTTTTTGTTAAAGAATATTACTTCAAAACATCTATGAATTTTTTTTTTCCTTTTACACTTTCATCAACATTTTCACATATGTATCAGATAGATTGGGGGGAGGACAACACAAACTGGAGGCTGAAATTTTAAATTCAAGAATGCTTAGAAATAGAGACGTCATGGTTGTCATAGCAACATAGTCTGGTCATATTCATGTTATTCTTTTCCTCACTAGAAATATTTCAAAGCTCCATAGAATTTTTCCAACTCTTTCGGGAATGCAGTCTGTGTGCATTTAATATAGAACTTTAAGGTACTGTTAGTATAGTCCATACTCCCTAGAAGCAACTCTATATTTGATATTTCTATTCAGAAGCACAATCACTTAGGGAGATTGCTTGAAAGTAATCTTTTTTTTTAATAATGCAAACTTAAGGTTAAGCTTCGTTACAGGAGTTATAAAGACAAAGCTTTCTATAGTAATATTTTAAAAATATCCCAATGTTTTATAAAATATCTATTATTTCTCAGTGGTTTTTCACTCACTGATGTTTCTTTAATAAGGCTGTAGGTTCTTACATTTTCTTGTACCAGAGAATATTTTATATTTTATCTTACATGTTTAATTCTTAGTATAGTCATGTTCTTTTAATCTTGTGATGCTCCTGTTTTTACTTCAAAGTTTTTGAGGAAATTAATGATGTCTTGAACAAACTGATTTCATAGTTTGATCACTAATCTTTCCTGGAAAAGAAATATCAATAAAAACTCTGAAATCAGAGAATATAAGTTGTTATATCTCAAAGTAACACATTTTTTCAGAGATAATTATTTTTCACATTCCTTAACTTTGTAAAATTATTACTCTAATTAATCTCCAACCCTTACATATAAGTGTTATAAGCAATTAGAGAGGGAAAAAAATAAGAAATCAAAATGAAAGAGAAAAACATAAATTTTTAACATTAGGAAATGTAATATGCATTAGAAGAAATTTCAGTTACTTGAAAAGAGCTATACTTCTAACGAAAATAAAATATCTAGAATAAAAATTTGGAATGATATCTTTAGCTGAGGCACTTTTAATATATGGTACTGTCTGATCAAAACACAGCAGCTACACTGTTACAAAAAACTAATATCTCCTGAAATTTTGGTGGGATTCAGACATATTTTATCATAAATTTTAACAAATATTTATGATTAAAGAATGCACAATTCATACAACACATTTATGTTGCCTTTTCAGTATTACATAAATACTAAGCAACAAGCTAATATATTTTAATCTTATTATATTGAATTTCTCCCTTCTGGAATAAAATTAATTTAAAAGAATATTGTAAACAATTGCATGTAAATTAAATAGACAACTTTAATTAAAATAATTTCTAGAAAAAGCTACAAAACTAATACAAGAAGAGATAAAAACCAGTTCTTCACAAACACTTGTAGAAAATAAAATTTAGAAAACATTTTCTTTATAAAAGCAGTAGTGAGGTGTGACTGGAATTTAAAAAGATGTATACTTATAATGCATATAGTTTTGTTTGCCATTGGTACACGGGACTGCACCTGGGGCCTGACATGTGCTAAGCACATGCTCTCCCAGTGAATTACAGCCGTCACCTCTATTGTACACAGCTTGGTGAGTTTGCAGATAAGTATATATTTGACTACCCACCCCCTATTTACAGCCATAAGCGTAGTCATCGCCTTTCAAAATATATTCCTGGTCCATTATTTTTGTTGTTATTTTGTAAGAACATGTTACATAAGATCTATTCTCTTAGCAAATTTAAACTACACAATCCAGTATCATTAGCTACAGGCACTATGCTGTTTGGTAGCTCTCCAGAACCTATTTATCTTGCCTATCTGAAACTTAGTTCTCTTTAAACATCATTTCACCATTTCCCCTTTTCCTCAGTCCCTGGCAATCAGTGTATTAACTGTTTCTTTTTAGTCCTTTGTTACAACATATTTGTTATGGTTTAAATCTAGATGTTTCCCCAAAGCTCCATGGGGTCATACTCGGGGCGCATAGCTAAGTGGCTGTCAGCAGGTGCGATCTGGCCAAAAGATGTGGGTCGCTGGGCTCAAATGGTCTATTCCTTCCCTTCTCCTTCCTCAGGCTGTCTCTACTCCAAGCCACCGCATGAGCCACTTTTCCTCTGCCATGCTGCCTTGCCTCGGAACCAGCCAAATGTGGACAGAAACCTTTATAAACTGTGAGCCTAAATAAACTTCTCCTCCCTTAAGTGGCAGGTGTGGGGTATTTTGTTCTGGCAATAAGAAAAATATTACAATATTTGATATTACTGTGACATCCTAAAATGGAACCTAATCCAGTTAGATTCCAAACTGATCTTGACACCCACTGGCTCTGTGACCTTAAGCAAGGTCCTTAAATCATAAACTTCTAAACATATAAACATATATTATGCCACTAGACCTTGGCTGATGAAGGAATAAATGTCATGAAATTGTACTTCTTTATCAAAGACTGATACATTTCAATATGTCAAATTCAAGTGGAATTCCTGATTTCTCAATTAGAATGATAATTTGCTTTTGGGCAAACAGGAATAGGTTCGTATAGAATTTAACTGAGTATTCTTTCCAGTTTCTTACAGAAAAAGCTTTATAACTTGCATGCAGAATACTTTCATTAGTGTAGCCATACCTACTTAGTAAGCATTGCTGTTCACAGGAGAAGCTGTTTTCTTAATTTTATGCTATGTACTCTGTATAACATGAATTTCACTCAGCGATTCTAACACAGGATTGTCTTGAGTTATTTCACTATTTTGTTCAGCATTAAATGCTTCATGTACCTAATCAGAAATCTGTTCTTTTCATGGTGAATTTTCCTGGTATACTTACATATTCATTAGGTAAAAGAGAAATTCAATTTTGAGAGTGAATTAAAAGACCACTGTTTATGATTTTCATTCTGTTTATAGTGGTTATTAGAAATCATTGTTAAATAGTTATTTGATGTTTACAATACATTTCTGAAAAAGCTACTAGTTGCACATTGTAAACATGAAATACATTATTGTAAATATTTTAGGAAATGACATTTGCCGTATTTTCTAAATAAGGAACTCATATGGAAAGCAGAACACCCTTCTAGAAATAGCTTATGGAATCTGCATTGGATTCTTTTTTTAGGTTTTTTTCCTACTTGGTCTGCCTTCATTTTGGAAAAGTTTTAATTGAATAGTTCTATAATTCAAAGATTTTGTGCTACTTTCCAATAAGCTAAATTATATTATTTATGCAACTTTGATTCATTAAATGATGAATTTGAAAGCTCTTTTAAAAAAAGACATTATGTCTTGAAAAAATAATGAAGTAAATAAGCATTGTTGTTAAATATCTCTATTATAAAATCAAAATATAACTGTGGAATATTTCAGAAATACTAGAGGATTTCAAGTATCTTCTTTAATTTGAAAATCTTCCATTAATAGCAACTTAATTATGTAGAAGAAATTTTAGAAAATGTTTTAGATCAACGTGTAGTGTAACAGAAGAAATTTAGTCTGCAGGCCGGGAATTTAGCTCAGTGGTTCCGATGCCTACCTCGTAAGCACAAGGTCCAGAGTTTGATCCCCAGTACCAAAAAAAAAAGAAAAAGAAAAGAAATTTAGTCTGAAAAAGTCTGAAGAAAATGAAATTTCTCTTTAAAAGCTATAGGCACCATCCTTTGCTGAGCTCATATTCTCCCTTCCAAAAGTAAGTTTACTTGAAGGACAACATTTTTATGACTTTCAGTGAAGCAGAATTGGTTTTATATAGCATACCCACAAAATTAAGTCTTTTGGTCGTCTTGTAGAAAATCTACCCTTTCAAAACTATAATGACTATTATACATCCTTTGCTTTTATATTTATTAATTTTACCATGTATATCTCTAAACATTTGGGATAAATTTACAATGAAAGTGGTTATTTCCTACACTTACCATTGACATAACTAGTGTTATATCTGTTAGGATACTTTGGGTGCAAAATATTTCAAATTAAATTGACTGAAATGGTCTTTTATTTACTTATTTTTTAAACAAAGCATACTGGGGGACTTTAGGAGCAAGTGATGCTCAAAAGTCTGTCATTCAGCATCGATTGTCTCATGTGCCCAGCACATGAAAGAGTAATATTTACAAGTGGAGAGAATATTTGGAAGAAGGAACCGATGTTTAATGTACCTCTGTTCCCCAGAAACCCTCTCATCACTCATCTGTATGCGACTGTCAGCCTTTGGAACAAAAGCTCAGCGATACACACATGTATAGTTTGTGCATAGGTTTAACATGCTCAGCTGGAACAGATACAGTAGTGTTAACATGTAGACATCCATACACAGACCTCTTCAATATGAGACAAATGCTTATAAAGCAAAACACAACATGTGGAACAAAAGATCTATCTTCAGAATAGTCAAGGTCCTGAGTTCACTGAAAGTACTCTGTCCTATGTCTTAAGAAATGTGAAAACTAAAGTAGAAATGTCATAAGAAAAGAGAGAGAAATAAGACCACTTGGCTTGCTGTAAAATATCTGCTGAAGTATCAGACTGGGGTCAATTTTTAGGAAGCTCATGAAAAGGAACAGGAGGTGAAAAATTAGTTATTTTGTTATTTCTCTCTACAGGGTAACAAAAGCAGATAATCTGCAGAACTTTCTCCACCATGAAGATTTCATCCTCTATCCTTGACATTCAGATATAGGAACTATCAAATAAATAGCAGGTTGGCCACATTAATTAAGAAAAGCATATCAATAGATACATCTAAGATCTATTGTTCAACTGGAATATATATATATATATA
>NW_004624873.1:2793700-2823360 GCF_000247695.1 Heterocephalus glaber
AGAGAGAGAGAGAGAGAGAGAGAGAGAGAGAGACATTAATATATCCATTTGCACCCTGATGTGTGGTGGTCAGCCCTTAGGAAGGGCTTCTTTGAATGAGATTCACATTGAATCAGTAGACTGAGCAAGCTCATTGGCATCTCTAGTATGCGTGAATATCATCCAATCAGTCCAAGGGCTGAGTATAAGGAAGAGTCTGAGTCCACTGAGGGAAGAGAGATTTTCTCTTGCCTCTCTTTCAAATTAAAACATCAGCTCTTCGCAGGGTTTGAGCCTGTCACTCTTCTATCCTGCACTTAACCCCTGCAGCTGGGCTGGTTCTAAGGCTCTCAGATTTGGACTGGAGCTGCACTATAAGGTATCCATGTCTCTACCTTGCTGATGCACATCACAGCTCTTAGAATTCCTCAGATATCATAATTGTCTGAGCCAAATCTTTATAAGAAATTGATCTCTCTCCCCTTTCCTCTCTCCTTCCTCTCTCTCCCTCTCCATATATATATATGGCTTGTGTTTAGATGCCCCCCTCCAAAGCCTCTTGTCGTCATAGGTGGGGCTTTTTCAGAGGTGCCTGGATCTAAAAGATGTGACAATGGCATGGATTCTGGTGAAATGCTAGGCTCAATGGTGCTAGGATTAAGGGTGTGAGTGCTACCTGCCCTAAGTACTCTGGATAAAATCAGAGGGGAAGAAAGACACTGCTAAAGTCTCTTGTTGCTTTTACTGTCTTCTGTGTGCAATGAACTGTTTCTCCTCTGCAATGCCACTCTGCCATGTGGCACTCTGCCTTGGAGCCAGCTGATTATGGACTGAAACCTCTATGAACTGTGAACTAAATAAGACTTTTCCCCTTTAACTTTGAGTATTGGGTATTTTTTCTCAGCAATGAGAGAAAAGTAACTAAGGTACATATACACACATAGCTAATTGTATATCTACATACTATATATAAAGTTAATATATAATATACCAAATATATCAGATATTATATATGTATATACTTCTGTTGGAAATCAATGTTGATATTATTATTTGAACATAAGTATGACATCAAGTGGTCACATGCATTTGCCCTCCATGACAAATAACTCTGGAGGTTTTAATCATTTCCTTTTCTAAGCCTGTGGAATAGGTTAATATTTTAGGGAGGAAAACTTGTCCAAAACTATTATACACAAAAAGTTATACTGAAAATTGTACTTACAATTCACAGTAGTTACACACCTTAAAATATTAACTGTATTATATTTTACACATTAAAAATATATCATCATTAAAGACAGCAAGACATTTTAAAGTCTTTAACTTGCAAAAGAATTTTTATCTCTACCTCCTGAAAAGCATAAGTAAAATCTGTGTTAAAACATTCAAAACCTTAAATGGCCAACACTGTGTAAGAGGAAATACAGCTAAGTACTTGTTTAACAAGTTCTGACTGCGTGAAGTATTTTTTAAGGGAGTATGCCACATTCAGTAGCTTACTAAGTCAGGTTTCTATTTTTGGTCACTTGAGTATTTGATATATACTTGTACTGCTTCTTCAGAGGTAAAGTTTATAGTCCATAGATCATGTATTTTTAAAAATATTATTATAAATAAAAATAGAATGACCAATTGGATTACCAGAATATGTGACACCTTCCATGATAGCCAGTATTACACAGCAGTATCCCTCTGATCAAACTCAGCCCAACATTAGGTACTAATAGTTCAAAATGTACCATCATTAAAATATTAATTCAAATTTTAATTATTAAATCTTATCATTAATATTTTGTAATTTTATTTAGCCAATTATTTTACTGAGAAATCATTTGTTCCTTATTTCGAATTAAGACATGTTTATTATAATATAAAGAGACAAACTGTGTATCATTTTAAAATGCATACATCTCCTAGAAACTTTAGAGATAGCCAACTACATTTTGTTTGTATTTCAGTCTTAAATTAAGCATACATCCATCTTCTTTCATATATTTGACATTTTTTTTTCAAATAATCTCGCAGCCAATTTAGAGACATTTGTTAATGTGTTCACATTTTCTACAATTAAAATTGGACATTCTTATCTTTACCACTATGTGACTCTGGGAAATGTTGGAGACATTTGTTTTCTGAATCTTCAGCTATAAATGGGGATAATAATATTAATTTGACATAGGTATGAGGATAAATATATATGTGTAGAAAATATTAAAAGAATATGGTACATCATTAACACTTGATAACTAAATATTAGCCAGGCATGGTGCTGCACATCTGTAATCCCAGAACTCTGAAAGATAGGCAGAAGGATCATAAATTCTAATCTCACCTGAACAACTGAATAAAACCAGGGCTCAATTCCCAGTATGGCAGAAATGAAAAAGTAATACTTAAGTATTAAACAACTAAAGATAATTGTATATTATAAATGTTAAATATTACAAATATCAGCTCTTGTGCTGGAATTCCTTGCCTTGTATTAACCTGTCTATACTTAAATTGGAAAGAAATTCACTTTTGCTGTATGACACATTCACTAAATCATTAGGTCAGGAATGTCATGCCATTTTCCTTCAAACATTTTTTAGATGAATATTTGCAGCATTATGCAAGATTCTCAAATAAATAGTTAAGCAAACAATCTCACCACTCAGAATCCTATTGGAAATTTAAAAACTAACAGCATGAGATTTGAAGACCAATTTGTGAAGATGTGACATGTTTGAAAATTTATATCCTTCACTTAGGAATGTCAATTACATAATATACAATGCTATGTTTTACTTGTTATTCTAGCAATTAAGCTTTATTCTAATAATGACAAGCAATTCAAAAGGTCAAAAATATTTACACTGTGAAATTTAATAATTGATGGATGTATGAAATACAATAATTGGTTCATCTGTCAATTGAAAGAAAATATTTTAGCTTTTGAATTAAATTATGCAAAGCATAATATACATGTTAGTAGAGAAGGAACACTTTTTTATATATTATAGTTGTATCTCTGCTGAATACCCTCCAAAGTAGTCATTTAATTGAAACAGGCTAACTCACTTGCTTTCGGAGGCTGTTTGGTGACATACAATTATTACTTTCCGAAACCCGATAAAAATAACATTTTTTAAAAAGGACACTTTCTGTTTTAATAAAATAGTAACATTAAAAGGAAAGAGTAAATATCATTGTTTGTTATATTTCTATCAGATTCAGTAAACATCTATCAAAGCTGTAAATGTAAGGATTTATGTGTTACTGCATTTGGAAAATGAAAAACACAGTTTTTAGAATAATGGTAATATTCAAGCATTCAAAGAGAACATCTGAATTCATATTGTGTTCATTTAGGTATGTTTTGCATTTATGAAAGACAAATTTAACTGAAGTTCTTCGGGCTAAATATTTCTTCAATAAGGCATTAAAACACATGACTGTCTTAAAGAATAATTTACAATTCCTAGTTTTTCAAGCTTTGCTTTGTAGTGAAATAGAACCAATAACTTTTATTAATTACATTTTTTTATTTTTTCAAAATCATTTAATAATACATGAATAGATCACTGAGGGAGTACAGTATGCTTATACTTTTCAAGTTTTTATATTTTGGTAATTCAGGAAACATGTTTCCTTCTAAGCAGATTAAAGAAGAATTGTTTCTCATAAAGTGCGTAAATATACTATTATCATTGAGAACAAAACCAATGAAATGCTAAAGTGAACATAATGGCTGTTGAGATGGCTTTGGAGAAAGAAATATTTAAATCTGTTTCAAGGAAAAATCTATTTGAAAAATGCTTTTAAGTAAAATGTGTATAAATCCAAACAATAAGATGGAAAAAAAGATTCTTTAAAAAATGGAACCTATAAGCTAATAAGCATAAATCCTTTTTGCTGTATATAAGGGAACAAATGATTTCTAATGCCATACTGCTTTAAATGAAATATAAGACTAGTGCTCAAATACTTCAGTAGTGGAAGTGGTTTTGTATAAAAGAAGATGATGGAATGCACAAGACATAAATGCGGAGA
The DNA here is from genome assembly GCF_000247695.1 of Heterocephalus glaber. The sequence goes on from NW_004624873.1 coordinate 2,797,715, forward strand.
TTGGATGTAGCAAAATGCTTCCAAAATATAGGTAATGCCAGCAGCACAGGAAATGAGCACCTAGGTAAAACATTTGTGAGGCTTCACAAAAAGCAGAAGATAAAAGAAGATCTCAAAACCTTGACCTGCTCAGTACAGAATATTGTGTGAATGAGAATAAAGATGTATTTTGTTTTCTTTTGGGTACTGTTTCCAGAAGCTAAATGAAAGACTTGGGCTATCTTTTATAATTCAAAGGGAGAAGAGCACACTTTTAAGATCTAAAGCAACTTCCATGTATACAGTGCACCAGATTCAATTTCAAGTATTTCCACAGAGATGAAATCCCAGAGAAATGCTAGTTCAGGCTGCAGAAACCGTCATGTGATGATTTCTCAGTTTGACGTGCACTGCTGTAGATGCCTCCCACTAGACCTGTTCATTAAAAATGTTGTTCACTACATTTCAGAGGGAACATAAACAGAAACTAACTCCCTCGAGGTTTAGTGAGTGAGGCTTTTTGACTTCAGTTTGTTATTAACAACTATTTTCATGCCAGCTTCTATGCTGCAGCCTCAGTACACGCCCATGACTGACTAGTTAGGGAGCCAGACATAAATTGATGTAGTACGTGACAGAGGTGTACTTGATGTGGGAAGGGAAAGCATGATACTGAGTTATGTTTTAAGAACAGTCCTGAAATAAAATAAAATAAAATAAAATAAAATAAAGAACAGTCCTTGGCAAAGATAACGGATATCTGGGAAGCTGAGTTGTAATTTAGCAGCAAAAAAGGGGGACTTGGTGGAAAACAATAGTACAAGCACAGAACAGACAAATGAGGGCCTGAATGTTCAGGGACTGGAGTTCATTTCTAAAGATTGTATGAGGAATTAGTGTGAAAGACATACATTACCCAATTATAGGTTATTCCTATTGTCTTGATCACTGAATGCTTCACCAAGATGGGGTAGAATTTTGTATTTTAATTCAGAGTAAAATAATCAAAATGTTAGCTGTTTCTCAAAGTTCTCTTTTGAGTAATTATTTTCATGAATTTAACAATTCTTAATGCTAAAAGAACTGTTTTATAAAACTGTTGAAGGTATGTTATAAGTTTACTCTCTAGAGACAAAATAATGTGCCATTCTAAAGTAAAATCAATTTATTTTCCTAGTATGTGTAGAAGAAATGCAGAACCCCAATAAATCAAACTGCTGAAAGCATCGTTCTTTAAATATTATGTATGTCACTATTTTTTCTACAATTAGTGATTGCTTCAAGAAACAAAAGTCAAAACTGAATTATATTAGAGTACAAAAATAGATATTAAAAAGTAGTTCTCTGAACCAGACATGTGTTCAGAAATCCATACTTCCATACTACTACATGCACCCAAAATACTATAAATAGGTAGTACTTTATCATTATGTTTGGCACCATCATTTTTGAGTTGCATATACAAACAAATGCATAATTTTCCAATCCATAATAGTTATTGATATTTGGCCCTTTATTTGCCATATATACCATTAAAAATCAGGCATACGGTTCTGATAAGGTTACCTTACTATGTACTGATGTTTAAAAATTTAATTAGTAAAAAAAATTAATTAGTATGCATTTGCAATACATAATGAGTATATTTATCATGGGTTATTGTTATGTATACAGATCATATCTTGATTCTTTTTATTTCTCTTTCCCCTCCCTCCCTCCTATTCCCCTTTCCTCAAATCTCCTTTCACATGTCCACAAAGTCAATCCTCCTGTTTCATATCATCTAAGTACCAATTTGTATAGTTACATGTTTCAATATTATAATAGATATATTTAATATGCTGCAAAACAAAGAAGAAGAGGAGTGGATGATTTGCACTGGAGAATTTAGGAATGCCACTCTAGGGAGGTGATATTTAATCTGGGACTTGGACAGGAAGATGGTACTGCCAAGGACCCAGTTCAAATAATGGAGGGCATTGATTATTGTGTTAAGGAAATTAGTCTTTATATTCTAGGCAATGCCACACCTTGTGCATTCCTTAAACTAAGGGTGTAACTTGATCTACTTTCTGTGTCACAAATTTAATTGGATTGAATAGGTAAAAACAGAGAACACAATCAGAAAGCCATGGCATTAGTCCAGGTAGGAGGAAATGACAGCCTAATTAAGCTAATAACAACAGAAATAAAACTCAAAGAACAATAAAAATACAAGCCCTGAGATATTTTAATGGTTCAGAGAGAACAGTTAAAAACCAAAGAAATAATGTAGGACAGGATAGGAAGTTACAAACCTAAGATAGGACATTATGCGAGATAGGACATGCAAATATTCTAGACACTGAGAAACTGATGTTCCAGTTAAGTGGAGAATAAATTGATATAATTAAAAGTAGGTTGGGAGAGCCAGAAATGGTGCTGCACATCTCAATCTCACTGAATCAAGAGAGAGAGACCCTATATCAAAAGAAAAATCTTAAAGGTGGATGAAGTAGCTCAGTGGTAGAGCCCTTGTGTTGCACGTGCAAGGCCTTAGGTTTACCTAATGGAACAACAACAAAAAAAATCAAAGTAGATTGGAGACGTAAGGAAAGAAGCCATCATTTTAGCAAACTAAAGGGGAAATACATGTAAGATGTTTAAGTAAAGCCATTTGGTATTTGAATAGGTGCCTTTATATTTCAGAGGTGAGGTTTCAACTCATATATACTTGAGGAAGTTCAAATGTAATTATTTAATGTTAGGGACATATATACTGAAAAAGCAAGGTAGGGAGAGAAACGAGAACACAATTAGAAATTGTGAATTTAATCATTTGAATTTAGGACTGATGGGAAAATAAATGACTTATTGGGATGCTGAGAATAATAATAAAGTAAATTAGGAAACACACGGCAAAATGTGTGGAGAAATGAAAAAAGAAGAAAAAAATAAATGGATTGATTTTCAGGAAAGGAAATGTTTGAGCAATAGCTTAAAGAAGAGGCAAGGTAGGAGGAAATATAATTTCTTTAACATGAAATTTTATGAGAGACCCCTAGATGTTCCTTGTTGAGAATATTGAAGCAACAGAGAAATGCTGAAATTATTACACTAGTATAATTATTACATTATGCCTGACAAATATGATGTTTTATGTTACATGATCTGGTCTTTCTTTGAATTTAAGTCTCAGCTAAAAATTTTGGTCATTCCAGCACAATGTTAAGAGTCCTCTGTTTGGAGTTATTTGATCATATTAAGCTAATGAACATGAGCTGTCTAGAGATCACATAGGAATTATCAGTTATGGTGTCTGTAACGCCAGCTTCTGGGCAGACAGAGGCAAGAAGATCACATCAGCCAGCCCAGGGAACATAATAAGACTTTGTCTCGAAGTAAAATTAAAAAGGAGCTTATGAAATGGTCCGGATAGTCCTCAGTATTACCCCCCAAAAAAGACCATGACGATAATATAGAGCATTTTTCCCATGTCTATTTGGAAAGTAGCTACTAAATTTTCAACTGATCATGAAACTCTATCTGCTACCAAATTGGTATCATGTGGTCACTACTGTTTCTGAAGGGAATTGATTGTGTTATCAGCTAACAAAACACATCTAATCACCCTATGAAACACCACCGTAATATTTCTATTGTACTTATTATAAGGTGCTACTATACATAATTATGATTTGTAGCATAATAAAGTATCATATGTATATAAATATTATATAATCATCATTTGAGGAACTTTGGTACAGAAACATCTATTTGGGTGTTATTCTCTATAGCTGATGAAGCAGATGCTATATCCTGTAATTTTTTTTTTTGGAAATGTAATCAACTACAAGACTAAAGAAAGTGGGCTTCCAAAATCTATATAGTTTAAGTTAATTCCTATCATTTCAATGTAGAGATGTTCAGAGGAAAAATGTGGCAAATATAGTACTAACTAATAAAATTAAATATTTTATTGTAACAGCTGCTATTTCTTTGGTTTTGTTTCACGGCAGGTACAATTAATATTGTTTTAGGCATAGATTTATAAAATTTTCTCCATGGGTAGTCCCGTTAGAGAAAATGTTTGCACTTAAATACCCACAGAGATTCTTTTAATATTTGTTAATATAGAACATTTCAAGAAAAAACACCACTAACGTACCATGTAGTGTATTAATTAACAGTAGACTGACTTCAATAATTAAACTTTCAAGAAATCCAGCTGTATTAACAATGGGTTTCATGAAGCATTCTTTCTCTTCCTTCATTCTTATTTCTTGAACCTCCTGGTACTCTATGCATGAGATTTGCCACAACTATTTACATATCACACTTGGTGCCTGCACATGTGACTTAAGTTGTAGTGTTGTAATGATGAAGAAAACAGGTAAGACATATTCCCGAAGCTCCCATTTTCCTGAAGAACATAGACATTGAAAGTAATAAATACACAGACACATAAATGCATCAAGCTTTGTAACTTTAAAAGTCATGGAGAAAATAAACAATAAATGCAGGGGACCAAAATAATGATTATGTCCAAAGCAGGCTGTGAAGAGTTAACCCCACAGTTGGCTTGTTTATGAATTGAGTCCTTCCAAACCCTATGCATCAAGATCAGAGTAACTCACACCCAAATTCTGTTCCCACAACTAAAACCTTCTTACTAGAAGGACAATGTTCTAATTACATCCATACATTTTATCTATTCTGTTGCCAATTCGAAATGCTTTGTCTTGTCTTTTACAAGCCTTGCTTACATTAATTTCCATAGAATCAGCATGACTGCACCTCCTCACATGCAAAAGTACTGCCCTTGCATGTAGCTCACCTTTACCCCTATTAATTACCAATAAAAATCAGTGGCTTGGACTGGCCAGCACCTTTGTCAGTTGCAGTGACATTGTTTGTCTTAGCACCCCGCTTTCTATCTCTGTTAGTTCTGTCTTTTAGTGTTTTGTGGTTTTTTTTCCCTCAGGCCTGCATCTTACACTGGGAAGGAGACTGGAACTTACTGCAGAAGTTTCCAATAATTTTTCCATAAATAAACACAGAAGGTAATAAGAACACAGAGAGGTTGCAGCTGAACTTAAGAGTACCCCTGAAATATCATTTCAAAGAGGGGAAATTTTGGCAGAGTTTAGATTGGTGATTATGAGCCAGGCATGCTATGATCTGTAGTGCAGTTCAGGCCAAGTATGAATGTAAAAGGCTGTAAGATCAGAACAAGCTGGATAAAGTCAAAGAGCAAAAAGAACACAAAGCACAAAGAGAAAGTATTTAGTGAAAGAGTCCAACAGCAAATGAGTCAGTGATGTAGAATAGAGGCAGATGCCACAGGCCTTATGAGCCTGAGAAGTTTGAATTTTATTCTAAATACAAACTACCTCAGAATATTTTAGCACATTTTAAAAAATGAATTTTTGGATATTATATGGTGCATAAATTGAAGGGGAAATGTTTGAAAGGAACTGAAACAGTGATTTAGATGCATACTGCAATGCTTTGGAGTAGAGATGAAAAAGAAAGAATGGAAAAAGGAAGAAATATGTGAGATACATTTCTACATATGAAGTAGCTGAGCAGAAGATAAAGCCCCCAGATAACTTCTCTTTTGGTCCTCTAAATTTGAAAACTGATATATATTGCTGTTCTCTTGCTTCTTATAAATCTTCCATAACTTGCTTTGTTAACAAAAGTACTGAGAAATCAAAATCCCCAACTATTAAGTTAAATCCCTTCTGTTGCAATTATTATGCTTATTTCCTTATTTTTTCCTCTTAATGAAAAGGAGAACAGCTGTTTACCATCATCTATGGTCTTTTTATAAACTACAAGTCTATTATTAAGCAGTCCTTAAATTTGTGTTGCCCAATTCGCATGTAATCACACAGATTGACTATCTGAAGGCAAAATGACTGAAAATGACTCAGTCATTTAGATGATCAAAATAACCTCACAATCATCCATTATAACACCAAAATAACGAACCTCATGTTTTGAAATCAATTGAATCAGTAGAAAATACTAGCAAACAATCTGAATGTTTGAAAATCTTGGACAAATAAAGTTATTTCATTGTAGACAGGTTGTCAGAAGGAATGGCCATGTATTTGACAAAGAAAAATTCATAGTACCCCATTAGGAACTGGGGTAATGGCTCTAAGTGTATGAATTGGAGATTACAGGCCAGAAGGGCATGTGGACAAGGGAACAGGAAGACACTAAACACTATGGTGAGGACTTCGGATGGCTGGAAGGACAGGGCACACTGGGATCCCTGGGGAGAGTGTATCTAGGTGATAGTAAGCCTCTGACAAGAGCTGAGAGAAATGGGAAATTATTCAACAGTAAGGGAAACAGGCCAGGCATTGTAGAAAGCAGGCAGGAAAGTCACAGCCACAAAAACCTTCTGAGAACATAATACCAAGTTCTTACAGGAACTGAAAAGAGATTCAGTGGTCTGAGATTAGCACAAGATGAGACTGTAAAGTTACTAAGGAAGCTGATCACAAATGAGTCTGTAATCACTGAGTTTAGATATCATCTGTATTTCATCCTGACATGATTATATGAGGTGATTCTGCAAATAATATGAAAAAATGGCCTCAAAGGAGAAAAGACTGCAATCAAAGAAACTAGTTAGGAGTTTGCAGTAATGAGTTACATATTTATATAAGTGTTTAATTATTTTGTCTTGAGATTACTTATTACTTAAAAAGAGAACAAGATCCATATAGACAGACCTCTTTTTGCTGTATAAATACCTAAAACTATTTAATTTTTTCTTTGCCTCCAACACATTTTTTTTCAAAATTGCAACTATGCAGAGTATAATTTGTACCAGAAAACATTAGGTTTAAAATGTCACTTTTAAACTGGTTTTGGTGGTGCACTCCCATAATCAGAGCACTATGAGAAGCTGAGGCAAGAGAATCTCAGATTGAGCCCAGCTTGGGTAAATTAGTGATTTAATGAAACCTCCTCTCAAAATTAAAAAAAAAAAAATGTCTGGGATTTATTTTAAATCAAAGACCTTGGGTTCAATCCCAGTAACACACACACATACACACACACACACACACACACACACAAACTAATCTTTATGGAAGAATGAATAACTTTGAAACTAAGGTACTAGAAATTTAAGATACCAACTATTATTTTTCTATTATCTTTGGTATATTTTTTAAGTGAGTTTGATCCATTTCATTGTTGTGTTTACTAAGTTTATTCAAAAAATGTGTGACAAATAGGAAATTTTGTAATATCACTTTTATCACTAATAATATCAGTTGTAATATCACTGTTTGTAATACTTATTCATCCCACTGTTACATTTTTTAGTTTCTAGTCCAAATATCATGTGTTTGTTAAGCATGAGTTATCATGTCAGGTCCTTTAATAAGTCACAAAGAACTTGTCAACTGTAAACTGCTCCACTTCATAAAGCTAACACATGATGATTTTAATAAAAGCTGGATTTTTGGTTAATAAATATGCTAGTATTTTTCCAATCTTTCAGTGCAGTTGAAATAAAGGGGAAAGCAATATATGTCTGTGGAGAAAAAATGTTGAAGTTAGGGACATGTATGAAGAAAAATAAATCAAATATATATTAATTCATGAAATAAAACTATTTTTGTTAGACAAATATTAAATTCAGGATAATGTTAGCCTCATTCTGCTAATGTGTTAGAGGACACTTTCAAGTTTGACATTTTTAAGATTTGTTTACCCAACTATGTACTTAGGAAATATGATAAGATTATACTTCTAAATTTTTAAGACCTATTTGCTCTCTTAACTTTGGTATATATTTCATCCTATAGATGCTGAAAATGATATAAAGGAAGACACTATCTTGTTTTAAATTGTTATCTTTTTGACAAGGAAGTTAGAATTTTGAAAAAGATACAATGTCTCCATAAGAACAATTATATCATTTGGATTTATTATAATTTTTGACATGGAAAAATTCCACTAAGCATCCTTAAAGCATTTCTTGCTGAAAAATTCTCTTGTGTAAATGACAGATACGTGCTTTAAACTAGCAGGTCCTTATTTTAGGTACCACATACATGAAATTGCCTTTTTACTTCTTCTCCGTTCTGCACAAACTCCATAACATTATGTTCACACAAATCAATTGATTTGTAAACATTTATGTAATGAATAAGCACACATTAAAATAGCAAATACTAACCATGCACAATTATGTGGTGAAATTCATAACAACTTACTTGAAATTCATTATAACTTTGAAAGCATGAAAATTTTCTTTAGAAAGAGAATGATACATTGCACTCAATTTTACAACATTTTTTTTTTTGCTTAAATTCTTTTATTGGTATATTTTAGGTATACAGTACATTTACATTTATCTTTGGGTGCTTGTTCCTGTACATGATGTATCTCAGTTACTTTTTCCCCATTACCTGTGTGCCCTTCACCCCCCTCCACCCTTCCCTATTTACATAGACTTTGTTTCTAGTTTTTCCTTTTCTCATAATGTTTCCTTTCCCTTCTTTCCTTTTCCCACCCTCTCAAACTTCCCCTACCCCTTTGGAACTTTTCTTCCTATTTCAAGTTATCAATTATTTATTTTAATCATTTTAATCCTTATTTATACTTGCAGTTTCTCACACTAGAGAAACTATTTGGTGTTTACATATGTGTGTCCTATTTATTTCACTTAAGACTATGGCCTCAATATGCATCCATTTAGCTACAAATGTATCTAGATTCTCGTTCTTTATGGTTTAGTACTCCATTTTATAAAAAAAAAACCACATCTTCTTTATCCAGTTTCCAGTTGATGGACACTTGGGCTGTTTCCAAGCTTTAGCTATTACCAACTGTTTCACTATAAACATGGGTGTAGATATATCATTGTGGTATGATTCTTTTAATTCTTTGGGGAAGATACCCAGCAGGGGAATGAATATCTGGGTCAAATGAGACCTTTAGTTCTAGTTCTTTGAGGTATCTCCATACTGATTTCCATATAGATTGCACCAGTCTGCCCTCCCACCAACAATGCAGAAGGGTTCCTTTCTCCCCACAGCCCCACCAGCATCTGATATTGGTTGATTTCTTGATAGCAGCCATTCTTTCTGGGGTGATGTGGAATCTCAGGGTTGTTTTCATTTGCATCTCTTGAATGACCAGTGCTGTTGAACATTTTTTCGTATATTTATTTGCTGCTTTTACTTCTTTGTCTGAGAAATGTCTGTACATTTCAAATCCCCATTTTTGAATTGGGTCTTTGAATTTGGGGGTCTGATTTTTTTCAGTTCTTTATGTAATCTAGATACTAGTCTTTTGTCTGAGGTACAGCTGTTAAAAAGTTTCTCCCACATTATATGTTATCTCTTAGCTCTGTTGGTGATTTCTCTTGCAGTGAAGAAGCTTTTAAATAAGATGAGATCCTAGTTGATTCTTTGTGCTATAAAACTAAACATTTTTGAGGTGCTAATAGTTCAGTTAGTTTTCTATCCCATTCTAATGCCTTAATGTATGTGTAATAGTTTTCTTAAGGTGCATTAAATATATACAAGGAGTTTTTTATGCAAATTATGATTTACCTTATATATCAAAATTCTAACTCTGAGTTTCTTAAATATAAAGAATGTAAGATTTGTGAGATATATAAAGCAGCTCAGACTATTTATTGTTTTTCAACTTGATTATTTTAATCATTCCTTTGATTTTTGGATTCCATTTGATACTAGCTCTTTTCTAATATCTATTGTCTCCTTTCTCCATTATGATGGGAATTTAACTGCTCAGAGGCCTTTGTCTAGTGATTGTCCCATGATATATGAACACAACATAATCAGAAGTATGATCGAAAAATACAGATGCTTAAATTTATTTTTAATATTTATTCCTGTTCGAACATGTGAACAGTACATAATGATTACATTCATCTTTGAGAGTTGGTCCATCTACGTAACGTATCTTTATTCTTTTTATGTCTCCTCCACTAACGCTTCCCCCTCCCTTCATCTCTTGGTCCTTTTTCCATTTGCATAAGATCTATCTCCCATTTCCTATTATCTATCTTTAATTTTGCTCTTTACTTTGGGTTTCTCATATTATAGAAGCCATTTGAGAGTTAGGCTTGCACGTCTGATTTATTTCATTTAACATTACGATCTCAAGGTATATCCATTTTTCCTACAAATGACTAAAGTTTATCCTTGATCACAAAATAGTAATTTAATATGTAAAATCTAGTACAGTAAAAGTCACATTACCCCTCAAAATACTCCCTCTCATTTTAAACATACTTATCATCTTCTTGTTCTTGCCACTCTCTGAAGCTGTTGCCTAACTGCTCTTCTATTTTTTTGCCTGCTCTGTCTTGGATGCCTCAAGGTATGGAATGCATTCAAAACACTTAACCTTAGAGGTCATTTTGGCATTGGGGAAGAGCCTGGTTTCTCAACGTGCCAAACCTGGTGAATAAGGTGGATGAAGCACACCATAATGCTATTACAAGCCTGTCTTTCTTTTGCATGGCGTTAAGCAGCAGCATTCACTGATTTTTGTTCACACCTTATGAAGATACTTCCAGAGAGGACTTTCAGAACTGCTTCAGACAGTGGCAAGAGTGAAGAATAGACTTTGTGGAGATGGCAAAAGAAGCTGGAGATATAAAGGTCTAGACAAAAAGGAGGAGAGAGAAAGAAGAAATAGGATTAAGAAAGATAGGATATTCCTCATGATAAATTATGTGTTGCACTATACACTTAGCATATTTTAAAAATCAATATTCTGTTTTTAAAGCCAGTGCATTTTAATCAAACTTTCCTTGTATTCATATCCTCCATATAACTTTTCCTCATGGTGTAGATGTAGACAAAAGCTACTTATTGAAGATGAAGATGGCATAGCACAGAAGCAGCCCTATAATACTACCTTCTGAATTGTTTTATAAAATGTTGTATTTATGGTTCTTCAATCTTTGGATTGGCTACCTGAAAAGGAATATTTACCTTGTTTAATTACATAGGGCTTCTTTATTATAGCTGCTAGGAATTGACTGTAACATATTTTGTTGGGGAAAAATCAACACACAAACAAACTGGTAATGATATTATACATATATATATATATATATATGAAAAAAGCATGTAAAATGGTCAGTTCATTTTACTATTATTAGCTATTTGTCATACTCATGTATAAATTATTTTATTCAAATACTTTAATTAAAGGAAATCTTAAGCTTGCTACCATACAAGGTAACATACTTACACGGTGTTTATTTCCAATAATTCACGTGTCTTTCCAAAACATATAATGTTGAAGAATCAACTACTAAAGTGTGTAACTTATTTTCAAGTTTTCTGATAATCCTTAGTGACCTTGGATTTTCAGTTTTGTCTTCTTCTCAATAACAACTTATAGAAGTTTGAAGAAAGGATTGGTCCCTCCGGAAATCCCTTAAATGAAGTAAATTTTAAAACCCTTTCATGCATTGTACTGCCAATCACTGTTGATAATCCCATTCAAGCTTAATAATTAGTATTCTAAGGCAGGGATTCCCACCTGTACATTGTAGTACAACAGCACCAAGTGTGGAGGGGAGTAGATGAGAAGGACTCCCAGCACACCTCTACATGACAAAATGCATGAATCAATTTTAATTAATTCTGGCTCTTTAAATCCGTCTGCTCTTTAGGAAAGATTGCTATCTGCTGGAGCCACTATAGCAAGATAATTAACACAACAACTGCTGAAGACTGATAGCGCAGACAGCTGATACCTGTGGCAGGAGCGCTCTGCCACCTGCGTGCCCCAGAACTGTGGAGGCGAGAGACGTGCAGAGCAGTACATTAACTTTACTAAATAAAAGCATTACTTATAGCACACCTATTACAGTTTAATTTATCCGGTTTGAATGTTGTCAATATCAAGAAAGAGTCAATTGTGTAAAACCCAAAGAAAATCAACATAGGTTAAGAGGATAGGTTCTGCCTATACACATGCCTACTCTAAGAACTGTTTACAATGATCATGAACAATTACAAAGTCTCTAAAGGGCTCTTTCATTTGTATGCCTACAACCAAACTTTAGCCAAGGACTTCTTAAACTGCTACTTGCCACATGAATCCCAAGGACCACAGGTTAGATATACAAGAGCACGTGTGGTGACAGTGTGCTGACATTAGTGAAAACACTGATGAACTGACATCAATTCCTGCAGCAAGTCCATGTAATGTTCTCTTTGCTTTGAAACACGGTGAGTGTACTTTTCACTTTTATCTTTTAAAATCCTTTTTTTCCTTTCTGTCTCTGAAGATGTCCATAGTTCACTGTGATATAAGTTTTTCCCTAACACTGTTCTGCTATTCTTGATTAAACATACTATATTTGGAGATTTCTGAATGTTATTTAGCTTGACACTGGCATGTAACAGAGATAAAGGTAATTGCTTCAAAACTATTGTAAACTGTTCTGTCAACTACTTTAGACCATTCTGGTAAAGCATCTACTTGTGCATATGGCCTTACTACCTCACAAAAAAGCATGCAAAAATAACTTATAGATGAAAAACAAATTTGTAACCAATAAAGTTTAACCTTTATGTGAGTGTTTGCTAACACTTACTTTATATATATATATATATATATTCACTTTTTGCTGAAATATATACAATAGTTTTCTAGTTTTCTTGGAATATATATGATAATTTTTATTAGGCAGTTTATGTGGCAATAACAAAGCAAAAAGTCAACTCTGCTGTGATACTAGAATTTAATATTATTTTTTAAAGTTGTAAAGATTTACCCTTCTAATTGAGGATTAAGTCTTCAGAGTTCCAAAATGTTTGTTTAATTGATCAATTTATAATCCTCAACTAAATGGCTACAAAATTGTATGCTAAGTTCTGATAACAGTATAAGTAATCATCTACACATTCCATATGTTTCAAACAATAATCACTGAGCAATCAAACATTCTCTAATTTTTCCCAAATGTACATTTCCATCATCATTTCATCATTTTGGGAGAATTTATGAATTTCTTAGAGTATACATTCTATATTTGTACAATCCATTAAGGAAATAGCAGAATATATTATTAACTGAATAAAATTTAGGTCAGGACACTACATGGAAGGTGTCATGAAAATTCAGGCTGAAAGGTCTAAAAATACTCACAGGGTCATAACTTACCGGAATCAAAATGAATAACTTATAATTGTGAGTTGTACCTCAGTAAGTATGTTACTAACGAGATTGCTTTGCAAACTCAGAAAAAATACATTATCTTTAAAGAGGCCACCATAAATGGACTTTCTTTTCCAAATCCTTGTTTTGTCCTTCCTTTGTTTTTCCGCTCCAATCTCTGATATACACATATACACATTACACTTGAAAGAACATATTTCTTTGTTCCTTTTCCAAATATATTAGGGAAAATGTTTTTCCTTATTTCAGAGCTAACAAACATGAGATTTAGGCAAATAACATAGGTGTCTGCCCTAGGAAATACTTGCTTCTTGAACACATGGGCCAACTGCAGTAGCTTAATTGTCAAGACTAATATCTTACTCTATCTATTGATAGCTATCAAGTCTAATAGCTTGCCTCAATAGTACCTTCTCTAAATGCTCATGGACTTAGACTCTGCCCAATATAAACTAGTTCCATGAATTGGCCAACTTTCTTTACCAATACGAGTCCCAAGTTCCTCCCTTTTGAGACACTGTTAGGAATCCTTCTTAGTTATATATCCCTTGTGTGGTGAGGGTCCTGAAAGAGAACAAGCGGGATATATACTTCTATATTGGGAGAAATTTTGTTAAGGAATTGGCTCATGCAGTTTTAGAGGCTGATAAGCCCACAATCATCACAGAAAGCTGACAAACTGAAAACTCGGAGAAGAGTTCATGTACTACTTCAAGTTTACAGGCCGTCAACAAAGTTACCTATACCAGAGGGGAGCTCTGTCTTTTTAAGGCCTTCAACTAAATAGATGAGGTCCACCATATTACTGAAGGTAATCTACTGTACTCAAGGTCTATTGATTTAAATTTTATTCTTATTGAAAAATACCCTTACAAGTTCGTAATAGCTAAAGCTTGGAAATAGCCCAAGTACCCATCAACTGAAAGCTGGATAAAGAAGATGTCGGTTTTTTATAACATGGAATACTACTCAGCCATAAAGAATGAGAAACTAGAGACATTTATAGCTAAATGGATGCATATTGAGGCCATATTCTTAAGGAAATAAATAGGACACACATGTGTAAATATCAAATAGTTTCCCTAGTGTGAGAAACTGAAAAGTGTAAATAAGGATTACAATGAATAATTGATAATTTGAAATAGGAAGAAAATGTCCAAAGGGGTAGGGGAAGTGGGAGGGTAAGGGGAAAGGAAAGAAGGAAAAATTATGAGAAAAGAAAAAATTGGAAACAAAGTCTATGTAAGTAGGGAAGCGTGGAGGGTGTGAAGGGCTCACAGGTAATGGGGAAAAAAAGAACCAAGATACATCATGTACAGATACAAGCACCCAATAATAAATGTAAATGTATTGTATACTTAAAATGTACTAACAAAAGAATTTAAGCAAAAATATACCTTTACAGTAACTTCCAGGCATGTTTGACTAAATAGCTTTGTACTGTAACCTAGACAATTTGAAACATAAAAATAACCAGCATATCCCTTATAAATAACAATAAATTTAATTAGTTTACTTGGACAGCAATATTTCTGGTGACCTTTATGAGAACTTGACAACTGACGCATTTTCAAGCACTAGTTCAAATACAGAAATGTCTAATTCAATCCAGTGTGCTGAATAAGACTAGAAACTACAAAGGAGATAAGATTCATGAGATCATGCTGTGTTTGTTACAATCATTTTCTTATATTGCTTCACACAAAGCCTAACAAAGAGCTTGTACTTACTATTTGAAAAAGGATAACTGGACAAGTAAACTAATAAACCAGATATTCTGCTATATTCTTATAAGGGAAGACTGTATTTTCAAAATAACCTCATGATCCAATCATAAATACGGTGCAATTTCGTATGTCAGTGATTTTAAAATCCAGCATGTACAAGACACACAGCCATAGTTTATCAGTGTAACACAAATATACAGATCCACAATATACATACAAAAAAATCAACTGTTTTTTATTTGATGTACAATTAATTTTATGTGATAAATTAAAATTTAAGAACACTTTTCATTATTCCTGCTAATAGCTGCTTTTGTGATTGTTATGGTTTAGATGTACAATGTCCTGTAAAAAAAAAAACTCATGTGTTCAGAGGTAGGCCTTTTGGAAGGTGACTGGATTACAGGGCTCTGTACTCATGAGATGATTAGTCTAATGATGAATTCAGAGCTAAACATGCTCTTAGGAGGAGAGGCCATGTCAGAAGGCATGGGTCTAGTGGGTATGGCCTGGAAGGCTATTTCTTCCTCCCAGGCTCCTTCCTTCTCTCTCTCTCCTGCTTGTTGTGGGCTGAGTGGGTTTTCTCCACCAGATCTTTCCACCATGCACATTTTGCCTGGAGCCAACCATGAACTGAAACCTTTTAAAATGATGAATCAAAATAAACCTGTCTTCCTTTAAATTGTATGTTTTGGGGGTTGTGGCCAGCGATGAGGAAGTGACTAAGATAATAAGGTTTTGGATTTTTATATTGTTTTACAAATACACTTCATTACATTTTGTTTTCCCTTAAATACAATTGTTTTTGTCATAGTTCTTCATATTTTCTTGTGATTCATAATGAATGACACTTTAAGCCTGACTTGTCACTTGCTTTTATTCACAGTTCTCCATCTTGAAAAGTGCCAGGTGACAAAGAAACCTGAGTATCGAACTGACACCCAGCTTTTCATGAAGATTGAAGAACTGTTCTGCTTCTTGATTTATATCCTTGGGTTTGTACTCATACCATTTCATATTTAAAAGATTTTTCACATATGTCATCTTTTATAAGTCTTCATAAAAAGCTTGTAGAAAGCAACTCATTTTTCTTATTTCAGTTAAGAACTGAAACATGAAAGGGTACTGTTACAAAATTTTTATGAAGGACCTGCATCCCAGGGAATGTCCTTTAAGAATTTTTGCAGATACATCTAAGTGATTATAATATTTAGTGTTGTGTAAATGTTTGTCAGATTGGATCTAACATCTAAAATATTTTAAAGACTCATGTTAGTGACATGCTCTGTTCTTTTCCTTCTAGGTATGTCCTTGTTCTAATTTAAGCATTAAAGACCCACAGTACAGACCCACAGTACGGATACAAAAAATAATACCTGCTTTGAAACTTCTGTGCCAGATCTGTAAAGTTTCCAGTCACAATAGGCTTTGATATTTATGTCTGACACTGGATAGAGATGCAAAATGATAAATATTTTAATGTTTTATTCAGGAAGTTCCTGTAAACCAATTTATCCTTCCTGAGAAGTCACTGCTCTGAGAAAACAACTCTTTATAATTTAAACTGATATATTATATGGGGGATTCAAAATACCTATGAATTATTTCTTTTTCAAAATCTATAATTAACTCTAAAGAAAATTTATAATAAATCACAAAAGAAAATGCTAGATTTTATTCATAAATCTTTTAGAATATACTCACCTGTGTCTGACTCAATCTGTGTTACTCCTAAAGGTGCCTTAATTTTCTGCATAAATTCAGAGATTATAATTGCTTTGAAATATTTACGAACACACACACACACACACACACACACACACACACACACACTGTCCTTACAAGAATCTGAAAGAAACAAAGACATGAAGGATTATGGATTCCAATGTTCTAATTTGCCAGAGATAAAAAGTGTTAGGCAGAGAAATATATTCTTTCAGGTCAAACAGTCAATGGTAATTAAAATTAATAATATTTTTCTCCAAAACCTAACCTATAAATTACAGATTAAACATGCATAGTGTGTATATAAAAATCTGTTTGCTCACACATATGTCTTTGACTGAAATTCCTACCACATAAAAGAATGTTTAAGTAAATTTAATAGTCTTATGTGGAAGAACTAATAATTGCAGAAGTGAGCTTTTGTTAATAGATTTTTCCCTTGGTTTTACAGTTTTACCACAAAAATTTGTTATTCTTTGTGTTTGATTCTCAGACAGTGATTCTTAAAAAAGAATATTATATTGTGTTTTGAGTTTTGCTTCAAATAATTTGATAAAATCTCATTATTTATTAAAACAAGATGTGAATAATTCATTTTATATTAATGATATACACTCCAATTTAATTTCTTCAATGGGGCTGAGTTTTTGTAGCAAGAAAATTATTTAAAACCTTACAAATTGAGGAGAGATCAATTTAATCTACGTAGCTAAGTGATAAGATTTGAGAACCAAGATCATTTGTGTCAAATTAACTCAAATCATTTTGTCCAGACATGTTTTCCTCGGAAGATAAGGATGTAAACCAATCATTTAATGTTCGCTCCAGGAAATTTCTGCAAGCCTATCTATCTTGATAAAGAGTTTGCTCATCTGAGGAAACACTTCTTTTATTAGGATCATAGTTATCAGGGGAAACAATTTGTTTTCCACACAACAATTTAGTTATGAGTTGTTTTAATTTCCACCCATTTTTCTGCACCTAAATTCTAAATTATTATGAAGTTTGCTCATTTCCAAAGAGTTCTCTCTATGCATATGCTTTTCTTAAACAATTTGAGCTCATATTTCTGAACACTAAAAGCACAGAACACTAAATATATCTATGTTCGTATTTATACTTTTAAGTAAGAATCTTTCATTTTACTGTCCTATTTTTACTGCCATAGACTTAACAAACTTAGCTTTATATTTTTAGTGGTTGTGGAGTTGACAATTGGAAAGCTATTAATTTTATGTTGCAACCAATAATAAAAGAATGTCTTTAAACATATTTGAATAGATGAACAGCATGGTAACCTGAGTCTCAAAAAAAAAGAATAATTTTGAAAGCCATGTCTCTGGAGGTTACTGTTCTTCACATATAAAATGATGAGAACCTGTCTCACATTTTATTGTAACATAAAGGACAGCATTTTTATGTGATACATTTTTCTTTGGTTCAAGAAACACAACTGGAACACCTGTAATCCCAGCACTTGGGAGGCTGAGGCAGGAGGGTCGTCAGAGGTTCGAGGCCAGAGTGGGTTACATAGTGAGTTCAGGGCCAGGCTGAACTACAAAGCAAGACACTGTCTCAAACCCCCACAACACCCCCAAAAAATTGGCAAGGAGCTATCACTACCCAAATATAAGGAACACACACATCAATTTTCTATCTTCCTATTTAAATTACAATATTAGTGTATGAAAGAATGTGAAAGAAAATTGCTGTCATAAACCCAAAATTTAACTGTAAAGATAATTACATATATTTTTTTTTTCTGGTACCAGGGATTGAACTCAGGACCTTGCACTTGCCAGGCAGGCATTGTGCCGCTGAGCTACATTCCTGGCCCACATATACTTTTTAAAAACTTTTTATTACTATATGTTTGAAATTCATAAAAATATATTCATTGCATAGTACTGGTACATATTTGATAATTGGAACTATTTAAATAAATAATGGTCAAGCCTGTTAAAAGTGTAAATTCCTAAAAACACATAAAAAGTACTATTTTTGGACATGATGTTTACAAGCTATTTAATTTGAACTGATAGTTTGTTCAATCAATGTACTCTCTAGAAGGAGGAAGAGGAGATGAGGCTAGGGGAAGTGGATGAAAAACGAATTAAAACATGTTAGGTATATGCAGCAACTCCCCAGGAGGAATGCAATCATTCTGTACTGCAACGACAAAGTATGAAAGTTGAAAACAGTATTACTTGTTTAGTCTTTCCACTTCTTACTCTAAAAACAAGAGTAGAAAATTTAAAAGGAGGAACTTGGCCATTTATTCTCACTGGTCCACAAGAATGGTATGCCACTTGCTACAGATTTCTTAATTTAAAAATGAAAAACATTTGATAATTTTGTTCCTTGACAATGCATAATAGTTCATTTCCAAAGTTAGCTGTATATATTCTCTGCAGGACATACAATGATCTCTACTTTTACAACATGGTGTATAAGACTAACACATAGCTGGTCACGATGGCGCACAGCTGTAGTCCCAAAGACTCAGGAGGCTGAGGTGGCAGGGTCATTGGAGACCACAAGCCCAGGTGATGCAGAGGGACTTTGACTCAAACACAAATGCAAAGAAAAAAAGGAAGAGGAGGAGGAGGAGGAAGAAGGGGAGGAAGAGAGAGAAGAAGGAAGAGGAGGAGAAAGAGGAAAAGGAAGAAATAGGAAGAGGGGGAGGAGAGTACTCAGTGTTTGGGAGTGAAAACAAATAAGGTATGAAAACAGAGAATGTCAATATGCATGATTTGCTAACTAAAGTCTAATATATTTTATCTCAGGTACCTTGTGAATCTCCTAAGTCTTAAAAATTATATGATCCTTTTTTATATTTTGTGTATATGAATGTTACAAATTCACATAAGTCTAATGAAAGCTTATTATATAACTATACACTCATACCATTTACATTTTATTTTTAAATTATTTTATCTCCTTAAAAGTTTTTAAAAAATCACACAAATAGACTATACAGTATACAGATACTTTAATTGATTACAATTTGTCTCACTTACTTTACCATTTACAATTTCTCTGTTCAATGCTGGATATATTTTTGCTTGTTTGTTTTATGTATCAGGGTATTGCTCTATAATTCAGGCTGGCCTTGAGCTTACTAGGTAGCCCAGACTGGTCTTGAACTCACAGCAATCCTCCTGTCTCAGCCTTCCAAGTGCTGGGATTACAAGTGTGAGCCATCATGCCCAGCCCTTTGATGTATTTTTTACTGAAACATTTAAAAGTAAATTTGAGGTATTTTACACATGAAATCCTAAATTCTTTGGTTATATTTGTCACATAAAACTACTCCACATATATTAAAGACAAAATTTTATCAATCCATTATTATATCCAGTTTGTAGTCATATTCAACTGTTGGCCTTTATATATGTTTTACTATTCATCATATTGTTATAAATACATAATTTGATGAAGAGAGACAAAAAGGGAAAGATCTTTCCTACAGTAAGATTCTAATGATAAATGTTAACTGAATCATAGAAAACAGGGAAACTAGGGTCTAATAGTGTAATGAAGAAAAATTATATTATTTAATGTCAAATATTTGACCCATACTTTATAAAAAGTTGAATATTTATAACAGGAAAACTAAACATATCATAATGAAAGATCACACAGAGCATCACCACTAAATCCACACCACGTTTCTCTAGATATCTGACCCTCACAAGTAGGACAGCATCTGGCCATGGTATTCTTGTTCACACTGTTTAGCCCACACCCAAGCTTCAGAAAGCACTGACAAACTCAGATTGCCAAAGGCTGTAGGAAATAAATTGCCCATACTCTTTACAAATATTTTCACCATGAGAAACCAAACAAATCTGAGAAAGAGATTAAATGATATTACACACATCAGATAACTGAAAGCACTGATTTCAGGATGAAGGGATCAGTGTGTATTTTATTTCTATGTCAAAAATAGGACACAGGTGTAACTACCAAATAGTTTCTCTAGTGCAAAAAAACTAAAAGTGTAAATAAGGATCAAAATGTATAACTGATATTGTGAAATAGGAAGAAAATGTCTAAAGGAGTAGGGGAAGTGGGAGGGGTAGCAGAAAGGAAAGAAGGGAATGGAATTAATATTAGAAAAGAAAAAATGGAAACAAAGTCTTTGTAAATAGGGAAGGGTGGAGGGGGTGAAGGGAGGGCAGGGGAATGGGGAGAAAATAAGAACCAAGACACATCATGTACAGGTACAAGATCCCAATGATGAATGTAACTGTATTGTATACCTAAAATGTACCAATAAACTTGATGGGAAAACAAAAAGCTGACATTGTATTTCTGCTTGCCTTTTACTTAAATCAAATAAATTCCTTTATTTGGCCAATAATGAATATTGGTCCAATGTTATGAATCCATTCTGGACCAATAATGAATAAATTACATTATAAATTCCATAGTAATCAAACTTGAAATAAAATAATAATTTATTCTTATTCTTATGTTTAAACAATGGACAAATGTCAAAGTGTGCTGCTAAGTGACAGCTATCTCTGTGACCAAGTCACTGAGTCTTACTTAGACTGCTTCATTTTTCCCATTAAAAACAAAGCCCATGAGAAATGTATACATCCCTAGAAACTAAAAAGCTGAGTTAAAGTAATAAACTAAGAAGTTCATAAAAGATTAATTGCAAAATTTAAGCATCATTTCCAGTTGGCATAATTGTAGTATGGAGAATGATATATGTTTTACTTTAAAAATTACTCATGTGGATATTCTTTATTGTTATTGGAGAAAACGAATCATTTGTTTGAATGTGAGAGTTTTCTCTTATGCTCTTTATAATCACCTACCCATGCAACAATGGGCAACCTGGCATCCACGTGACATGAGTCAGTAATCCTTATTAGTATCTTGAGCCATTGTGAAGATTGTTTTTTCTAGTTAAAGGAAATTCATCAGACTGAATATTTTTAACCACTATTTAATAAGTAGCTTTTTGATGATAGCTTAGTTTTTCACTTTAGAGTTTCTTTATATATAATCCAATCTTTACACACTCAAGCCAGATAAAAATAATAGGTCAGGAGAGGAAGTTTGGAGCTTCTGATGCATAAATTTTATAAAACATAATAAAATATAATGTACTCAAAATATTTTCACCATATGCACATATAGTATATATTTAATACAATTAAAAATAATTGAATATTTTAATACTTTTCATAATTTTGAAAACAGATCTGTATGTTCTGGTATTTGAACACATCACTTATCAATGATTTAATTTTTTTTTAATTTTTGAAATAATTCATTTTTACAGTTTATTCAATTGAATATCTACAAAACTTCTGTGAATAAAGACATACAATTTAAAAAATAAATTTCCCAAAGTTGCATTATATATCCTTAAAATATGTGTAATTCCTTAAGTACACAGATCATATAGTGAAAGCTCCACTAGAATATCAATCACACTAAATTTTAAGCATTAAAATTAAAGAATACTTTATAGAATATATAAAGTGTTTCTATAAAACTATAATCAAATGTTTGACATTGAAGTTGAAAAAATACCAATGAAGACTATAAGACAATAATTTAGTAAAAGAAATCCAGAATGATAATAAACTTCTGGAAAAAATACTAAATCTCACTTGTAAAAATGAATTGAAAGTGACAATAATAAGAGGATGCAATTTAGCATCTATCATACTGGCAAAATAACCACCTGATTTCACATTATTAGTGCAATGTAGAGCACTACTAATCCAAGATGGTAATCAGGGTAGAAGCTGGCATATCTGTACTCATATGATTTCATACAGAAAAAATTCTGTTTCTACCTAATCTAGGAAAACATTTGCACAACTGCACAAAGACAAGGATAAGAACCTATAGAACAGCTTCATTTATAGTTGGAAAAAATAAATCAACAAGGAAAGACAATGAGTAAATTCCTACATATACACAATGGAATACTTCAGTGTGAAACTTAGCTACATTCATACACTCATTAGTATGCATAAATTATGAGGACAAAATATTGACTGCCAAAGTTAGATTACAGAAGCATACATGCATTACAAGTCCATTTTTTAATATACTTTAAAACCATAACATACTTAAAACTATGGAAATACACTCCAATTGATTGTGAGATAAAGCATGAAATAGACTCAAGGGGACTTCAACTTTACTATTTTATTCCTTAAGACAGATAGTTGGTTCACAGTGCTCATTAAATTTCTTTGTATCATTATATGAGATTTCAGCATGCACTCATGCATGTAATGCAAGTATTTTATGATTGATTTGTTGACAAAATAGACTACAATAAATCTAATGTTTGTGAATTTCAAAATCTATTTCTATTTTATCTTATATTTAATATAAAACCATAGAGGCTTTTAAATACTAAGCCATCTCATTGTAAAAAAGGAAAATAAATCTCCAGTTTGCTAGAGATCTATTAATATGAGTGAAATTAAAATTGCTTGGACTTTCAATAATAATTAAATATAAGCATTATAAATCAAAAGTATTTTGGATTAATTCATTCACATAGGGAGTTCAAGATAGATCATTTTTGAGCTAATAGTATTTATTGTTTTATTTGCATTTTCAACAACTTAGAGAAGATAAAGTAAGATGGAACTCTGTTAAGAGTGTTAAATCTACTGAGTGCTGAAGTAGACTAAACCAACTCCAAGCTATTCAAGTCACAGCATATTTTAAAGAAGGCAAAGGAAAAATTATGAGAAAAGGAAAAAATGGAAATTAAGTCTTTGTAAATAGAGAAGGGTGGAGTGGGTGAAGGGAGCACAGGGAATGGGGAAAAAATAAGAAGATACATCATGTATAGGTGTGGAGAGTGAAAGGTTGAAACAACCTTGAGAGACCTCTGAGTCTCTTGAGAACATAATGAATCCTGGATATGCAGCTGGCACAAAAACAAGGATGGTTACTTGTAACGAGAGTGGTTAAATAGAAAGAGTTCGAATGTCTGTAATGCAAGGGAATGTTATTCCCGGAGTTGTAAAGATACATTTGACCTTTTCCCTGGAAAATAATTAGTCGCCGAATTATGTACAGAGGAGGGGTTGGGGGTTGTGGAAAAGGTATATAAAGGGCAATAAAGTGGGAAGAGGGGTCTCTCCTCTGCCTCTCTCTCCTTTTTCTTTTCCTCAGAGGTTTTGTTTTTCTTTCATCCTCTCCCCTCCTCTCAGGTACTGTTCGACTAGTGACGGCTGGCACCGTCACATATAGATACAAGTACCCAATGATAAATGTAAACGCATTGCATACCTAAAATGTACCAATAAAAGAATTTAAGCAAAAAAAATTAAAAAGAACATTTTATAACCTAATAACTTTTTAAAATGGGGCTTACAATAACTGTTATATTTATTTATGATTTTCATGTATTTTTTTTCTGTTTATTGCAAGGAGTTTTGAACCCAAGTTAAATAACTTGAATTATACCCAGCTACCTGCAATAAGTAATATTAAACAAAATTATACACACATTTCCTTTAAAAATCTATTGAGGATATAAAATGTCAAAATATTATAATTTAACAATTTATTATTTCCACCTTATAGCAAA
Source organism: Heterocephalus glaber (assembly GCF_000247695.1). The sequence goes on from NW_004624873.1 coordinate 2,821,925, forward strand.
GATTGATATAAAAATAATAAGTTATAGTTTATAAAAGAATATTTTTATTTTGTCTCACATTTTCAACACAGCAAAGCATAGGTGTTTAAACTCTGGCTTGTGATTAGACAGAGGAAATTATTTTAATAGGATGATCATATGTAATTTATGTGATCATCAGCTATTCTATTTAGAAATTTAGTGGAAAAATCAAGGAATATTAGAGTGCAGTCTTTGCAATTATTATTAAATTGTGCTTAATTTTTCTAGAAAACACAGCAAGAAGACTGAACTCAAATAAATTTTCAACTCATTATAGTTGATCAATCTCCATCAGTGTTTCTGATAAACCACAGGATTCATAGGACTTACTTTCCTGTATAGTTCTCAGTCAACATACCAATAGGGAAGGAGAATTCTTAATTTGATTCTAAGCAAAATAAAATTATATAACTCCATCGCATGGAAGATAAATATGTATTTAAATGTATCTCAAAATAAATAAAGCTTTCAATTGAAATACTGTATCCCAAAATATTCAGTTACTGAGCTTTTACTTTTCTACTGAGCTTTTTACTGCGTTTTACTGAGCTTTTATATTCTAGGAACAGAGCCGGACACAGGGAGATGAGTTTTAAAAAATAAGAAGCCCTAAAGTATTTATAATGTAAATGTGTATGAGGTAGAGAGTGCAATGTTTCCATATGGTGGTGATTTTTTATTAGCATGGCTGTAGGGTAAGTGAAGTTTTATATTATGAGAAAAGTGACTGAAACTCAAAACATCAACAGTTTAGTAATGCAAAGCTGAGAAAAGATATATTCAGTTCTTTAACATCATCCACAAAGAGGACATGGGAAATATTATTAATAAGTCAGGACATGTGGATCCTCTTTGGTCTCTAATTCTGACTTCTCAATTAATTCTGAATAATCACTTATAGTCTCTGGGGCTTATTTTTTTTTCCACTGAGCTATAAAATAAAGAAAATATATCAGGCAACATTTCAACAAATATTTATGGGAGAAATAAATCCCAGTAGCTGGTCCCAGGACCTGGAAGGAAGCTCCTCGCCTCCATCCCAGACTCCTAGGGTAGAGAAGATCAGCCAGTCCCAGAAGCCAGAAGGAAGCTCCCTGCCTCCATCCCAGGCTCCTAGGGCAGAGAAGGTGAGCCTGTCTCAGCACCTGGAAGGAAGCTCCCCCGCCACCATCTCAAGCTCCTAGAGGAGAGAAGGTGAGCTGCGTGGGCACTAAAAGCACCCACCCCCCACCCCGTGGAAATGAGGAAACACATAAACAAGTCTCAAAAACAGAGTTCCAGATCATTTACAGCAACCCCAAAAGGAAAAGGGGTGGAAAAATCTGATCCTCAACCACCTGGACTCTCTGAACTGGCAACAAAAGAGGATCTGGGAAAAATGAAATCAGAAATAATCACTCAGATAACAGCAAAGA
>NW_004624873.1:2826250-2841255 GCF_000247695.1 Heterocephalus glaber
GAGACTCATGTAATGGTACAAGATCCCAATGATGAATGTAACTGTATTTTATACCTAAAATGTACCAATAAACTTAATGGGGAAAAAAAATAAAAAATAAATCCCAGTAAAGCATTTGACAAAGGATTCAATTTAACATAGTTATTAATTAGTAGACTTCTAACAATTGTTTTGTAAAAAATATTTTAATATTGCACATAAATATAATATTTGAAGCATGACTTGTTAAAGATCTATATCCTCTGCTTAGATTTTTCTGACAATAGCACTCAACATGATTATTTGTAAAAGTAAAAAAGCAAAGTATAAATTATTTTCTTTTTTAAAATTAAGTTTTTTGCACTTTTTAGGTATACATAGTGATCACATTCATTATAGAAAATTTGTACTTTCCATGATATGTCTTGGAAATAGGAGGAAATATTCAAAGGGAAGGGGATCCAGGGGAGGGGGAATGGGTAATGGGAAAGGAAAGAAGGGAAAGGAAAAAATGAGAAGAGAAGGAAAAAACAGAAGCAATGTTTTTGTAAATAAGGAGGGGTGCAGTGGTAGAAGGGAGGAAAGGGAATGGGAAAAAATAAGAAACTATTTTCTTATAAATTGATTTTTTTTCTTTAGTACTTTTGAAATATTGTTCACAGGTGCGAAGAGGCTCTTAAATTTTTCTTTAGAAAAGGAAAACAAAATGCTAAATAGACAATATTATAAATTAATTATTTTGAATATGAGTAGATTTGGGCATAGGTATCATGACATTAACCAAAATATTTAGTATTTTATGATGTTGATGGAAATATAATTTAGGTGTTTTCATAATTTGATGTTGTAGAAGAGACAGTCAGGAATTTTGCCCATGCCAGTCCATTTATAGTATTTGGTTTGTATTTCAGCCAAATTGAAGACAATGTCTTTGGAAGCTTCTTTACTTAAACACAGACACAGAAACAAGATGCCAACTTTGTATAATAGGACTGATCTAAAACATGCTATACTTCCTGGCATCTTTTCATTTAAGGAGGGCTTTTTAAATTGATTCCCACTACAGTTAGAAAACACATATTCCATACCACAGTAATAATGTTTATCAAATAATATCATAGCTTAAATTTAACACGCAAATAATGTAATTTAGTTCAAAATTTAAGTTACTTTTCAATAAAATATCTAAAATTAACTCCAAGTGAACGCATTTGATTTACTCCTAAATTTACTTTCCATGATCATTATGATTTAGTCTGCCAAATTCTTGATGAGATAATTCTCTGTCATCAGCCATATGAGTACTTTTGGTAACCTGTCTTATTTCGAGAAACCAATGTTTCCTGATTGTAGTTTTTAGCAAGTGATCAATCCATCCCTTCTTGGGCTTATGGACATTGAGTATGCTCAATATGCACATTTTAAAGACAAAGCATAGTAAACCTGAACAAAAATACCATGCTTGTTCAAAATCCCAGTGTATTAGGTTTGCAAGAAACTTGTGAAATAACCTAGTTTATTCCTTAAATAAGGAAGGATTAAGGAAGGGGATAAATGACTGATGTCTAGTCTTTAAAAATTTCTCTTAACACTGAAAAGTGAAATACTTTCTCTTATCTCTGTTTTTTAAATTTATTATAACATTCCATCATCACAGTAAATATAACCAAAAATCATTTCTTTGTAAATGAAAATACATTTAAATTGCAGTAAATATTAAATTGTATGAAAATTAATATTTTTATTTTTAATTTACACAATGTAATTACACCTCATACAATAAATCTATGCCCTTATCAGTCACTGATCTGTTTGTGAAAAGCTTTTGGACTCAAGTTGCAAAATCCATTCTTCCTTAGGCATCCTACAATCTCACCTGCCCTGCAGAATTTTGGACTTAACAGTCCCTAAAATCACCTGATCCAATTCTTTAAATCTCTCTGTCTGAGTCTCTCTCTCTGTCTCCCTCCTTCTCTCTCTCTCTCTCTCTCTCTCTCTCTCTATATATATATATATATATATACCTATCATCTGTCTATCTTTGTGTCTTTCTATACACAGGAAGAATGCTGCTGCTGAGTGACAATCAACTGAAAGGCACGCTCATCAAAAACTTACAGTTTGGGGCCAGGGGTTTAGGTCAGTGATTCCTCTGCCTGCCTCGCAAGCACAAGGTCCCAAGTTCGATCCCCGGTACCAACAAAACAAAACAAAACATTAGTTTGTTCTCATTTACTTTATTCACTGGATCTCATCTCATATGATCCCTGGCTCTCCTGGAAAGCCAAAATGACCTTGAAAGGTAGATATTTTGAATCATTTCAGGACATTGAAATAGTTAAGACAGCACAACTAAATACACGCACAAAAGAGAACTGTTTCAGAAAATGGCAAGAATTATGTGATAAGTATTTGGAAAGTGAGAATCATGTTTTGAGAGGGATTAAAGGCACTGTGTCTTTTACTGTAATAAATTTTTGTAGTTTAAACATTGGCCATGGTGTTAGATCACATATCATATATGTACACATGATACATCTATGAATGTTTGTGCACGCACATGTGTGTGTGTGTCTGATTGCATTATCACCTCATTCCCCAGAAAGGGAGAGAGAGAGCTCAGAGGCAATTTTTATTTCAATAAGTTATTTAAAAAGCACAGATTTTTTTCAAGTTAAGTGAAATTTTTACCTGGTTGTGCTCGAATGGGTCAGCCTTGACAGCAGAAGGTACATTATAACCTTAAAATCTGTCCTTGTTACATAGAAAGTACGGGTTAAACAATGCCATAATCAAAGTAGATTTGTATCATTTCTGATATCAATATATCTCTGACACAGAGCCAGAGTCCATAACGTTGCCTTGGGGTGATGGTGGTTCACAACGATACACTTGAAAATCCCTTTTCAAGAATATGGAAAAAGAAAGTCTGCCAGGCCACTGAGTAAAATTGAAAATTCTTTTTTTGCTTTAGTAAACGCATTCATGTTGATTTAATTTAGACAATTAGACCATTACAATTAGCCTAAAACCGATATAATTTTGTAATAGAAAACTTTGAAAACTAAGAATATTTGTGTAATTATTATGTTTGTGTTTTTTGCTGAGATTAACACATTGTATAAGGTAGTTTAATGAGGACTATATAAAAGGTCAGAAAGAAAAATATAAATTAAGATGTAAGTAGGGTATTTTATATCTACTATATCACTTTATTATATGATTCAGTTGTTCTTATTACTCTATTTCTTTATATACATTAAATAACTTAATAGACATTAAGCAAGTACAGAGAAGAACTAGAATATTTATAAAAACCTTGGACTAGTTAAAAATAAATAACTAAATAGCAAATCAACTCACGTACCATAAATACATATAGTGTTAATTTACAAAGCTGTGAATATTCAGTTTACATTAGTATATGTATTTGATCATTGTATTTATTATTAATTTAATAAAATGTAGGTTAAACATTCTTTAACACTTGCTAGTGACACAGTAATAAGTGCCCAATCCTTGTCTAACCTGAGGAAACTTACAGACTGCGGGGGGGGGGTGACATTGAGGAAGAGTGACCTGGGGAGTTACCCTGCAACATGTTAGTACCTATGGTAATTGCCTACATAGAACTTTGCGGGTACAGAAGAAAATCTAACCATATTCTGAGATGGAAAGCATTTGAAAAGAGAATTGTATTCTAAATTTATTTAGAAGAACAGGGTTTTTTCTAGGAAAAAATAGGAATTATGCCTTACCACTTTCTGAGATGGGGAAGGATTTTGAGAGAGTACATTTTAAATTTAGTTGGATGAATAGGATTTTTCCATTAGATGGGAGTTGTGACAAATTTGTGAGCTATGAAAAATACAAGTGTATTTCAAATCAAGTAATTTGTGAACAATATGTTAAATTTAATATATGCTTAAAGTGTTTTATATATATATAATACCCACTTATATATACTTATATATGCTTATATATTACATTACAGGGCAATTTGTAATTTAATACCTGAATGATGGCTCCTTTATTTTCTTTTTTGTACTAAGGACAAAATCCAGGGGCACTCTACCTCTGACCCACACCTCCATCCCTTTTCATTTTTTATTTTGAGACACATTTTGTTAAATTTCCTGAGGCCAGGCTCTCACTAACAGGCCTCTCAAGTAACTGGAGTTAGGGGCATGAGCCACAGTGACCAGTTCCTTTCTTCTTTTTGTTAATATTTGCACCCATGTACACACTAAATAATAAGTTGTAAAGGGGATATTCTGGTATTACGATTTCAGAGAAAGATGCATCTACAAAGTATGCAAGAGTCTCTAGTTACAGGTGTTGTGTGGAACACATTTGAATCATGTGGCACAGTGGTGAAATAACCCTAAACACTAGACTTGCCATATACAAATGAAGGAAAGAGACAGAAAGAGTGGCATCTTCTGCTGTACTAGATAACCATGACCTATTGAATACCTACAAAGAAAGAAAAGTTTTTAATGTTGAAGAAATACTATAGAAAGAGAAAGCTCTTCCAAAGACTGATTCAACACTCTTTCTCCAACTAATTATTATCAAGGCTATTTTCACTGTAAGTAAGTGATATAAACTTTTGCTCTGTTACACCTAATGTATACTCCATTTTACTGATTTATAAAGGGCCATTCAATTAACATTTCTTTCCTCTAGAGCCTGTTTATTTGTTTTGGATGAGAATGGAAACAAATGTTTTCTTATTAACATTACTGAAATGTTACTTGCATCCCATTTAGGATCAGAATTTTATGGGACAAGTTATTATTATTAAGAGAAGTATCAGTTAACTATAATCTTATTTAAACTGTTTGACTCATTCATTAAATTACCAATGACTATGGCTTTGGTAATTTAATGAATGAGTCAAGTAGTCTTTTTATGTGAATGTGTTTGTGGGTACTCATGTTTTATGAAATGTCTATTCATTTGAATCTTTGCCCTGTTTCCTAGTGGTACAGATTGAAGAAAAATAAAGCAATTTCATATTTTAATTCTGAAGAAATTCTTGAATGTAAAGACATAAATATTTTGCCATGGGTTTCAAATGTGTTTTCTCAACTGGTTACACTCTCTTTAAATTTTATGTTGAATTTTTATATTCTATTAAATATTTTTCAAGAGATACAGTGTATGCTTTTAAAACCATTTCATAAATGCAAAACATTTTAAACAAGTACATGTGTTTTCATTTAGTTGGCTGCTGTTTTTGTTAGTGATGATGATTAATGAAGCTCAGGTCTTGCAGCCTTATGGCTTGCTACCTATCTCAACACTCATTAATCAACACACCATAAAAGTCATCGTCAGAGTGTACAAAATAGAGGCCTTTCCACAGGGCCATGCCTTTCCATTAAGGAAAAGAGAATTTACATTGCTGCAAGGAGACATACCTCTACAAAGAAAAGAAGGGGAATGGGGAAAGTACAAGAACCAAGATATATCACGTACATGTACAAATTCCCAGCGATGAATATGATCACAATGTATACCTCAAACATACCAATAAAGTTAATGAATAAAAAAGGAACTGAAAATATTGTCTACAGTTCTCCCACTACCTGAGTCTGTCTCTCCACCCTTGAAATAGTACAACTCCATGAAGAAGTCCCGCATTTCTCCTGCTTCAAATTAAAAATTATGAGAGCTAATGAAAATTTGAAGTAGATTGAATTATATAAACATAATGTGTTTGGCATCATTAAGGCAAATATATTTCAAGAGACTGTGTTTGTCACTTTTAAATTTCTCTGATTTCTATTTTTTAATTTAAGAAGATAAGCTATTTTTAATCAGCATGTAAAATCAATTTCTGCTCCTAAATCAATTTCATATCTTGAAAGTTCTTCATCATTCTCCAGAGAAATCTTATTCCAACAGATTTTGCTGAATTGAAAAAACTGTTTGCAATGTCAACTTCCCTAAAAGAGTGAAAATGCAGAAACTCAAGTAATTATGGATATATCCTTAAAACAATTTTTTTCAATTTTCTTAGGAGATAATATGTTTTTCAATTGTTAAGAGTGGTTGTTAAACCCCAATTGTGGTTTAGAACCAGATTTTTTAAAAGAGAGTGTGTCTACAGAGTGAAAAATAGAAGCTAGTCCAGAAATTCCCTTTACTAAAATAATTTTTTAAATTATGCTTTAGTGGTTTATAAAAACTAGTGTAGGTTTGTCTTAGGGTTTCTGATTTTTAGTAACTTGTATTTGCTTCAGTCCTGAAAGAAGTATATATATTTAAATAATTTTCTACCTTGGGATCTAAATGTTACTGTTCTTTTTGCAACAGCTCTTTGATGTTTATCAAAGTCTTCCAGTTTAGAATCAGGGAGCAAAAATTCAGAAATAGCTGTCTCCATACTGTTTATATTTGTTTCAATCATATGAGAGAAAATATTTTCAGTATAAACAAATATATTTCATAACAGATATTCCCTAATTTTTGAAAGGACTTAAATGGAGATGAAATCATGTGTACCTAGTTAAATAAACTAAGAAAAACACATTCAACAACATTTTCTAAAATTGTTAGTCACCCTTTTGATCAGATAACATCATGTAAACATTAGTCATTATTACTATTTTGGAAAATAATTATCCCTGTCTCTGAAGACAAAAATTTATTTTTCATCTTTACAATTTCAGTGTTTCACATACCATTTGGCCCTTAGTACATAATACCCATTTAATAAATTATAAGTAAACTATATATTCAGAGTCCATCATGTTTGCAACAAAATAAAAATTTTGTATAGATAATTGTGTGTTTTTAAGCTTTTAAGACTTTTAAACAAGCAAATTGCTCATTGCCAAAATTAGATCTTTTGATTTTTTAATACATGACTAGTAGACATATATGTCTTTTTCATTTTCATTTAAAAAGAGCTTGGGGTATACTTTCTGTACAAATAGTTGGTTTTATACTTCGTAAATTATAATTTTACCAAAAATGGGAAAAACTCACTGTCACCTTAAACACAATCGCTGCAGATACAATAGGACTTTGGGGGGGGAAAAGCAAATATTCTATAACCTTATTTATTCCTATGAATCTCCCTTCTTTGCTATACATGTGACACATGGATAAAATGAATATTTGAATGAACTATGAATGATTATGATCAGTCAGTTGATTATTTCAAATCCTTGGGTTTTTACATTTTAAAATATATTTTAATCTTCTCTGAACTGTGTCTTCAAATTTTGTATAATATTCTACAATGTACTGCACTCAAAAAAGAAAAAAATGAATCTTGACTTTTTCTTTCTAAGCAAAGCTTTGCAGCTCAAAACTACTAAAAGGCTTGGTCATATTCAAACTCATTTATCATTGTAAAGATTAAATATGTTTGCATGCCCTGGAATCAAAACAAAATTTCTATTTCAGCAACAGATATTGAAACTGAAAAGTGCTTGGGGCACAGGGTAAGTGCATTTTATATGATGAGCCTTTCCTCAGTGTATCTTTTCTTCCTCTTTCTAATGTTTCTTTTTTTTGGCTCTGCACTCACTAAGCCACCCCTCTCCAAATCTACCACCACTGGACTCATTTATTTCTTCCTTTGTGCTGACCTATTTTCCTCCATTTTTAGCTCCAACATAGAATCAAAGAGCTTTGTTAGCTGTTATTCTCAGCAGCAATGGGCAGCTTCCCTTTGGAAATAAGTGACTGCAATTGGCCACCTAACAGACTCTGCACACTTTAGTTGTGGAGTAATTGAAGCTATTAATTTCCCTCCTTCTCAAGCTAAAATGCCCTTTTTGGGTAAAAATGGTGAGGAGAGGGAGCCAAGCTTCGAGGAACAGTCTTGAAAAGGAGACAAGGGATTGGGGAAAATGACAATTTGGGGAGAGGATTGTTTTGAAAAATACTTTTTTTGACTTTGAGAATTTTATTCTGAAGTCAAGGCAAAGCAATAATGATTAGAGACTAATGAAAATGAGTTCTACTATCATATCACATGAATGATAGCTGATGAATTTTTTTAAAACTTGAATTATTATTTGTTTACTTTACCTGCTCTTCATGACTTATGTTATATTGAAATTGTGAATGGGGTTTAATGGAGTAGCATGACAAATGTCAGAGGGCACATTTTAAGTCTTACAATGAAACATTCGGGTAAATTATGAAGAATTCAAATGAAATAGGAACTTCCAACTACTTTTTCTATGTACCTGCACCCAAAATTATTATTTTACATCAAAAAAGATTATAAATAGAGCTTGTCAACTGTTGTGGATGAAATAACATCAAAGTGATATAGATCTACCTGCCATTTCTCTATACTTTAGAAGTATATATGTGGTACTTGGCTAATTTGTACTACATTCTCTAAATTAAGTTTTGGCAATCTTTATGTCATATTAAAAAGACTAAGTTTTTCTTTTACATACAAGTTCAATATCAGGCCCATATTGTAAACTTTTTGAACAACATAACATATTCATAAATATACATCTGCCACTTTATTAAGGAATAATGTTAAAAAAAGAGAAGTTCCATCACGTTTAAAAATACACGAGATGTTATCCCACTGAATTCTATTCTGAAGTCAAGGCAAAGCTGTAATAACTAGAAATAAATGAAAATGAGTTCAACTTGGTTCCCTCAATACTTTACTGATTTCTATGACTCACTCCAGATTTATGAAGCCCAAAGAGAAGGCTGAGGTAGGACAGGATTTGTAAAAAATCAGATGACTCACAGAAAATTGGTTTCGCAGTCAAGTGAGTGAAAGATCATAATATTAGTAAAAGGTTTCTATATTTATAGAACTGCCAATGCACAACTCTAGGGACAAAGGTGGATGCTTTCATTCCAGAAATTTCTTGAGAAAACATAAAGAGTACTACCATAGTGATACATGTTATTATTACTATCAGGAATTTTTTTGGTTGGCTATTAGAAATTTATACAAATGTGCTCAATTTGCTAAAAATACAAACGAAAAGAAAGAAGCCAACATGTTACTCAGTACTGGCCCAAATGGCAGAGATTTTTCAAACAATCTACAGAGCTGTAAAATAATCCGAAGCAAATGACTTTTTTAGTACCATGATTTGGCATTGAGTTGAGTCCCACAGCATTATCTGAAGCTAGCGAGGTGCCTACAATGAGACTTGAATTGTCTTACTTTTTTTGTTTTCCTCCTTTTACAACATTTGTCTATCAGAGTAATGCAAGTTCTCCACTGATAATTTGCTCCAAAAGCTTTTAAAATTACAAATATATATTTAAGTGTTATCTGCTGAAAGAATTTCTATTTTTGTGTATACGTGGGGGAAATTTTAATAATTTTTCTCTCAACATGTATGAAGAATTAAGATTTGTATTTTATATTAATATCATATTGTCCTGTTTTGTTACTTTTTGTAATGATTTTCAAGCTACCAGTTGTTTTTATTTTTAATTATTTTCAACTGACTGTGATGGCTCATCTTAAGAACTAAATGAAGACACATCTGAGAGATTAGTAAAACACATTTCTGAGTGTGTCTGTGGGGTGTTTGTAGACATGCCTGCTCTGGAGGGCAGAAAACTGAGGGGGAAGACCAGCCCTGCTTGTGGGTGGCAGCATCCAATAGACATATAATAAGGACAGGTGAAATAGAGAAGAAAGTGGAAGTTGCCCTGTGCTTGCAAAATCAGTTTAGCAGGAGAGTGTACATTTTCTTACACCTGCCATCACCGTTCCTTCAGACGCTCCAACCACATTGACATCAGGGATTCTCCAGGCCCTCCATGCCTTTGACCTTGCATGGGCACATTATTGATTGATTTGTTCTGCGACTTCCAGTTTCATGTGTATTCTATTTATTATCTTCCGCTAGAGAACCTTAACTTTAGCTGACACTTAACAACTTCACATATCGATATGGTATAATGTAAAATTGTAATACAATATTTAATATTTTGACCATATCATGGCAAATAGTAATTTTTGAAAACATTCAAATCCTTTATCCTAGGTATTTGAAAATAAATGATAAATTACTGGCAACTCTAGTCATTCTACTGTACCTTCAAATGATACATCCCTCCTACGTAACTACATTTTGTATTGAATCACCAAACTGTGTTCTTCTCTCCTTTCTCCACTTCTGGACTCGAGTAATCACTAGTCTACTCTTCATTTCATTTTTAACTGCTTTATTAATACCTGTTTGTGGAATATAATGATTATACTCATCATGGGAGTTGGTGCATACATATAACATATTTTAATTCTTTTTGATTTATATCCTTACCCCCCACCCTTATCTCTTGGTCTTTCTCTCTTTTGCAAAAGAACCACCTCCCATTTCCTATTATTTGTTATTTTGTATTTCTTTATAATTTATTTATATTTTGAGTTTCTTTTATGAAAGAAATCATGATATTTAAGCCTGTGTGTCTGTTTATTTTAATTAACATTACTAGCTCAAGTCCATCCTTTTTGCTACAAATGACCTACTCTGTATTGCGGAAAGATCACTTGTTTAGCTTCCATATATAAATCAGAACATATAGTTTTAGTGTTTGTATGCATGGCTTATTTCACTTGATGTGAGGCCTCCCAGGCTCACCTATGTTGCCAAAAATAAATATAAATAAACATTTTATGGCAGAATAATATTCCACGGTATAGCTATACCACATTTATATTATCCATTCATCCACTGATGAACACTTCAATTGATTCTATACGTTGACTACTGTGAAGATTTCTGCAATAAACATGAAAGTACAATAAATAAGTTGTAAATATAAAAATTTCTTGTCCTTTGAATAGACAAGCAGTATGTAATTGCTGGGAAGACTGTGTATTCATATGCAGAAGAATTAAACTATATTCCTTTTACCGTATACAAAAGACACATCAGAATGGATCAAATATTGAAGTATAAGACCCAAAATTTTGAAATTACTAGAAAAAAAAATACAGAAAACCATCCAGGAAATTGGTATACACAAAAATATTTTTGACAAAGTCCCAAATGTATGGGAAACAACAGCAAAAATAGAAAATGGGATTATAACAAATTAAAGATCTTCACAAAATAAGAAAAAATACACAGAGTAAGCAGACAACCAAGAGAGGGAGAACATATTTCAATTTATTTTTCCAACAGGGATTACTATCCAGGATATATAGGAAACTCAAACAGCACAATAGAACATTCCCAAACAATCCAGTTTAAAAGTTTACAAACAATGTATACACACATTTCTCAAAAGAAGACATATAAATGACTCTCAAATACTATATATGAAAATGTTCAATATCTGTAATCATTAGTTCTGCAAACCAAAACTACAAGGAGATATTATTTCTTCATAATATGTACCAGGTAATGTTTAAAAATTTATCATACAAAAATTACAAAGATTGATGTAGCTCCTTTTTTCTATCTTCATATATAAAAATGATGTGGAACTAGAAGATTTACAGCTGTGAGTTAATTACAACTTACATACTGCTTTCCACAGTCCAGAATTTTCCTTAATAGTCAAAACTCTATCCTGACTCCAAAACTTGAATTTCCAGTTTCCTGCTATATTTTACTACTTTCTAGTTCACATTTACATCTATCTCATTCTAATTAACATTCTCCACTTCAGATACTTCCTATCTTGGACAAAGATAAGAGCTACTAGTCCTCACCAAAACACCCTAAGTAAATAGTTCATCACCAAGTGCTACTAAATGCCCTTTCCTAAATATTTTTTAAATTCTTACTGCAGTTGTTCTAATGAAGACAAGCATCACTTATCTGAATGGAAAACTCACTGGTCCACATACTTTACTTTCTTCTCTCCTTAACAGATCCAATACAGTAGAGCTTTCTCTCTATTTTACTATTTGTATGTTTGTGCTATACCAGAAGACAAGTTTGGAACCTCAGAATCATTGGCTGGCAACAATACATAGTTAAAATTTTGAAGTATAACTTAAATGTAATCACTTTGAAGTACACATTTTCTGTACAAGTGATATGAAATTTACATTCACAGTACTGTTACAAAGTTATTTTAAGTGTAAAGTAAATTTAAATAAACTTTAAAATTTTAGGCAAATAATAAAATAGTAGGCAGTCTGTGAAAATGGATCTATTAGACAAATGTCTTCCTTGGCATGGAAGATACAGCCTTTAATACTTGCTTTTATGCACTGTCCACAGCAAATGAAAGGGAGAGTTTCAATGTTTTCTTCTCATTCTTCATCTTTGTACACACGTGTATGCTCACATAGGCATGCTGATTCTGTTTTGTTTGTTTGTCTGTTTTTAACCTCTCCTCACATTTACTCACTTTAAGAGTCACTGATGAAGAAACCTTTCATTGTTTTTTCAGGGATGGATAATCTTTATTTTGAAAAATGTTTATATTCTCAAGAGTCAATCCGTGCTTGGTTGATTATAACTTGTATTCATACTTTAAAATTTTATTGATTTTAAAGATAATAGTGGCAGGTTGTACACATACTTGATTTTAGACCATTGTTATTGAAATTTTTTCTGTGGAATCTGTTACTTTCTACCATCTCTGGTTATGACTACAAATATTTTTTGGACAGTTGGATTAATAGAATTTCTGTAAACTATTCTTAACTGATTATTGCTTATTTGTTCATATGTATTTCTCATGATCAAAAAATAAATTGTTGATAATGAGACTTTACATGTAGAGAAAACATTAGCAGATACTCTGTAGGATAATCATTAACATTTAGAAAACTTTGAAAAATATCTTTTTATATAAAAATTGCTTGATATGCATCATATGTTTATAAGGATGAATTTTAAAAATGGGGAGAAAATGGCATGATCATGCTCTTACCTAGTTTATCTATTGCTTTTTATTTTCCAGGGTACTGAATAATTTATTTAACATCTGAGAAAAACCTTCTGCATTTTATGTTACAGAGTGTTACCAACATTTTTCTTTAAAAGGGCCAAGAAGTTTGATAAAGTTCTAAATAATATCCTGTAGAAGTTTGGAAGAATATATTAAGAAAACTTTCAGAAATAACATATGGATTGTTCCTGAAAGAATGATTATTATTAAAGATCTTTTCACATTTAGTTTGAGGAGAAAAATGCCAATTTGCCACATGCACATGTATACACATATCCTGCAGAAATAGTGAGCACATCAGGCCTAATGTTGATGTTTTCAAAAGAGCCCATGTTGGAGCTGACCTTTGACTGGTAGCTTGGAACTGAGTTGGTTTTCTCAACTTGGGCTGCTACATACGTCCTTTCCTTCTGGAAGTCTGGAATTTCAATAGAGTAGCTGGTTTTTTTGCTCTTACATAAACCAAGCCCCAATAAATACCTTGGACTCTGAGTCATGAATAAAAGTTAGACAAATACTGTTGAATATTGCAGCTGCAGGAAGGAATAGATTCTTTGAGAGTCCTTTGTGTGGTGGATTGGAGTTGGAGGAGAAAATAGGAACTCTGTGACTTGGTTGCTCCAGTCTTGGCCAAAGAGGTCTTATCAGGTGTGTTAATAAATTATAGCTGTGAGCACAACTGACACAAAGTGCAGGGTCAAATTACAGCATGTTCATGCTCTTAGGACACACACACACACACACACACACACACACACTGCACTGCCAATGACAGCAGAAGTAGTCACTTTGTACTCTGTTCTCTCATCTTTTCTTCCATTCAATTCCATTTTACTCTATAACATTCTAGTTAATTCAATTTTAATTCACTCTACTCTATAACATTTAAATTAAAAGCCACTTGTCTTGCATTATGCAATTGCATGACCCACTAATGTGACACTGTTCCAAGAGCCTAATCTGCTGTCTACCTTAAATGGTTCAGTATCAGCTGCAAAAAAACAAAAAAACAAAAAAATACATAAAAATCTTTCAAAGGATTTTAGTGGTAATCAATGACGAAAGTCATATATGGGAATAATATGCTAGTTATCTAATGCAACATAAATTATCCCAAAACCTGTTTCCTTAAACAAATCATCATTTCTACTAGTGCCTCTAGCTCAAGATCTTTCATTAGGGTTCAGTCAAAGTGTTCATTATTTGTGGCTCCAGGCACTTCAAGTTTCATCTGGGGAATGTGCTTAAGAATTCAATCATACCACATGATAAATTCACTCATATGGCTCTTATTGTCCCATGTTCATAGACTAACTCACAATGTGCCTTCTGTTTTCCCTTAGCAAGCAACAAAATAGGACATAAAATGACATAAAGCAATATCCTTTTGGTGACCTAAAAGCAGAAATAGCATACCTATGTTTGTACCCTCTTTTTATGGGGGTGGTAGTGCAAGGGGCAGAACTGGGGATGGAATCCAGAGATATTCTATCACCAAGCTATATCCCTAAAACTCTGTAAAATTTTAAGTTTTGCAACAGGTTCTAAGTTTCCCAGGGAGAAACTTATGATCCATGTTCCTCAGCCTCCATAAGTGCTGGGAATAAAGATGTGTGTCACTACTTCCATACATCATTCATTCCTTAGAGATGCATAAGTTCTGTCTCATTTGGGGAATGGAGATTACACGAAGGCCTGAACAGTAGCAAGAAAGCATCTTTAAGAATCTACTTAGAATCTCCCTTCCATAAGTAGAAAAAAATAAAACCTACATGATGAGACGAAAACACTGATAAATGTTGTCAAGATATATGATCACTTTTTTTTCTGTTTTTTAATATATTAATTGGTACATTTTAGGTATACATTTATATTTATCATTGGGTGTTTGTACCTGAACATGATGTAACTTAGTTCTTATTTTTTCCCCATTACCTATGCGCCCTTCACCCTCACCGCCCTTCCCTATTTACATAGACTTCGTTTCCATCTTTTTTTCTTTCTCATAATTTTTCCTTTCTTTTCTTCCCTTTCCCCTTCCTCTCCTGCCACCCCTCCACCTTTGGACCTTTTCCTATTTCAAATTATCAATTATTCATTTTAATCATTTTCATCCTTATTTACACTTTCAGTTTCTCACACTAGCAATA
>NW_004624873.1:2860480-2885630 GCF_000247695.1 Heterocephalus glaber
TAAAGTCTTTGTAAATAGAGAAGGGTGGAGGGGGTGAAGGGAGGGCTAGGAATGGGGAAAAAATAAGAACCAAGATGCATCAGGTAAAGGTACAATGAGAAATGCAATTGTGTTGTATACCTACAATGTACCAATAAAAGAATTTAAGGGAAAACAATCTTACGGTTTAATTCTCTTGGGTACAAAATTATTATAACAAGTCATGGCTCAATGATTTGCTTTTTAGCAATAAATAATCTAATATACTCTCACGGCACAGTACCGTACACATTATTTCTAGTTGAGCAGTGAACATTTTTTCGGCAGCTTTGTTATATTAAGGAAGCCTTAGGCAAAACTATGACAAAAGCAAAGATTTTTTTCCACTCTCCTACACTTCCTTATTTGGGCTGTAACTTAACACTTACATTATTCTTATCCTGTCCCTCAAAATCCCCCACAAGTTCGCTTCAGTTTCACATTATAATGTTTGATCTGCTTCTGTCTTCTTTAGCTTTGTCCCCTACATTCAACTGTCTCACTCTTCAATCTTGAATCCAA
This sequence comes from Heterocephalus glaber, assembly GCF_000247695.1. The sequence continues at coordinate 2,861,021 of NW_004624873.1, forward strand.
TCTATCTTAACTTATTTCCAATCAGGCTTATAATTTGAAAACCAATTTGATACAAATATAACTAGTAAACATGTGCTTTATTAACAAAAAACATAACAATTTAAATGCTTGAATTATTTGAGGACATTTTAAATTTAAATTATTGTCACAAACACACACAGTACATGCACATGCACACTTTATTATATATACGTATATGTACATATAAGGCTATGTGCAAATTTTCGTTTTTATCATAAAATACATTGTTTTGAGTAGAAGCAGTGATATAAAAGGTGATATAGCCCCACACTAACAAAATAACTTTAAAAGTATTCCACCCTATAATCCAGTAAAAGATATATTTACAAGTCAATTTTATATTATTATACTTGTATGCAGTTTCATTTTATATGAATATTCTTATTTTAAAATCTTTCATGAAATAATTATACAGTATATTTTCTATTTTTTAAGTTTCAGCTAGGAGTTTCATGATGATGACTAAAATGAACTGTAAATATATGTTGAGCTCACTGAGAATTTTTCCTGTGAGAAAATAGATGTTTAACAAGAACAGTTATTAGCATTTGATAAAACATTTAGAATATATGCCACAAAAACATAAATAGGGACATTAAAAATCATGCTATGAGAAATGTTATTTTGTAAAATAGGTTAGTTCAGAGATTACTGATGGAAATGCATTGTAAATAATTTGTAATTTCTACCTTAATACTGTACAGCACTTTTATTGTTTTTTTAAAATGGGTAAATCCATTTGTATCAACTTGTTAGGGTTAATGGATTGGAAACCAATACAATATAGTAGGCAGAGAGGAATAGCTGTTAAACTTTTATTTGTAGCCAGTGACGATGAGATATTACATTGAGAGACTTTTACATGAAACACTTTTTAAAAATAACTTTGCTCTTTAATTGATTTATTGTAGTTCCAAATTGCTATCTTATTGAAATCTCCAACTGGTAATTATATCCATTTATCATGAAGTACACCTCAGCATTTATTTAATGAATATTTATGAAACACATTCAACACTTATTTTATGCTAGAATTATATATGTATCTATATACTTAAACACATGTTTTGAAAAACTAAAATTAGGTAGGTATTTAAAAAATATAAAACAATATATGTACACATATACCTATTACTAAGCACATTCTCTGATCTCAAAGTGTTATTCCTGAAAATCTCATAAAAATTCTACAAAGGAGACCACTGCATAATAAATACTCATAGTTAGAAAATGTTTATGTGAATTAAGATTTGAGCTATAAAATATTTGAATAAATTTTATTGTCAGACACAGCACTTTAATACAGGACAATACATGTTGGGAAATTGGGGAAGATGGTTTGGTGATCACTGAAGAGGTGGTAGTTATTCAACTGGGAGTAACTCAATGGATATAAAGTCGTGGAGAAACTGTATATGTGCTTTGTAAACTGCCTCTTACAACTACTATCTTCACAGCAATTTTACTTTTGTCAAAATAGTTTTCCTACTGTCACCTATAGGGGGAATGTATAACACCAGTGACAACCACAAACATATTAACAACAAAAACATCATGGCTCAAACTAACTTTTTTCTTGACTGCAGGATTTTTCTTCAGTCTTACTACTTATACATAATTGGAACCATTTAACATCATATTTCTCCTCCTCATTTTGATCTCCATAGGTTTCATTTCTATAATAGACACTATTTTAGAACCATTTCAGTTCATAGAAAAATTGAATAAAAACTACAGAATCCCCTTATAGCCTCTGTCTCTGTATACACACCCAGCTCCCACCATTTTTAACGTCCCGTATGAGAGCAAAATTTTATTTCAATTGATGAATCCAAGATTGCAAGTTAGACTGCAGCTTGAATAACTTACCAACTCTCCCTCTTTCTCAGATAAAAAAAAAAAAATGGGTGGGGGGAGCTGGAGATGGATCTCAGACCAAACACCAGGCTTTCATTTCTAGTAGGAGGTATGTACATATGCATAAATATGTAGCCTTCATCAAATGAGCAATACATGAACTTTGGGGATACTTCCAAAACATTTTGTGTCAACTATTCAAGGATTCAGTTTTTTAAAAAACATATTTTTAAAATTTAGTGAATATTTTATCTTCATCTTAGACTGTTTTCCAATTCCCTTTCATTCCCTATATTTCACGTTTATCATACTTGAACGTCATGAAACATCATGCTCCAAATTTTTGAAATTGGCACTGTATTTTACTTTCTGAATAAAGTTTATATATAGAATTATCTGCTTTGTGTTTACTATGACTTTTTTAAAATCTATGGTATTTTTAAAAGAAGATCTATGCCTCCAAATACATATTTTAGATAAAGATGTATTGAAGGAAGCCTGAAATCTTGTCTAGGCAGTTATGAAAGTCATAATAAAGGGAGAACATTCTTGCACTAACTTTTAAATTTATTGTTTTAGATTTTTAAATTACCTATACTCAGTAATTAGTAACTACCTTGCCCATCTTTAAATCTTAACTTCCTTGCTCAGCATTCATTTTTGCTAATTCTGTAGAATTTTCTTTAATGATACTTTATTGCTGATTAATTGCAATTTCTCTAAGAATAAACCTTTAAAACTCTGGGACCTTATTTTTACATTTTATTTTTATTGATATGTATTAAATGTATATATTTCTGGAGTTCATTGTATTTGAAAACATGTACACAGTGTATACTAATCTGTCTTTTTTTTTTTTTTTTTTTTGGTACTGGGGATTGAACTCGGCACCTTGCACTTGCGAGGCAGGTGCCAGAACCACTGAGCTAAATCCCCGGCCCCCTGTCTTCTATTTTTAATAATTATTCTACCATGCATAGCATATGAACTCTTATAACATTTGATTTCTGATTCTGAACACAGTTCTTATAGACATTTATCATAATTGCTACAATTAAGAATATTGCTGTTTTTCTTACTTTTTGCATGGGATTTGTTATTACTATTCAGAGACTTTTTTAATCCATTTCTTTTAGTTTCAATTTGATGTTTAGATGTGGGTTTACTCTAATTCATCCTATTTGAAACATTTTAAAAATCAATTCTAAGAAATTCTTGTTCATTTTATCCATTAATATTGTCTCCATATTTTCTTGAAATGCATTTGTAATTCTACTAATATATATGGACCTTGTAATTCTTTCCTTTATCTTCACCTTTGCTAGACTGACTTATATATTATTTCCTAGAACTGGTTTTTCTAATTAAGCTATAGTCTCTCCATCAACGTCTAATTTTGCTGACAGAAACAAATTTAAATTCAAATTCCAAAGAGGTTGTTATTGTATCAATTTGTGTTATTATAGATTATTACATTGATTCTGCTTGTTGAATTGTGAATTGCTATGGCTTGAATGTGTTTTGTTTGCTCTGAAACTAACATTGAAATTGCATTGCCATTTTGGTGGTTTTGTGGTAGAAGGTGAAGCCTTGATGAGGGATTAATACCTTTCTCACAGGAATGAATCAGTTCTTGTGGAGATGGATCAGTTATCACGAAAGCCAGTCTTTTTAGATTTTGGCTCCTCCTACTGTTTTCCATTTTCATATTTGTCCACTTCTTGCTCTACTTTGTACTATGAAGTGAAACAGCATATAGTCCTCCTCAAAGCCAAGTAGAGGCTGATGCCACGTTAGTGGGCTTCACTTTAAGAGTGAGCCAAAATAAAGCACTACTCTTTTAAAATCTTCCAGTCATAAATATTCTATTAAAGCAACAGAAAATTAGCTAAGATATGGACCCTCAGTTGCCCTAGGACAATTGCTTATATCTTTATATTTTTGTAATTTTTTAACTGTGAGGCAATATTTCAACATATTTATTCTGGGGGTATCACTAGATACACAAATTGAAGGTTGTATTTTCCAAATGACTTTTCATTTGCTTTACCACACACCCTGGAAACCACATCACTTTAAGATTAAATTTGGGTTAATGTCTTATCCTGCTGGCTACCAAATGAGGTAAACAGTACAAGTGAGGAGCCCAAACCCACAAGAAGCCTCAAATTGTGGTTTAAATTCATATGAGAAAAGCATTGCCTTGCCCCTACCTACTCTCTTTAAGCAGAGTAAATGGAGAGTTAAGTGCGTGGAATTCTATACTACTATATATATATATATATATATATATATATATATATATATATATATATATATAAATTTTAATTTCTACTCCGTGTTTACATTAAACCTGGAAGCTGCTCTAAGGGTACAAACTCATGTGCAACTTGAAATGGAAGTATACCTCATGGTTCCAAATTCTTATCTTTAAATGGGTATTAAATCATAAGCCCCCCCACTAAAGTAAGCATCATCATCAAATTTTCTAACTATCATTTTACATGGCTTTCATCAAAAGAGAAGAGTTTTCCATTTTGTAGTTATTATCTGATGTAAAATATTATTCTGGTCACTGCATTTATAGAAGTTTCAAGCAGACATTTTTCACATTTCCAAAAATCAAAGTCTGAATTTAAGGAATCATTTGTGTGTGAAATTTTCCTCTTATAAACTATGCTTGAAAATGTGAAGAACCTATTGCTGTGATAAAAATAGGTTTCGTTAGTTCACTAAAATTTGCAATAATTCCACAAACAAGAGATTACTTTTCTTTTTCTACTGTAATTACTCTCAAAGTAGCTATAATGACAAGGAATTTTGATACAGATGAAAATAAAAGAAATGCAATGGCAGTTCCGTCCTCTTTATGCCTATGGTACACATACTCTGAGTCTATGTTTTACATGTTTAAATTTGGAGAGCTTTTAAGCTTTATTCCTCTTTTCCTTCTGTTTAGCACCTGCCTGGGCAGCCAACGACAGAGCTCTGATGCCCCCTCTCTGCCCCTCGTCCCCATTTTTGTAGTTGTTTAGAGACAGGGTTTTGCTATGTAACCTAGGTTGGTGGGAGGTCCCTGTATCACCTGCGTTGGCCTTGAACTCACAGTGCTCCTCCTGCTCTCATTTTTAGTCTCAGCTAGAACTTCAATCCATACAAGAAAATCTTTTGCTCTGGCCATACTCCTTCACATTCATAGAAAGACTTAAAGACAAGCTTCCATCTCCTGCTCTTTCCACTATTTGGAAGCATTTGGATGTGTGTCTCTGCTCTTCCCAGAAAGCCTAATTATATGAAGAACATTATCTTTCCAAATTGTCTTGGTGTAGAATGTGTCGTATCATCAGTTTTGATAACTAAATCAAGCTTAGGATGCAAGGCTACACAATTTCTGTGTGTTAGCTACAAAATACAATATTTAATGATTTATCAAGAGCAGTCAATTTATTATCAGTCCCACTATTTTTTAACAAAAAAAAATCAAAAGCTATTGCTTAAAAATAAATTGAAATGCAAAGCAAAAGAACTGCTTGGGTATTTTGAGAAATGAAGAAGCTTATTCAAGAATAGAAAAGTTAAAGGGTATATGGCTATAATTCAAAATTGATGTGACTAGATTTGTTTTATATCAGAAAGACAAGACTCATTCTAGATTGATAGCACTAAATAAATGGGAATCAGAATGAGTCTAGTGAAAATAGAAATGTGATAAGGTTTTTCTCCATTAAATATGGACACATACAGATTTCCCTTGTTTCATAATCTCTACACATACATCAAGTATTCCCAAGTTTGTTTTTTAATTATTTCTCTTTGGTGACTAAAAAACATAAAACTATAAACTCTGAGTGCTGTGTGGGGTAGGGCCACAGGGGTTGAAATGCGTTGGCTCATGTGAATTAGAGGCTGGCAAAACCAAAACCCCCACAACAGGCAAGCCCAAGAAAACTAAGGAAGAGGGCTCATTGTGGTCTACAATCTGATTCATCTTTGCCAATTTGTGGAAAGGCAGGAACCCCAGGCAGCATGCCACAGATCTGAGTAAAATTTCTTCTCTGGGGAAAGTATTTTTGCTCTTAAGACCTTCAACTGATTGGATGAGGGCCACATATATTATCAAAGGCAATCCCTTTTACATTAAGTCAACTGATTGTAAATGTAATCACATCCACAAAATAGCTTCATGGCAACACCTAGATTGATGATTGATTAAATAATCAGAACTGTAATGTAGTCAAGTTGACACATAAAACTCCACAGACGGAATATGATTAAGTACTATGTAATTGTGAAATTGCACATACACTAGAGTACAAGCAATTGAAAATTAACTTGTTCAGCAAAGTAAGACAAAGTGACAAGTTTCTTTTTTTGATAATACTGATCATCCAGAGATCTTCTAGCAGCAATAAAAATATCACCTGAATCCACTGTTTCAAAGAGAGTACAGTGGCAAATGAAAACAAATAGTCCAATGCTTTGTGATTAGAGGGGGAGTTGAATGAAACTCAGCAGGATGATAACTAATGGTTAGGGAATATGTGTGGTTGAGGAGGCTGAAGGACTGTGAGTGGGATGTTCAGGAGTTGTTACTTTGTCTAAGGAGAAATGTAGGATGAGTTACCATCAAGATTGCTGCCCTGATCTAGTCGGGAGATGATAAAGGTGTTGTGAGGAAGACAGTGATTCAAATGCCAGATTTTGTTATACATTTCAGAATGGTTTCAAGCAGAATAGTGAGATTAAGGGAAAAAAGCTCATTCATCTTTCAAAAAAATGTATATAAGATTTGAAACGGAGTACCTAGGATATAAGCAAAACTTCTTGGTTCTACAAAATACAGGATAAGCATTGACCTACATTACAAAGGACAATCAGAGTTGTAATGTGGTAAACAGATTCCAAATTTTAGTTATGGCCAGGAAGTGAAAGGCAATTGTGGTGAAAAGTTACAGGATGGTGAATGTTATTAATAAATGCTCCATTTGGAAACACCCTACACATTTTAGAGCCTATTATATGAAAAGTTGTCCTTTACTCTCTTGTTGACCATCATGAAAACCTACTTTATCCCAGTGGTGGAAAGACAAAGAGAGTGGCTGGTGGATGTCAAGTACTGATTTTCATGAATTTGGTGAGCACTTCTCTTGTAGTAAGGGCAGAACACAGGACATCATTTTAATCCACAGAGTATCTCAAAAACGATGGAGTTTCCCTTCTATGTTGATGTTCCATAAGATTGTTGTCTATGCTTTTAAAGATACTTGCTCTTCCTCACTTGCCTTGGTAGAAAGTAAAAGGCCACAATGGGGTGATCTATATGGCTCAGACCTAGGAACAGAGTCTAGCCAACTGTTCAAATGCAAGAAGCGAAATTCCAAAGTAAAAGAGCCCACAGAGAGCCAAGTGCTGTTAACAATCATATGAATTTGGAATTTTAATCTTCCCTAGCTGATATTCAGATGACACAGGGGCTTTTCAAGACCCTGGAAAAGAGACCTCACTAAGTCAGATCCTGGCTCCACAGAAACTCTGAGACAGCAAGTATGTACTGCTTTAAACTGGTATGAGTATCACTAGACAGTAAATATAATGTCAAAATCCTATGTCTGGTATTATATATGTTTGCCTAAAGATCATTTTCCACCTAAAATTATTTACAGAGGTATAAATAAATGCTTTCTTATTATTGATTTGACCATTAAATATTATGTGAGAGAATGAAGATATTTTCCTTATTTATATAATTGAAGTATATGAAGTATTATAAATGCATAGCCAACAAAGTACCACATGGGGATGTACCCAGAGACTGCCCCATCAGTCAATTTTGAATGCCAAAAGTAAACATGCTTTAGTCATATATTAAAATGGCTTGCCTGCTCAAGATAATTCCAATGTAAACTGAAATTCATTGCTTTTACCTATCAAGTGAAAATACAATAATTCAGTGCTTGCAAGTTTAATCATTATAGGAACAAAATGAAAAATTAAAGAGTCTTTGTATTCATGAATTCTTTGTTTGAATGCCTCTGCTCTGACATTTACAGGACAGTTTAAAATATATAATTGTGCATTTCTTGTGCTCGCTTCAGCAGCACATACACTAAAAATATAATTGTGTATTTAATGTATTGATCCCTTATTTAGTAAATAGATTATTATTCTAATAGTTATAAAGTCAGGCTAGCTGTAAAGAATAACTTAAGGCAAATAGAAGTGATAGGGAAAGAAAAATGAGTCTAAAGTTAATTTTTACTATTATTAATAGCTAAGCATAAATATATTCAGCCATTTTTGGCTATGTTTATTAATGTATTTTTATACACAGCTATTCATGACTTTAGCAGAGAAAAGAAAATAATAAAGAAAATAAATAATAATATATATAAATAAAATAATAATAAAAGAAATAAAATGTTTCAAGTGTCAAGTTTGTCAAAATATTAACTGTATACTCAGTGTTTCTGATATTGAGAAGATGCAAATTTTGCTTATGGATGAGAAAATGAAGGCATGTCAAGAAGGCTGGGTATTAGATCCTTGAAGAAGCTGGTGATGATCAGATATAATGTCTGCTTCAGGAAGGAGTGGTCAAATTATAACTCATCACAAGGGAATCAGGTTTTAGAGAAGAAAAATCCTTCATGCAATGGTGAAATTGAGCAGAATTTGTAATGTAGACATTAAATTGGTTATTCTTGCTTTTGACAACCTACTATACTTGAACATCCATTAGGGAAAAGTTTCAGCACAGATTAGTGATGGAAAAATTAAAATAACCTATGGAGTTTCTCCTTTTATGTAGACCACAGTAGAAGGAGGACATAAAAATTTCAGAAAAGAATTTCAACTAAGAGTGATGAAGATTAGAAGGGAAATAGACTTATATGAACAGAATTCATTAGCCATCAGGAAATAGAAATCAAAACTACAATCTAATTCTATGTCACTTCACACAGAATGGCTGTCAAAAAATAATAAGAATTCTGTTAAGGATATAAAATCATAGGAAGCCTTATACACTAGGTAGGAATATAAATTAGCACCATAAGTATGGAAAGCAGTTTGGAGGTTCCTCAAAAAACTAAAAATATATTTACCATATGGGTCAGTGATCCTACTTCTTCCAAAGCAAATGAAGTCAGCATATGGAAAAGAGATGCTTGTATGCCTATGTTTAAAGCTACATTATTCATAATAACCAAGACATGGAAGAAATTTAAATGCCCATCACCAAATGAATGAAGAAAATATGGTATATATACAGAATGGAGTGTCATTTAACCATAAAAATAATAAAATCACACCATTTGCAGGAAAATTGATAGAAATAGAGGATATCATGCTACAGAAATGAAACAACCCAGACACACAAAGAGAAGTGTCCTGTTTTAGCTTTCATAAGTGTAAAATAAAAAATGAACTGAAAGTAGAAAAGGAATTACTAGAGTTATGGTTTAGATCTAAAAGGGCTCCCAATTCTCATACATCATAAACGTGATTGGATTATGGGTTGATATAATTGGCTTGCTTTTGAAAGCAGGGTTTGGAAGAAGGAGATGGGCCATTGGACAAGGCCTGGAAGGGTTTATTCCTTCCTTTGATTCTCCCTTCATGCTTTCTGATTCCTGTCCATCATGCCATAAGCAGTTCTCTTTCATCATGTCACTCTACCATGCTGTTTCATCTTTGGAGCCAGCCAACCCAGAATTGCAACATGAGTGGAATTAAACCTCTCCTCCTCTAAGTTGTCTGTATTGTCTCAGCAATGAGGAAAGTGAATACAGATTTGATTTTGGTACTAGGAGTTCACTGCTGTGATGCTACTTGACTGTGTGGTTCTAAAGCTTTTGAAGTGGTTCTCAGGAAGAATTTGAAAATGTTTGGAGGTGTCAGCTGGAGAGCAGCCCTATGATGCTTCTACCTTTTGCTCATGTCCTGAGACTTTGCCAGGAGTCTGAGACAAAGGGTAGACTAATCTGGTAGAGGAAATTTCATGATATCCCAACATTCAGGCAGTGGCATTGGTACTGTTGTGAACTCTTAGCCAGTTCTACTTTCAGATCAAGATCATATGTCACAGCTGAATAATTTGAAAAGTTTTGAGTTTGGCTAGGAAAAAAAAAAAAAAAAAGCTCAGGTAAAGTTGGGGCTTGCAATGTGGGAGCTGAGAAGAGCTAGGTTCCTGAAAAGATTAGCATTAAAAAGAAGTACTTTAGATTAGAGCATTAGAAAAAAGGGCTTGAGGACATTTGAGGAACCCACAAGACCCCATTCTTCAACCTGTAAAAGTGAAAAAATTTGCTTTCAAAAGAGATTGTCTAAGTACTTTGTTGTAAAAGGACCACCTGAGGGATTATTCCCAGGGATTCAATTCACCATGCCCAGCCATCCAGACACTCAGAAGTCTTTCCAATCATGATCTAAAATAGCCTGGTTACTGCTCTACATGGTGGCAGACCTTGACATTATCCACATAGTGCTGCTTTCATGAACTTGCAGGATGCAAGAGGTGGGGGTCATGGAGGTTTAAGAAGAATCAAGAGACCACGCAGTGTGGCCTCAAGAGGACATGTGAAATTGTGAAAGTAAAGCCAAAACTGCAGTTGAGACACCAGGAAGTTGGAGAAGCAAGGAATGTAGAACATTTGAGAAAAGCCAGAGGAGTGGGCAAAGTCAGCCCAAGAAAAGCCATGAGAGCTGAAACCATCTGCAATATTGTATTGGCAGGACCTCCCAAGATCTTTGGAGTTCACATCTCTTTGCTATAACTTGCTCCATGTAGTGGATATAGAACTGTAGGATTTAATGTTTGCCCTTCTTTTTTGGGGGGGGGCACGGTTAGCCATTTATTACTGGGTGGTATAAACAAAGTACTTAAACTTCTTCAACCACACGTACATATTTTTTTTTGCTTAAATTCTTTTATTGGTACATTTTAGGTATACATTTATATTTATCATTAGGTGCTTGTACCTGTACATGATGTATCTTAGTTCTTATTTTTTCCTCATTCCCTGTTCTCCCTTCACCCACTCCACCCTTCCCTATTTACAAATCTTTGTTTCCATTTTTTCCTTTTCTCATAATTTTTCCTTCCCCTTTTTCCTTTCCCCTTGCCCTCTCACTTTCACTACCCCTTTGGACGTTTTCTCCCTATTTCAAATTATCAATTATTTGTTTTAATCATCTTAATCTTTAATCTCACACTAGAGAAACTATTGTCTTTCCCCCACATTGGTCTCTATTCCCTTATTTCTCCCCATGCCTTTGTATGTTGGCAGTGTTTAACTTGCTCTTTAATTTTTTCAGAAGCTCACAGCTAAGAGTTTGCCTTTGAGTCTCAGAGGAGACTTCATAATTAAAGTTTTTTATAATTCTGTAACTTAAAATTTGGTGACTTTTAAAGATGGACTAATTGAATTTAACATAAAAAGAGATGCACATGACTCTTTTAGAGGCCAGGGGGAGAGTATTTTAGCATAGATCTAAAATTGCCTCCAAAGCCTCATATGTTTGGAAGGTGACTGCATTATGGATGTAGGATAGCAGGCTTGCTTTTGGCCATCAGATTTTGGTAGGAGGAAATGTGTCACTGAGTGTTGTAGGCTAGAAAAGTTTATCTCCCTCCTCAGTTTCTCTATTCATGCTCTGCTTTCTGCCCACCATGCCATGAGCTGCTCTCCCGTACTATGCCCTCTGTCATGTGTTTCTTTCTTGGCGCCTGCTGACTGTGGACTGAGAAGTGACCCAAAATAAACCTCTCCTTTAAAATGTAGGTATCACATATTTTGTCCTATCCAGGAGAAAACTAAGACAATCAGGGCTAGGAAAAGGGGATGGTGGGATAGGGAAGATTGGGGAAGTGATATCATAGAATGAAGGATAGGTGGAGAGGGTTACTGCAAGACAGGCACATGTGGGAAGATTACAGTGAATCCCATTATATGTATAATATGTCAGTAATTATAATTTTAACAAAGAGAATAGAAAAATAAAGACATCCAACTGGAGAAAGAGCTCTTAAGAGGAAAATCTGAGTAAGCTACTACTTGAAAGAGAAAAAGATTAAGTGAGTTATAGTATTAGAGGAAAAATGAACTCGATTCTAGGTTTATACAAAAAGATGTACACATTGGAAAGGTATTAAATGATTAAAACTAAAGTTTGGAGTGGCTGAAGCTTAGAGCTGGAAATACAGTGGCAATGCCAATTCTTTAAATACAGTGATTTAAATCAGATTGTCCCAGAAGTAATTCACAGGACAGGGCATAAAATCAGCCTTATCTTCAGAGACAGGCTTTGGCAAGTAAATTTTATTTTCCTCTCTTGCTAACATTACACAAAAGCTGCCTTCTTATTTGAAAATTTGTTTAAGTTGAGTAATTTGAATGAAATTTTCACTTCTTGTGCAGAGTGGTTCTCCTATCCTCAATTACCAAAAGAAGAAACTGTGGCACAGAGAAAGTTAGCAATTCTTCAAAGGAGTAGTCCTAGCGGGATTCAAACTGAGGACTTGCAATAAAGCCTATAGGCTTATTTCTTTATGGACTTCAGAATTCCTTTCCCCAGTCTTTATAATAGCAAGATTTCTTTGTGCAAAGAGCTTGCCTAATCACTGAGACTGAAAAAGCCAATGGGAATATTTACCAATCCTTCCAAGAAAGATCAATTTGTCAGTTCTGACATGAACCATAGAGGAAATGATCTACTTTCTTGGATGATTAAGCCAGTACAACTACTATGAGTAGAACTATTTACTTCTTGCCATGCAGAATACAGTGGACTAACTTATCAAACCTTTGTAGAATTAATTAGATAGGGCTGAAAACAACAGATTACAAAATTTTAGTGTCCATGGCTCTGACAAAGGCTGAATCCCAGAAGGGACTCCTTTTGGACCCACATCAACCAACAATTTACCCTAATGTGTTTATCCATAATTTCCTATTTACCGTCATTTCTTTAAAATGAGGTCTTTTTCTTAAAAAAGATTATATATATATATATATATATATATATGTATAGTTCAAATTAATCAGAGACATATAGTCACAAAATACAAATTTCAGTAATTTGAGTGACAAATATTTAAATTGTAACAATGAAAGTTCAAAATATTTGATAGCTGAGATTTTAACTGTAGGTTTATATACATCCATTCATTTATTTGATATATTTATATGATTATTTAACTTATAGAGTCAATCTATTTGACTTTAGAAAAAAATCTATTCAATCAAGACTTGTAGCCTTTCAGTGGGAAGAGTTTTATATATATACATATAAAATATATCATACATTCACCTATTTATATCTTTTATATAATCATACATATACATTTATAAATGATATATGTATAATGGCTTCAACCTAACTCCTCAGTTTTACTCAAACTAATAATTACTTTAATAATAAAAAATAATTGTAAAGATTAAAGGACTTGATGTGTTTGAGAATAGCAAAGCCATTCTTTCAGTAAAGAATTATCATTAACATGAAATACAGTAATAACCAAAAATGTCCTCAAACTCAAATTACAAAATAACACTTCAGACAGCAAACCCATATTTTGGAATTCAGAGTTAACTTCTCATTTTTCTCTTAGACACATTCTGTTCATTCATTTATGCACATGCTTGATGTTAACACTGGTTCCATTTATAAAATTGGTAGGAGTTATGTGATACCATTTATTTTAAAAGTTATTTTAATTTTTATTACTACATGTGTATAGTATATAATGATTACATCCATTGGTACCTGTATACATCTTAATTCCTTTTTCTCCTCTCCCTTTCTCTCCCCTTCCTCCCCCTTCTATCTCTTGGACCCTTCCCATTTAAGAAAAATGTGATACCCTTTCTTAACTGTCACACTGATGGTAGTGATCACGATGCTGTAGGAAACAGATAAGGCAAGACTAAGAAATTTCATGTGAGATATTTTGTGTTCACTCAACACATTCATTGGGAGAATGCCTTCAGAGCGTGTATACAGCATAAAAGGAATGAACAATATAAAACAAAAATATGCTTATGTTGAAGTTTCTCTTAATGTGTCAGTCAATCCTGTTATGCTTCCCAGGAAATAATCTGAAAAATAATATGAAAATTTGCGTGCTGCACAAAACTTGACAAAATTTTAAAAACATTTTAGAATCAGCAATTTTGTTGAGACAGTTCTCCGAACATAATCCAGATTTCAGGCCAGATTTCTCCATAGCCAAGGCTGGCCTCAAACTCACAATGCTCCCGTTTTGGCCTCCCAAGTGCTAGGATTACAGTTATGCACCACCACACCAGGTAGCAACTTCATAGAAAGTTAATATCCTTTAACATAATTATAATTGTTTGTAATACATTATATTAGAGAATAAATAAAAATTAAACTTTAATTTAACCTTTAGAGATTTAAACAAATTATTTTTATCTGTAAGAAGTGCTATTTTTCCATTTTCTATGAGAAAATGGAAAAATAGGAACAAAATCTTTGTAAATAGGGAGGAATGGAGGGGTTGAAGGGAGGGCTGGGTAAGGGTGAAAAATAAGAACCAAGAGAGATTATGTAAAGGTGCAAATTTCCAATGATGAATGTCATTATATTGTATATCTAAAATGTACCAATGATTAGAATGAATAATTGATAATGCAAAATAGGAAGAAAAGGTCCAAAGTGGTAGGGGTAGTGGGAGGGGCAGGGGAAAGGAAAGAAGGGAAAGGAAAAATGATGAGAAATGGAAAAAATGGAAATAAAGTGTTTGTAAATAGGGAAGGGTGGAGGGGGTGAAGGGAGGGCTAGGAATGGGGAAAAAATAAGAACCAAGATGCATCATGTAAAGGTACAAGTTCCCAATGAGAAATGTAATTGTGTTGTATACCTACAATGTACCAATAAAAGAATTTAATTTTAAAAAAGTGCTATTCATTGCTTTTAAGGGTGTCAACATCTACAGTTTGTGCCTATGTGTTTATTCCTGCAAAATTTGTTAAAATTGCCAAAAATTATTTCCACCATATTAAGCTAATATCCTCCAAAAGGTTAATTTAAAAATAAGTTTAATGTTATTTACACATTGGTTTGAGAAATTTCAAAATGTTTCTATAGCCTCTTATACATCAATTATCTTTCGTAATTCTAATACCATTAACTAGAAGACATGCAATCATTTTTGTAAGTACCATTAATTCATGTGATCTTAATAAAAGTGTGATCATTAAAGGAGAAACTTGTAAGTTCCTTATATATATAATTTATTTTCCAAACTGTTGCTCAATATAACTCATGCATAAAAAGGAATTGTAAATCATAAATTTGATATTTTTGAAATTTAGGGTTTTTCATCTAAAATTCATTGCAAGCATGCTGTTAGTTATATTCCAAGTAAATTCTGAAATAGATTTTGTAGACCATGGAAAGTAAAAAGTACTGAAGAATGCGAAATGTGGGTCATGCTTAAAAATATAACATAAAAATCAAATTGCAACAAGTCATGCTACATATTAAAATGATTTATAAATATCATAAATCTAGATGAGCATCTAAAGCCTTCTGCTAATACTAGACTATTCCAAAATTGCATTTTCAATTATATTTCACAGGCTGTCTCTCTTAGTTACTTTTCTTGTTGCTGAGACAAAATACTCAACCCCCGAATTTAGAGGGGAAAGGGTTTATCTGGCTTATAGTTCATGGAGGCTTCAGTCCATAATCAGCTGGATTCAAAGCAGAGTGGCATGTGGCTGGGGGCAACATTTCATGGCAGCAGAAGACAGCAAAAGCAACAAGAGACCTTAACAGCATCTTTCTGGCCCTTTTATCCCATCCAGATTATTGGGATTCGCATGGTGCCAAACTAGTCACTCAACCTTGTAGTGGTATAGTAATCACACACCCTTAATCCCAGCATCACAAACTCCCCATTCAGCCACCTCCCATAAGACTTCGTGAGCCTTTGGGGGAACATCTAAACACAAGCCATAACTTGAAGTGAGGCTTAAAATATGTGCTAGAGATAGTCATTAAATACAAGGCAACGTCAAGACCAGGCAATTCTCACTTATGTCTCGTGGTTCTCTTTAGTTCTACTGAACTGTGAAACTCTCTATTGTTTTTAGCACTTCATGTCTTAGTGTGCTTCACATTGTGCATTACACACAAAAGCTTTTCCTCCATTTATTCATTCTCATTTTCTCTATCCTTTTTGATCACCTGCACGATTTTGTTTAAAAAACAAGCTGCGGTTAAGTTGCCCTGTCTGGCCTGAATCTCTGGATCCTCCTGCCTCAGTCTTGGAAACTGCAAGCTTACAAGCATGTGCGTGAGTTAAGAAATTCTGTGCATTGGGATAATGTGCTTGATTTGCCTAGTTTTCTTTTGATTCTTGTGTGTGGATGTGTATTGGATATAGAAGGGTACTGAAGTTGGCTGAAGATAGCTGCATGAGAGAAGGTTATTTTGCAGGATTTGAGCATGAAAAAGGACAAGTGGTAACTTCCACTGAAATAAAGGATGCTTTAAAATGTAAATAGTAAAGAAAAATTCTTGTTAAATGTGTTATATGTGAATTTAAAACATTACATATTTTAATAATTTAGTAGTTGGGAAGAGATCAAACAAATCTCACCAAGTATATATAATTTTGTTCTCTCAGAGATTTCAAAACAAGCCACAAGTCAGTGGTCTTAAAGTACTCTGATGTCTGTCCTGAAATATGCTTAGAAAATAGAATCCATTAGTTGCTTCAAAGACCTAAAATGTCAACTGTGCATGGTGCTGCAAACCTGTAATCCCAGCACTCAGGAGGTTGAGGCAGGAGAATTGCCACAAGTTGAAGGCCAGCCTGGGCTCCATAGTGACTTCAAGGCCAGCCTGCACAAGAGAATCCCAGTCTCAAAAAAACAAATATATAAAGAAACAAAAAGACCTAAAACTCACTTTCAGTACTGTATTGTTATATTTTGCCAGGTGCGGGCAAATAAGATGAGTTTAATGAGAGAAGAGATTTCAAGGTAATTACCATCTGTTTCTCTCAATATGGCAGTGAAAGAACTCTGTTCGGTCCCTGGTGGTAACTGGGACCAATGGAAATGCTGACAATTGGTCAGGGTGTGCATGTGTTGTAGGACACATCTCACTTGCTAAGTGATCATTTCATTTATTGGTCAAATCATTAGTAAGTGTATAAATTCTGCCAAGAGACAAAAAAATCCTGTTAAAACCATTTGTACTAGCCATGTAACAGAGATCCTAGTCAACTCAGAAGCCAAGTAAAATTAAGACGAATGAGAAAGGAAATTATTCCTCATTATTTAAAGGTGGCGAATTCATTTTTAGAATAATAAAGAAGATAGAACTTTACACGGTTTCTGTACACAAAATTAATATTCAATACTAGACAAGAGTAGAGAATAAGGTAAAACTTAGATGCCATTTGAACAACAATAAAACTAGAAAAGATCCTGGAATATATTCAATAAACATATTCAAAAATATAAAATTTATAGCAATAAATTAAGTAAATTTTAAGAAATATAAATATTTGTATTAAGACTTAGGTTAAAAAGAGCAATGTTTCCTAGTAGGATCTTTAACAAACTTGATTTTGCCTAATTTTTTGGTCTCAAATGTGACAAGCTGAGGTAAAAATCTACATAGGAGAGGAAAGTAACGAGAACAGTTGTTACTGTTTAAGTGAATTTTACTGGTACATTTTATGTATACAATATAATGACATTCATCATCGGAAATCTGCACCTTTACATAATCTCTCTTGGTTCTTTTTCCCCATTCCCCTGCCCTACCTTCAGCCCCTCCATCCTTCCCTATTTACAAAAACTTTGTTTCCATTTTTTCATTTTCTCATATTAATAGCATTCCCTTCTTTCCTTTCCCCTAACCCTCCCACTTCCACATCTCCTTTGCCCCTTTTCTTCCTATTGCATATTATCTATTATACCTTTTAGTCCTTATTTACACTTTGTTTCTCACACTAGAAAAACTACTCAGTGTTTACACCTGTGTCCTATTTATTTCATTTAAGAGTATTGCCTCAATGTGCATCCACTTAGCTGTAAAGGTCTCTAATTTCTCATTTTTTATGGCTGAGTAGTGCTCCATTTTATATTTAAAAAAAAACCCTACATTTTCTTTATCCAGTCTCCAGTTGATGGGCAATTGGGCTGCTTCCAAGTTTTAGCTATTATAAATTGTGCTGCTATGAACATGGGTGCACATATATCACTGTGGTATGATTCTTTTAATTCTTTGGGGAAGATATCCAGCAGGGGAAGAGCTAGGTCAAATGGGACTTCAAGTACTAGTTCTTTGAGGTATCTCCATACTGATTTCCACAGTGGTTGCACCAGTCTACACTCCCACCAGCAGTGGAGCAGGGTTCCTCTTTCCCCACAGCCCGCTAGCATTTGTTACTGGTTAATTTCATGACAGGAGCCACTCTTTCTGGGGTGAAGTGGAATCTCAGCATTGCTTTAATTTGCATCTCTGGAATGACCAGTGATCTTGAGCATTTTTTCATATGTTTATTTGCTATTTCTACTTCTTTGTCTGAGAAATGTCTGTTCATTTCAGATGCCCATTTTTAGGTTGGGTCTTTAAATTTGGGAGGTTGATTCTTTTAATTTATTTATAGATTCTAGCTAGTAGACCTTTGTCTGAGGAACAACAGGTGAAAACTTTTCCCTACATTGTGGGTTGTCTCTTCATGCTGCTGGTGGTTTCTCTTGCTGTGCAGAAACTTTTAACAGAAAGAGATCCCAGTTGTTGATTGTGCTAGTTCACAGGTAACTGAGCTTTTGTTGATAAAATCTTTTCCTACACCAATGTCTTCAAGAGTTCTAGCTAATCTCCGTTCCAGCTAGTTCAGCATTTGTTTTAATATTTAGATCTTTAATGCATTTCAATTTTAGTTTAGTACATTGTGAGAGATATAGGTCTAGTTTTAAACTTTGCAAGTTGAAAGCCAATTTTTCCAGCACAATTTATTAAAGAGGCTATCTTTCCTCAAGTGCAGGTGTTTGGCTCCTTTGTAGATGAGGTGGCTGAGTGTGTCTGGAGTTCTTTCTGCATCTTTTAATTTGTTCCACTGGTCCTCAGGTCTGTTTGTCAGTGCCATGCTGTTTTTTCACAGTAGCTTTGTAGTATAGTTTTAAATTGGGGGTTGTAATACCCCCTGCCATGTCTCTGTTGTCTAGAAATGCTTTTGCTATTCTAGTTCTCTTCTTGTTCAAAATGAATTTTTGGATTGTTTTCTCAAGGTCTGTGAAGTATGCTGCTTGAATTTCAATTGGGATTGCATTGAATCTATATAGCAGTTTTGGAAGTGTGGCCATTTTCAACATGTTCATTCTTCCTACCCAGGAGCAAGGGATGTCTTTCCATTTCCTGATATCATCTTCAATCACTCTTTTCAGAGTGCTATAGTTTTCAGAGAAGAAGTCTTTGATTTCTTTTGTTAGGTTGATTCCTAGGTATTTCAGTTTTTTGGATGCTATTGTGAAAGGAATTGTTTGCTCTGTTTCTCAGTAAGTCTGTTTTTGTTTACAGGAAAGCTATTTGTTTTTGTGCGTTGACCTTCTATCCAGCTACTTTACTGAATTTGGTTCTTAAGTCTAGAAGACTTTTGGTGGCATTCTTGGGGTCTTCTATATACAGTACCATGCCTTCTATATACAGTATTTGCATCTGCAAATAGTGACGATTTGACTTTTTCATTTCCTATCTTTATCCCTTTTATTTCTTTCTCTTGTCTAATTCTATGGCTAATGTTTCCAAAACTATGTTGAACAGGAGTGGTGATAGTGGACATCATTGTCTTGTTCCTGATTTTAGTGTGAAGGATTTCAGTTTTTGACCATCTAGTATGATATTGGCTATTGGTTTTTCATGGATGTCTTTTATCAGATTGAGGTAGAGACCATCTATTCCAATCTTTTACATGATTTTTATCAAAAATGCATGTTGGATTTTGTCAAATGTATTTTGTGCATCTATTGAGATGATCATAGGGATTTTGTCCTTGGGTCTATTGATGTAGTGTATTATATTTATTGATTTGCATACGTTGAACCATCCCTGCCTCCCTGGGATGAATCCCACTTGGTCAGAGTGTGTGATCTTCATGATGATTTTCCACATTCTATTTGCCAGTATCTTATTAAGGATTTTTGAATCTATGTTCATTAGTGAGATTGGCCTATAGTTCTTTTTGATTGGGTCTTTCTCTGCTTTGGGGATCAAGGTGATGCTTGCTTCTAGGAATGAATTTGGGAGTATTGCTTCCCTTTCAATTTCACTGAAGAGTTTAAACAGTAGTGGTAGTAGTTCCTCTCTAAATATCTTATGGAATTCATCAGTGAAGCCATCATGACCTGGGCTTTTCTTAGTTGGTAAGTTTTTAATTACATTTTCAATTTCATCGACTGATACTGGTTGTTTACAAATTTTAGGTCTTCTTCATTCAACTTTGGTAATTCATAGTTATCTAGGAATTTTCCATTTCTTCTGTATTTTCCATCTTTTTGGCGTACAGGTTCTCGAAGCAGGTATTGATGATCCTCTGGTTATCTACTGGGTCTGTTGTAATTTCAACTTTTTCATTCCTAATTGCATGGATTTGGGCCTTTTCTTTTCTTTCTCTGATAAGGTTGGCTAAGGGTTTGTCAATTTTGTTTTTTCTTTCTAAGAACCAAGTTCCTTTTTTTGGTAGTTGCTCACAGGGGACCTAGCCCTCAACAAATGAGGAATTGGTGTGGGGCTTCATTTTCTTTCACACTTTGGCTCTAGGATTTTAGAGCCAACAGCATCAACTTGAAACAGAACATCAGAAGGTGCACAAAATATGTGGACTGTGGGGAGCAATGCTACATAATTTTAGGGAAAAATCATTTGGTTAGCCTACTTCTCCTGCCTACAGCCCAGCTATGGAATTCCGGGACATAATTCCATTTTGGCCTCTGGTCACAATTGAGACTTCAATGATCCGGGGATGCTGTGATTCTCCAGGACAAGAAACATCCTGGGAGATGAGAACATCCTGGGAGGAACAAACATCTACTCAGTTCCTCCTTTATCTTGGATTGTTACATCTTATTTACAAGGATGTACTGAACTCTCTGCAAGTCATTTTTTACATTTGTTTCTCCTGAGGTACTGAATAAAAGGTGCAGTAAACTGGGAGCTTTGGTCTTTGCCACCCAGAACAGCACTGATCAGACTCAAAGCTCAGCTTCTTCTCAGTCTCATTTTTCTACCTTTCCTGTAATTCGCTGTGTGGCTGCCATGGCTTGCAGGAGACCAGGACTCACTGCAGAGGTTCTGGTAATGTCCCCTTTCCCTGTTCCCTACAGTGGATGACAGGAGGCACTCTGAGAAACATCTAGGGAAGAATTTGCCTTTTCTGTGGAAAACAAGTGGCATTTATTAATCACAATAATATTGTACATTAGATCTGGGTTTGCTCCCCTGCCTCCATAGTAATAACAAAAAAGGATGTTTTAGTTCACCTATTTAATAGCCATAAAGGGCACTTTAAGATGTCTATTTTCTGTGAAAAGAGAATTAAATTCTTGAACTCACAGAAAATACTATATGTGTTCATACACTTATGACATGAAAGATTAGTTATTAAACTTCTATGAATTCCACACTTAGCAGATATGAACAATCATGCTATCACATATTTTACAGCTATCTATATAACAACATGATAAAATTTAAGACAACAAAATCACATTGGAGTAAAGAAACTACTAGAAGTCTCTAGTCCAGGGTTTCTATGTGCAAGTCATTATTCTATACCTGTTAAGTCGAATAACTTATTAAATCCCCTCCCCATCATGAGGTAGGTTCACTAATTTCCCATACTTTGCAAATTAGAACACTGAAGCATAGAAAATTAATATAACGTTCTAATATGTAGAGGAGCCGGGGTCAAGCCTATGCTGTTTCACTACTGGTACCAGGCCCTTCGTTTTTGCAATATCCTGTCTTTGTGCATAGCAATACATGCCACAGAAGAATACACACAGCATCAATCCTTGGTGGAAGTCCAATGAACTATAAAAATTAAGTGATATAATGTTGAAAATAATGGACATGTGTCAAAATTGATAAAGCCAGAGAATGAAAAACTCAACTGAAAATAGCCTCAAAAGTGAGTAATGATGAAATATAAATTATGAAGGATGTCCATCGTACTTCAGTGTTATTCTAACTTTATTCTTCATATTGGTCTTCTTTGGGCCTTTATTAAATAGTTAATGTACGTCTTCAGATATATATACTATCTAGTCAATATTTGATAAAAATTTAAATGTAAATTTAATGAACATGAGTTGTAAAATGTCACATTTATACATATGTAAGACAACTCTACATTCTCGGGGAACTACATTCAGTTCAATTATATGGCTCCATTGTGAGGTCACAGACATTGTAGCATATAAAAAGGGCAAATAATTTGATGAAAAATGATAAACAATTTCATAGCAGCAAAAAAATCCATGTTTTCTTTTACTTTAAAACAATTACAAGGCTATTTCACAATATCGATTATCCATTTTGATCCTTATTTACACTTTTAGTTTTTCACACCAGAGAAACTATTCGATATTTACACATACGTGTGTCCTGTTTATTTCACTTAAGAGTATGGCCTCAATGTGCATCCAACTTAGCTACAAATGTCTCTAGTTTCTCATTCTTTATGTCTGAGTAGTACTCCATTTTATAGAAAAACCACTTCTTTATCCAATCTCCAGTTGACGGGGATTTGGGCTATTTCCAAGTTTTAGCTATTATAAACTGTGCCACTATAAACATAGGGTGAGCATATATCAAGGCTGATAACTGAAAAAATTTGAAAAGAAAAATATTGATAAATATCTCTATAAATTATAGGTTACATATCATTGGACACACTTGAAACACATTGGAGAAATATATTTTTTAAATTATGTAATTGCAGCATGAATAAATGGCTTTATCAAAATGATGCTGATTTGGGGTTAAAGAAAAATTTGTCATTTCCTTAAAAATGTCATGGGATCTGCTATGGATCTTATTCAATTTAAATGCTAATCTATAAATCCATGTTAGGGGTTATATACATACTTCTCATAGACGTGAAGTAGGAAGGGATCATTAATAATATTCAATAAATTAAAAAGTTTATCCAGGAACAATGAATGACTGAATATAACTATATAGTTAAAAAGACCTAATGATATTAGTAATGAGTAAGAGAAAGCTGGATAAATATTCATAGTTATAAGAAAACATGATTTCAGGGCAAGTTATTTGGATTGTATCTTGAATGCATGAAGTCATGATTTTAACTAAATCCTGTGCCAAGGGATTTTCCAGACACAGAAATAGTAGTTTATTCAGGCAGAGCAATACCACATGAGAGATTTATGTGGAAGCTTATTTGAAGCATTAAGAAGTTGGAAACAGTGGAGATTGAAGTTGCATGTGTTCTCTTTTCACCATATCTCCATTCATTTATTTAACAAACAATTTACTGACTTCCTAAAACTTCTAATGGGATAATGGTATTATTTCTCAATATGTCCATAGAGCTCATTCAAAAAATATATTTAAAAAGCTAGAAGAAATTTTTTAATTTTTCTGAAGGTTGGAGTAAATCCTCAAAGAACATGATTCTCATTATCAAAAGGATCAAAGTAAAGTTGGTCAGTTTTACAATACTTTCACTCTAAAAAAAGTAATTCTAATACTAGCTGAATTATTGGGAAATAAAGGAGGCATATTATTGTGAGGAAAAGCATGGGTTTTTAATTTACACATAAATAGATTTAACTTCTATCTTTTACTAGCTGGAATGCATTGGGAAAGTTAGCTTACTAGCTGCAGTTTAAATAACATTTTTCAGGATTAGGAAACCTGAGCACTGTTTACACAGTACAAACACTGTCTCATATAAATCAAAATATCCTACAAATTTTTGCAGCACTTTCACAATATGTGACATTTCATACATGAACAATCTGTAGTGGCTGCATTTTAAAATGCTTACACAAAATACCAGAATGACTTGGTAGACTGAAATAGTCCCAGGCATTACTTGTTAGAAAATTATACAACCACAGTCTTGCGTTGCCTAATCAGTAGGAAGAACGTTTCCCTCACCCTTTGTCTTGGGCTTGGCCATGTATTTTGTTCATATACTGGGATATTGTCAAACTTTAAAATAGAAATGTGAAGATAGCAGAAATGTGTAACACAAAATGTCTGTTCTTACTTTGTTGAGCCCTATTTTGTATCTATTCTCACAATGGGAAGGTTCTTCCCAAGTAGTCCCGCCTTCTTCTGGGCCCCCAGAATTAACAAATAAACCACTCGATGAAAGAGAACAGTATTGCCCAGCCAAGGGTAGCATTGATCAACCCAATCCAACTAGTCGACCAACAAGAATTGGAATAAAAAATATGACACTAAATGCTTCATAGATGAGTCTGAAAATGAAGGGACTTCTTAGTTTTCTGGCTTTTTCTTTTTGCATTTAAATTAGTATATAACATGCATGCAAATATCATGATATATTCAACATATCACTACTAAAGGTAGAATAATATTTCAAAGATTAAATCAAAACTTGCTATAAAATTAACAGCTTAATTCAACCTATTGAAAGTCCTGAAAACATGTTTTTAAAATATTAGTCTGTTTATTATAAATATATTAAAGA
>NW_004624873.1:2885850-2922238 GCF_000247695.1 Heterocephalus glaber
AACTTTATTACCACTTAAAACACGAATATTACCCTATAGTATGGTTGTACTCAAACTAGAACTTGGAATTGAATTTGATATGTTTTCAAAAAGAGGAGTTATGAAGAGTTGCTGCAGGCTGGGGATTTAGCTCAGTGGCACCATGCTTGCCTCACAAGCGCAAGGTCCTGAGTTCGATCCCAGTACAAAAAGAAAATGTTGCTTTCCCTAATTCTCTATTATGACAACTGCAGCTATTCCACTTAGTTTTTTTAACTTACCATTATATTTTTATCTCTTAACGACATAGCATCTTCACATGTGAACTTGAAACTGTAATAGTTTTGAAGGTAATTGGAAATTGAATTGTGCTAAAATATGGGAAATACTTAGGATAACACCTCATAGTAAAGAAACATTTAAAGGAATTAAGTGATGCTTTTGTAAATATTGAGAGAAAATAAGAGAGAAAAAGTGCCCCAGATTCAATATAAGCTCTCAGCAAAGTCTGAAGTGCAAGGGATTCGACAGGCCTTTAGTGGAATGTTCATTTGAGAATAAGCTTAATACATATGTTTATTCAAATTATGAAACCATTGACTTTCCTCAGAAGGTATTATGGGTAATGCAGGCAGGAGGAACTGGAAATTTAGAATGATATTAAAACCTAAATAGGAGATGCAGACAGAGAAAACCACGAAGCAATACATATAAAGAAGATGATTTACTTTTAAAACTTGTAAAATGTTATCATAAAATATTGAAATTTATTTTTCAAATGAGAAGAATGTAAAATAATGTTTCTTTGGCCTGCAATCCATTTCAATCCTTGACTACTTATGCCAGTTTCTGGGAGATCAGGGAAATTTGGAGGGAGATGTGACATTTTTAGTGGACTCAGGTGTTTTTATTTTAATTTTCAAGGTCAGTGTGTGGTTGCATTTTAATCAACAATGATTTTCACTGAAAATATATTCTCTACACAGGGTCTCTGCATTCAGCAATTAATTTACCATTTTGTGCCTAATATTTCCTCTGGTGTAAAGAGGTACATTTTAAATAGTTCCCCAACTACACATTTGTTGTTGTGTATTGTGTTTTCAACTTTCCTTGGGATCTAGGCTCTCTGCTTCAGAAAATCAGTCATGGTGATTCGGGATGCTTTGTATGTTCCTCATAATTTCAACTTGTCCTGTGCTCCAGGACACTGACTAGAGGAACATGCAAAGAAAGCCAACATTAAACTGATCATTCCAGGAGTTCAAGGCCAGCACACAGTCTTTTCCAAAGAGTGGAGATTCAGTGAAAATGCTTTTAATGTCACGCTTTGTGAAATAACAGAAGCTGCCTTAAATTATAAGCCATGGAGAATTGTTCATCTAAAACTTATTATTAACAAAGTTAAACCTTATTTTAAAATAATATAAATATTGAGCATCTCATTACACATTGCATAGTAAAGTATTTTCATTTAATTATCAAAAACTTGCAAAGTTAGTGGTGGTATGGACTGGAAATACTATTCTTCTAAAAAGCAGAAACTAGATCGCGATCTCCCTAATTTCTTTACTCAAAAGTTGTAAGTATTTGAAATGGTCCGTGGGAATATTTTCTTTCCTTCAGGGACATACAAATGGCAAGTCATATTTTGTTGTTGGTTGTAATCATGATGCATAATGTTCTAATGATCATTTAATTAAATCAAGACACATTATGTAGAAAAATCTCATCATTGTTGCAAAATCTTTTTCATTGACCTAACAGTCAATCTGCAATATACAGATTTATTTTCATAAATCAAACAAAACCACCAGGAAGTACACACTCACTAAAAATAGTTCTCCATATAAGATACGCAGTAATGCTCTTTAGTTTTGTTTTGAACAAAAGGACATGACCCTCCATTAACTGCATTTACTCTTTTCCCATGAGATTGTCTGACAGCAGGACTATTGGATGTTTTAGTTAATAACACTTGACCTTCAACTAATGAACAGAAATTATTCTTGTATCTATTGCAGTTTAAAATTGCAAAGTTCTCTTTTAGTTAAACCTCTTTTCATTTTGTAGTAGTTGAGTGGTCACTTTCAGTAGCTCACAGCTGTGCCAGCTGGGGAAGACAGAAAATGAGGTAATTGGCATGACTTCTTGCAATCTTATGTTTGAAATCCAGAATGCTGATTTTCAGAGGACACAATGGGAAAATTAAAGAACTGACTAATTTATAATGATTATAACAAAGACCAGAAAGAATGACAGGATATTTACAGAAACATTCAACTACTTAATTTGATCTCAATGCCAATGAAAATATTTCCAAGTACAGCTCTCCTAGGTATGTACTAATTAAATATGCTCATGTCAGTGAGCATTTATCATGAAATGATGTACTTTCATAATGATTTTAAAACAGGTGTAGTTTAAAAGCTCCCTTTTCTAATCTTAATCCCTTTCAATACAAAGCAAGGTAATGTTCAATATGTCTTTGAATAGTTGAGGTTATACTCATTTCGCAGAAATTGTGCACTTGGGAAATGAAGTATCTAGGAACCCAATTAATTTATTAATATGTAAGGGTACTGAAAGAAATAGCCATTACTTTCGACCATATATCTAATTGGCTTTTGGCTAGCAAATGTCATTCCTATTGATTGTATTCTTATATAGTATTTTTGCAAGTATGAGCAATTCAGCATATAGTTCTTAAAAAGGGGAAGGGAAATGAAGGGAAAGGAAGAGAAGTGGGAAGGGAGAGCTAGACAAGGGGAGAGGGAGAGAGAAGAAAATGACGTAAGGAGACATAAAAATAAGACTTGATGGAATGTAAGAGAGAAAAAGATGAATAGCATTTCAGCAAATGAAAACACAAGGAATGTGTTAGTAAATTAACAGACCACACAATATTCTAACAAATTTGCATTTTATTTAGCAAAATACTGTATAAAAAAAGATTTCAAAGATTTCTCTGTAAGAATTTATGAGCCTTGAGTTAAAATGCAGAACTTTTTTATAACACTAAAGTGAATCTAATTGTCATACCATTAAAATTTTTGGTTTCCTATCTGTACTTTCATTCACATATAACATGTTTTGGGGGTTTTCTTTTGTTTTATTCCATTTTCTTATTTTGCATCTTAGGGACCCAAATGTTTAGATGTGTTATATCTTCTAATTCTTAACTTGGGAAAATATAGTGGAAATCAAAATTAATCACATGACCAATATGAAGATTTATAAAATACAGAAAATTAGAATGTCCTAAAATCAGCATTACAGATGGAAAGCAAGATTATAAAATATAATATATTAATATTTTAAATGTATACTACCACTTGGAAAGTTGTGATTTGTATATTTTCCATGGTTAAGAGTAAATATATAACTAAATACTCATATTTGTTTTTAAATGAGTACTAGATCAAAGAACATAATCTTGCTAATAAGGAAACAGGCTTATTTAGTGATTATTCAGTTGCCATCAATTCAAGGGCAGTATTTCACTTATAACCTATTTCTAGCATGAGGATTGTGTTTGGACTCGGTGTAAGATCCTCCACCAGCGACCCACTAATCTCACCTTCCTTCAAATACACAAAGCTGGATCCAGGCAGAGCTATAGAACACTGTCCTTGGAGTACAGTCCCAGTAGTTCACTCCCAAATCAGCTCACACTTCACTAGTTTCTGGGTTTCATGTTCCTGCAAGGAGGACTTGTGTGAATGGACCCAGACATTGACTTCCACTACAGGGACATTGTTCCATTGGGCCAAATTCCTCTTGGTAAACTGAGGCAGAGACCCGATGATCTCTGGGTTGCTGAAAATTCTATTCCACCTTTGTTACCAGCAAGAGGGGTGAGGTATGACCATATTGTGTCTATTTCTACCCAGGGAACATATGGTATCTTTCCTTCCTTTACAAGAAGTTACATAATATAGTAAGAAAAAATGAACTAGGAATAGATGCCTATTCTAAAAAAGAGACCATTATGTGAGATACTTACCACTGAATGTGCTTTTGTTTTTAACCTTTGGTCCATCCATAGAAAGTGGAGAAAATTTAATTCAAATGGATCTCCTCTCTTGTGAGACAGAAAACTATATCTAACATCAAAAATAATGGTTGAGGTATTTTATTGTTCATCTTTAATTCAAAGAGATGGTAAAAAACAAAGAAAAATGTCTTGGTTCTCTGCTATAAAACTATCATAATTCTATTGCAGAAAGTCCTGAAAACTAAGGGGAACCATGTAACTGATAAAGTTCCTCAACAATAAGTAATAGCTCCATTCCTGTCATGTCCATAAGACTGTCATAACTGAAACAAATCCAGTTATCTCATTAGTTGATTTTCTTAAATTCTCTATCTGAAATTTTTAAAGCTCCAATGGAACTATCATTTAATGGAATATACAGATGGGGCAAATGAAGAATATTATATAATGTTCCATATAGACATAAACTTTGTGAGGTTTTTTTTGCTATATGCAGAGTATTTAGTACAATGTTTGATATATATGGAATCACTAAATAAATATTTACTAAATGAAAGACTGAGAAGAACACAATATAACCTTAGGATATAAAATACAATAAAAAATAATCCAAACACGCAAAGAAATTTTTCAAAATTTAAAGAATATTGCTAGCTTCCCCAGACTACTAGCATATGTCAGATAATTTGCAATACATATAAACATATGTGAGAATACCAATAGGTTGTTGACATTTTAATCATGTAAAGTATGTTACAAAATGAGAAGTGACAGATTATGTCACATTTTTAATATACATTCCGGATAAATCATAGTGCTGAACATCTTATACATGATTTTTCATTACTGCTTGTTGTATGAGATCGCACTGTAAAGAATATAATCTATTAAACACTAAATACAATTTACATAGAAACCATTTAAATGTGGAACATAAGATTATTATGATAGATGGAAGTATAATTTTGCTGTTTGTTTTATGTAGAAGTTAAATAATATTAATACTTAGCTGTGTTTGAGTGCCAACCTGACAAGAAATAAACTTACTCCATCATGCTATGTCAGCTTGGTGGAACTGGGAGTGTCTCATGTTTTTTTTTGTTTTTTTTTGTTTTTTTTCCACGTGGTTACTAAGAGAATTAACCAGAAGTACAATTTGAACCCAAATTTTTA
Source organism: Heterocephalus glaber (assembly GCF_000247695.1). The sequence goes on from NW_004624873.1 coordinate 2,890,997, forward strand.
GGCAGAAATGAAAGAGGAACAGTTATTTTCAAAGGCCACTGTGAGAGATCTTTGACGGACAGACCCGAGGTATAAAAACAGACCCGGCTCCTCCTCGTTCTGCTGTACGCCTCATGGAGCAGTCATCGCTGATGCCTGATACTCACCGCTCTGTTCTGGCTGCACATTCACGGAAGCAGTTACGGAAGGAGGCCACAGCGTTGAGCGATGTGGCAGCAGCCAGTAGTGATCCTGCCGCCACTGTGGCCGCTCCTGCTTGGTTTCCAGATTTCCCTGCCAGCTATGAGACTCCCGCTCATCAGAGCTGTGGGTGCAGTTAAGTGGCTAATTCTCTGATTCTCAGACCTCGTCTTCCACATTGTCATTTCTCTACCTCTTGTTTGTGTAAATCATTCAAAAATTGAAAATTGCGTTCTCATAAAAATTAGCATGCCCTCTGCTTCCATGACTGAAAACTAATAGTGATTCAGTGATTAATTTTTAGTAATGAAATGAGTAACAACATCCCTTCAAGATGGGTAAGACAATATTTACCTAATGGCAATCCATGTTTCTTAAAAGATAAAGTGTACTCTTTTGTACCAGTCTGCTACTTAAGCTAAAATTTTTGTTGGTGGTAATGGTGGCATAATCGTGTTTAATAAAAGATGGTTTCTTTACCCCTTTGAAGTTCTTGTTTAATACAAATTCTTTGTGTGACAATAGTTAAAACAAATCAGGGGCTAAATATCACATTATGATAAATGAATGCAAAATATTTACAATTCATATATATGGCTACAATTCCCCTTAAAAAAACCTTTAGAAAAATTTTATTTAAAAAACAGACCTTTTCACTTCAGTGTATGGTACATTACATGTTTTTAGTTTGTTCAATGCTTTGCAGCTCAAAGATGTCTCTGCTTTCAGTTGAACATGAACCTGAAGTATCCTAACTTTGGACAAGCAGGCAGCAGACTCAACAAAATTCAAAATAGTAACAAGGCAGACTGAATGCAGGGCACATCTGTAAACATACATTTTAAAATTACAACATCAGGAAAAGTGATATAGTTTACAGGTGAAATAAAGCTATCAGGAACTGGCCCACAAGAAGTTTCTAACCCTGGATGGATTCAATAAGATATATAGAAATAGATTACACCAATATAGATATGAGTTTGGTTGACATCAAGCGGAATTGCCAATCAATGCTTAGACTTTTTCTGCAAGATAATAAAAAATAAAAATACACAAATGGTTTGATAAATTCAACCAAAAATATTAGATGAAAACAGAGCAGCAAGCAATCAGTTTAACCTGCCATCACTGTGATGGAGTATTCAGAAACAGTAAGTTAAAATTCTGATTTTACTTCATTGAGTGCAAATAGCATACTAGGTACTGTCAATATTGCATCTCAAAATAATAAAACATGACCACATTTTTCTTATGTATTTACATAATACATACTTTTTGTGTTTTATAAAAATTTTAACAGGCATGTGTGTTCATGCTAATCAATGTTACGTTTGCTTAAATCAAACAAAAGTAGCATAAGAAATTCAGAATAATATATATAATTTGTTTGCAAATACACAGCAAGTGATTGCTATGTGCTGTTCTGTCAGGCGTGTGTGTGTGTGTGTGTGTGTGTGTGTGTGTGTGTGTGTGTGTCTGGAGATATATAAGCACCGAAAATGCAAAGATCCTTTTGCTTCAAGTTTACATTCCAGAAAGCAGAAGTGGAAATTAATAATATAATATGAAGAAAGAAATACATAGAAGAGAACAAGGACACTGTGTTACCTAAAAGTTTTGATGCACTTGTAATATCAGACTACCACAGATACACATCATAGAAAATGGGGAATTTGAACAAAGACTTGAAGGCAGCTAGATGAGTTGGTATCAGGTAACCAGCATTTCAGTTAGAGGGGATGACCAGAACACAGGAGTAAGACTTACAAATTCCAGAAAAATGAAGACGAGGAACAAGGAACTATGGAAGAATAAGGAGAATAGAGGAGGAAGTATAGATCAAAAATACATAAAATAAAGAGGTACAGCTCATAAACCCTGGACTTCCCTTCTGCATCAGATGGGCACCAGCTGTCTTTGAACAAAAGGCGACATGTTATGATGTATTTTAAAAAGAGGACATTTTCCCTTGAGGTTAGCCTTTGGAGGCCTAGAAGCGGTAACTCAGGTAAATAATTATTACTCCCAGAATAACAGTGACAGCCATGGAACTGAGGCGATTTGGAGTTCTTTGCATATGCATTGGATGTAAAGCCAACAGAATTTCCTAGCAGATTAGATATAATCTGTTAAAGAAGTAGAGAACATAAAAGAGTTTAATTGAGAGATTTTAGTTGAGTAAATGGAGACATGAGTAAAATAAAACATGTCTACAGACATGTTTCAGTCTGAGCTTATTGACCGTGAAGACCAAAATTTCATATTTATATGTGAATTTGATAAGCCATTAAGAATCCAAGTGAATATACAAAAAAGTAGTTAAGTACAAGAGATTAGATTTGGGGCATTTTCAGCTTGGAAATATATATGTTAGAGTTTTCAGCATATGGTGTTTAAAACAATGAACTTGGATAACCTCACTTTGGGAGTAGGTGTAGATAGGAGAGCACTAAAGATACTCCAACACTAAGGGAGAAATGGAAGAACCCAGAAAATGATACCCTAAAGGGATTGTTGATAATGGAAAACGTAAAGCCAAAGATGTGAGCATCAGAGATTCCAAGTTTAAAAAATGTTATTGAGGAGGACAAGTAACTAACTGGGTCAAATAGTCATTAAATAAATTGAAGACAGAGAATAATCTACCATACATTCATTCATTTATGAGTTGATGGGAGGTTTCTTGAAAAAATATCAAGAAACTGCTGGTAGTGTCTCTGGGAAGTGAGATAGCAGGTGAGTAGCAAGACAGAAGATTTCAATTTAGCACATTCATCCACAACTGAATTTCTTTGTCACAAGCATGCATTGAATATTTTAAAAATATGAAATTATACTTTAAAATAACAACAGGTATTTGATAAAAAATACATCAGATTAAAACTGATGAAAATCCCAAACAGATTATATGGGGGAGGGCAATCCTCAAAACAGCATCTATGAAAATGAAAGTGTACTGGAATCCCAAACCAAAAGATATTAGTCATTTCTTGGATTTAACTTTAACTCCAGATGGCTTTTTAAAAAATGTAAACATGTTACTTGAAATGGATAATGTTAAGTAATCTCCAAAGTATTTTAAGTGGCAGATGGCTAAAATTATTACATATGTTCCTCTACTTAGAATGGGGTTACATACTCATAAACCATTCTAAATTGGTAACCTTGTAAGTCAAAAATGCATTTGAAACATATAATTTACTGAAGATCAAAATTCAGAACAGTAAACTAGAGTGACAACTGTTTACCCTCATGGTTGTATACCTGAGCAGGACTTATGCCTCACTGGTAATAGCCAACATCTCAAAAGAGTTTTTCTCAGCACATCCTTAGTTGGAGAAAAGATCAGAATTCATTGTACAATTTCTATTGAACGGATATAGCTTTTTCACCACCTAAAAGTCACAAATTGATAAATCCAACCATTCAAGACCATCGACATATACACATACACAGCTGAAAACAAAACTGTACACAACATAAGAGAAATTAAATTCTGCTACCTGGCCATTGTTGGAGAGAGGTTGTAGGACTGAGAGGAGGATTGCACACTCCCAGCGCAGGCTGCTCATGAAAGACAAGGCCCATGAGAATTCTTCACATAAAAACATTGAATGTCATTGATCATTAAAGAGACTGAGAATAGGGAGGTGCTAGAGTGTAAGCCAAGTAATTGATGAAGCAGTGGTATTAATGACAGATCCACTTACTTTACAGATCAAAGTATGTGGTAAGTCAGGAATGGGGCAGGATATGTCTAGAGTCATAAATGAGGAGGTATGTATCAGCCCCTAAAGACAGAATTCCATAACACAATTGGAAATGTTAAAATGAATGTTTTTAGCAAGGATTAGAGACTAAATTGAAGATATTCCCAGAAATAAAGTTGAGGAATGGATACTATGAGAGGTTTTGATATTTTAATAATTAGTCACCAAAACCAAACTCCTTTCTCTCATGGTAAAATCTATTTTATACCATGAATAAAAAGTCAACTGCCATCACACTCTATAGTTGTGTGTGTGTGTTTGTGGTGTGTGTATGGGTGGGTATGTGGTACTGGGATTTGAACCCAGGGCCTCTGCACTGAACTACATCCCCAGCCCTTATTCATTCATTCATTCATTCATTATTTTGAGACAGGCTCTTGCTAAGTCACTAAGTTGGCCAAGCTAGAACATGTTATCCTCCTTCCTCAGCCCCCGAGACTGTGAGGATTGCCTTTCATGCATTTATAGCTGTTTTTATATTTCTTAATTTCTGTTATGGAAAGACAGGTACATTTTTAGAAGGAAGGGATTTGTTTTTTAAACAGAATTTTGTCTCTACCTTTCAAACACAAAATTATCTTTTTATTTTCATGGAGTTTGAAATTTTTCTTGGCATTAAAGAATGGAAGAGAAAATCCTTTTACAAAAATTGGTTAAGTAACCATTAATGAAAATATATTGGCTCTGGGTTAAAGTTATTAATCATAGCCTTGTGACTTGCAAGGAAAATATAATCATTTTTCAGGGTAGTTCTCTGTGAATCCACAATAATGGAAATTTTTTTCCCAAATCTATTTGTAAAAACACTCATAACTTACCAGTTCTCTGTGGTGACATGAACTAATGGACCATCTTTAAATAAATTCACTAGCAGAACCAGGATGTGGCACAATGTTCTCCTCTCTGTGGTGCTGGGAAATGAGCATCAAACACAGGAGGACTCACTATTCTTCCCCTCCCCCGGGTTGTCATTTCTACACTGTAAATCATAGAGTAAGAATAAATGAAGTTGTTTTCCTCCCATCATTCCTATTTCGTGGCTTTCTCTATAGTGTGCAAGTAATTCATTTTAGGAAGGATAAATGACAAAAGTGTTTACTGCCGTCTATGAGAAACATTTAGCTAGCTTTAGAGATCTTGTTGAGAAAGCTGCTGTTTGCATTTGTGTGTGTGTGTGTGTGTGTGTGTGTGTGTGGATATGCACATACACACAGGTGTGATGAGTGGGAAATGTGAAGGCATTAGAAAAATGCTTTGGAAAGCATTTGGAATATGTTTCCCAGTTTATTGTAATTTTCAAGACAGCTTATTACAGATCCATGCCTCAAAAGAGACTGCACAGAGTTAAAGAAAGCAGACACACGAAGGAGTCCGTCACCATGTTGGCCCTGGGAAGACTGTTTGGCTGCCCAACATATGGCTAACTGATTCAGTATTAAAACATCATGATTGGATTCAATGTCTATCAACACTGCCTCCTAATGTAGGTTTGTATGTCTAGGTCCATCTTTGTGTATAATGCATGAGGAAACAAGAGTAACTGATAAAAGGGGAATACAATTTTAATGATATATAATTGTATGGAAATGGCCCATGCAGTCTTTTCTTTCATCAAGAGAAGCAAAGAAACAACAAACAAAACAGAAAAAGGGAGTCATACAGGGAAGGGAGATGCTTTTCTGTTCAAGAGCATGCCTAGATGAACTCTGAATAAGCTGCTGTTATTTTCACAAGAAAATTGACTCTTAGCTGAAATTCCATGCTCTTGGCAAAAATAATAATTCATCCACATTTATCAGGCATAAAACTTCATGGGCTTGCACACTAAGGTTTCCTTTGAAAACCTGGAAATCTACAGGAACAAAGAAATGAGGCTGACTCATTATTTGGATGTGATTTCATGACCCATATGAATGCTAGGGATAATAGGCAACATCACTCACTGCAAATCAAACAGTTCCACGATCCACCATTAACTTAAGTGAGCCTTCGCTTTACTGAAGCAGCTCTCTAAATGAATAGGTCAAGGCCTCTTTAAAAGTTCAGAGATTTGTTAATGTTCCAAGGACTTACAGACTATTACAGGAGACTGCTTGGGCATGTACAAAATTGTAGGCACTTTGGAAGGCTCACATGATGATAAATACATATCAATATACATATATATATATATATATATACACACACACACATATATACACACCCATATCCTTTGAAATTTAGCTTAAATAGGGAATGCTGCATTTGTGACATTGTCCTGAATAAATGTGAATAGGAGTCAAGTTGAATAGAGAGGACTCTGTGGAGAGATATTCCACAAGCTTCACAGGAGGAAGTAGTTTCCACTCTTTCATATTGCAATTAACTCCATTAGAGAGGATGGAATTTCGAATACTGTTCACATTAAGTCAGTGAAGTTAGAAGCAGCAGCACTTCAATAAGAATTAGCTCTGCCCTTCTGAAGAGAGCTACTGAATTAAATCTTGGAAGACTAAGATTAAGCCATTTAATTGCTACTTTAGGAGACCCGGACTTTGCATAAACTCATGTTCAGGTGTTAATACTGATTCTCTTCTTTTCTCCTCAGATAACAAAACTGAATCTGAGTCAATTAAGGCAAACCTTTAAAGGCCTTCTTACCCTTTTTTAGTGTATTCTGGGAATTTTATTTTAATTGTAGTCACCATAGGGAATTGGGGACATCACACAGTGAGATAGTTATTGAATCTCCAGTTGAAATGATAACTAATACCTATCCAAATTATTCTGCATTAAATTAAAAAAACCTCTTTATAGCCTAACACTCAAATGTGTTTTCTCATTTCCTACTCATTTTAACAGAAGATTGTTGAGGTACTACATACTAATGTTAGACACATGACATCACTAGTTAATGATTAGTACATTAGGCCAAATTACATATATCTACATCTTACAATAAAAAGTCCTTAATGTCACACTCTTCTCCCCAAAGGCATCCACTATTAACATGTGCTATAAATTATTCAAACTCCTATTATGTGCATGTGTATGCTCAAGTAAATTTGTGTTCACAAATTTCTTCATTCGCTAAACACATATTGAGGGTTTGTATGTGTGACCCTCTCTCATAGTGTTTGTATTTTATTTTGGAAGACAGTACACAGATGTACTTCACCTTATAAGTGGGTTACATCACAATAAACCATCATAAGTTGAAAATATTTTGACTTAATTCTAAACACCTAAATTATGGGACACCAGAGTTTAACCACACAGTAAACTATAGAACGTGAGTGTCCAACTTTTTCCTTGTGTAGGTTACACTGAGTGAAGAGGAATTATCTTGGGCCCCTTGTAAGATACATAATGTGTATGTGTGTGTATATATATATATATATATATATATATACACACACACACACACACACATATATATATATATATATATACACACACACACACACACACATATATATATATATATATATATATATATATATCACAAAGCATCATGTATTTAATATAATAAGAGAATAGGGCAAGTGTCCCACAGGACACAAGTTATCCCATTTTACAGCTTGTGAAGCTATAAAGCTCTAGCAGTGGAGGCTTGCTATACTTGTCAAGTATGACTAGAGAATATCAAAATATGACTAACCTGGGAAAAAATTAATAATTTGAAGAACAGTTTCTTCTGAACATGTATCACTTTTTCAATATCATAAAATAAAAAAAAAACTTAATTGAAATCATCTTAAGTTGTGGAACACCTATAATGAAATATCATGTTATGGTACATTATTATGTAAGTCCTATTTAAAGAAAAGTAAATAAAGAGAAAGGTAAAGATTCTCCTGGAAAAGGAAGTATTGTTACAGACAAAGGATAGAGAATGTCACCACAAAGCAATGACAATTAAACAAAAATTTATATGAATGAGAGGGAGGCTAGATTACTGTGAAATTTGTGTGGCAGGGATGAGCTTAATCTACTGAATAAAAAGAAAAGAAAAACAAAATAGTTCAGGCCAATTTCTGTCTATAATTTATGGAATGTTCTTAGAGAGTGATAATAAGTGGATTGACAGATGCCTGTCATGGGCAAGGCCATGAGAAGTGTAAAAGTTTTCGCTACTCCACCATTGTAGATTTGAGAGCATACTGATTGCACAAAAGTGACGGAGGTAGAAATGACAAAAAATGTGAGTAAAGGTATATTTAGACCTGCAAGTTATGAACTCAGCAGGATTAATATTACACTGGATGTGGGGAAGGCATAGTCTGGGAGACAAGACCTCAGAGGCGACCCAATGGTCTGGAGACATTAGATAGATAATTATATCAAGCATTGAGATGAAGAATATTAAAAAGTGAGTATGTTTAACTTGCAGTGATGAGGAAAAACCAAGAGTTTAGTTTGAACAAGTTGTGTTTTAAATGTCTATCAGATGTACAAGGGGAAATATCAAATAGGCATTCTGAGATTGAAGTTGATGCTCAATACAAGGACCAGAGATGAAGACCATTTGGGGAACATTAGTATAGCATTTAAACCTGTGCCCCTAGGGAAGGTTACCTCCTCAGGGAGACAGTCTGACTCTGTCTATGACAGACTCCCAGTGTACCAACAGTTGTCACGTACATGTCTGAAAACAAAGAGGATTCAGCAAAGGAGAATGAGAAAAAACATACTATGAAGGAAGAATGAAATTAGAAAGTGACAAAAAGCACATGAAAGTGTTTCAGTAAAATAAAAAAAAAAAAGTTGAAATATCTGGATTTAGAAATTTCATGTATGCTTAATCTTTTCCCCAAAATTCTGCACCTTAGAATCCACTTGAAACTCTATGAGTTTGGGCTTTGGAAATAATGTAATGAATTTTGAGCATCCCAGATCTTAAGTTTTGTTTTTTGAAGAGTAACACCTACTTATCAATATGCGGCAAGGAAGTATGTATAAACTTATGGGCTGGAGCAGATCACATAACACTTATTTTCATTTTTACCCTTATTTCTGTCATCGCCAGTGTTAGCATTAAAGATGAACCATAAGCATTTAAGGATTGTCATTTTTAAAAAGTGTGAAATGTTTAAAGTAGTGGAGAATTAAGTATCTTAGTAATGCAGGTAAAATTTGTATCATTCAGTGTATATACAGCAGTTCCTAGATGTGCAACATTACTTGAAAGAACTTCAGTTATTGTCACAAATCTATAATTCTTGTACTGGGCTTTCCTATATTAAAATTTGATAATGGTTATCTTTTTCTAATAGGCAGTTAAATATAAATATCAGATATTGATTAAGAAAACTAGATCTAAGACACTCTCATTTTAGATAATGTTATGGCTTATATCTAGATGTCCCCCAAAAGCCTCATGTGCTCAGAGGTGGGGCTTTGGGGAGTGATTGGAACATGGGTGTGTGGTATGATCATGGGCGTATGATGCTGGATTACTCCACAGATGAGTTTATGGTTGGGTACTATGTTGAGATGTCAACCCTGGTGAGAGGAGGTGGGTTACTGCGGGAATACCCTGGAGATACAGAGAGATATAGATACAGATACAGGTACAGGTACAGATAGAGGTACAGATATCCCACCTGCCTGGAGCACTTGCTGCTGCGTCTCTGCCATACCATAGACTCTTTCTCCTCGATGATGCCCTTCTGCCATCCTGCCCTGCCTTAGATCCAGCCAACTATGGACTGAAACCTCTACAAACTGTGAGTTAAAGTAAATCTTTCCTCCTTTAACTTGGGGGTGTTATGGATTTTCTCCCAACCACAAGAAAATAACTAAGATAATAATTCTGAGTTTCTCATTTTTACTTAAGTAAAAATATAACTTATGGTCTTGCCAAAAGCTTATTCTGCATTTTTCACTCAGGATCCTATTGCTAGTTATTGGAGAAGTGTGGAATTTCACTAAAACCTTACTTTGAAATCTGCTTGCTGTAATATACCTTGGAGCTTGGAGCAATGGCAACCCTTTGTGGAAATATTGACTCACAAAGATGTAGGGGGACATTTCATTTGGAATAGAGAGTCATACTTTAAGGATGGGGATGCATTCAGAGAAAGAAAGCATTAGGCAAGTTTGTTCTTGTGTGCTCGTCACAGAGTATAATTACAAAATCATAGATGCTACAGGAGAATCACTGGACATGCCCTTGTCCTCAATTGGGAGACATGGCAATTATGAGATGTATGAAGCCACTCAGCATAACACAGCATGATATTTTACATTATACCATTATAAAGAAGTAAATTAATATGATTCAAAATAAAAATAGGACATATATAGCACCATGCCACCATTGTACATGCAGTCTATCATTGACCAAAATATCATTTTGTAATACAGGACTGTATTATTTGCTTATATTTCTGTCATTCCTATAGTTTCCTCTCAGAAGTAATTTTAAATTCATCATACCCTTTAGTACTAATGACAATAGCTTTTTTTCCATTGGAAGAATAGTCTCTTAATGTTAATTTTCTCTAGTTTCCAATTAGAAAGCATTTGGACTTTTAAAAATTACATCCAAGAGTATTCTGTGGATAATTTAATTATCATATTTTTGCTGATTGTGTTCTAACAGTTTTTCATTATGTTTAAGATATTAATATAATTAGATAAAATAATTCAATATTTGGTTTTTAAATGCTATGTAGTTGGCATTATCAAAGTTAATTACATATTCTAAATGTATCACCTACCTAAGTGCTAGACATTGTAAATTTTTCCTTTGCTAAGTCCTTGGTTCATCCCCATTTCCCTTTCTGTTTATGACCGCCTTCTAGTTAAAGATTCCATTGAACCTTTCATGTATGCAGGTTTCCATAAAAAAAACCTACTATAAACTTTCCTTGAGCCTATATTCACTGTCTAGCTATCTCAAAGTATCTTCATTTTGCTGCTTCCAAACCTTTTGAATTAACATAGTAAAATGTCATCTCAATCTAAACTTTATTGGTTCTTCCAACTACCAGAAGCCTCCATGTCTGTGTATTGAAAGAATTCTCACCTAAAGAATCTGATTATTTAGATAAGCAGCCTGCGGATGGCTTCCATCCCTAAACACCAAGTAAAATCTAGTGCTTAACAAATCCTGATGACTACATTTCATCTAATCCAGTGGGCCAGCTCTGGGTGTAGTTATCCTCTACAAATATAGCCTTCTACACATATGGTAGTCGAAAAGAAGAAAGACATAACCATTAATGACTGTTTTCTGTGGAGTAATATACTAAGTAATGGTAAATCTCTAAGAACAATAACTCACCCCCAAATACCCACAGACTGTTTCTCAAAATACTATTTTAAATAACTGACTGGCTTCCAAATTTTAATCTTTTCACATAATCATAAAGGAAATAAATGAGGACACTCATCTTTATACACAGGGGATTTTTTTGTATACTATAATAATTTTCCCAAATATTAAAATTATGGAACCTATTTTATATGGTACCTTGAGGTACAATTACATGTACTTGAAACTAATGTTCGACTTTACAGAAAAATCTGTATTCATAATCCATGCCTCATGTTTGACTATGTATTTGGTCTTTGAACTCAGTTTGCATCATTTGGCGTTTGAGTACCTTAGTTAGGAGTTAATATGTAAGATATGTATTTTTCTAATGAGGATCTCACTCCTCTTCACATCTATATGCATGAGATGTACATATATTTAGAAGAAAGTTACTTCATTCAAGTAACATGTCTCTATAGTCAAGTAACACAAATCCCTTTATAGATCAGTAATTTAGATATTCTCAAAGGGTTATGAAAGAAAAGTAACATAAAAAAATAAATGAAGCATATTAAAGATTTAATTTATCCCTAAATACTATGATTTATAATATAATAGAGTGAAACAAACTTGTATGTAGCTAAATTTATAAAACAATAAGGATATGTTCTGATTTCTTTAGTTCGACAGATGCTTTTTAAAAGAAGTGAAAATACTGTTGAATACATGAATAATTTAGCCCATAGACCATTTATCCAGGATCTCACAAAAATAAAATACTATTATGTGGAATTAATCTATTATTCAATTTTTAATAGTCATAAATTTTAGTCTTTCCTAAATATATGATTTTCTCATAATAATGAGCCATTTTACTAAGTGAGACTTAAAAATAAATTTCAGTAACCATAACTGACATTCTACACAGGCAGCATTACACACATACACATTTTCCTTTTAAAGTTTAGTGATGATATATCACCCTTTTATCATAGTAATTTAGAAAAAATTGTCTTAAAGCCAACATTTACAATGCTTTTAAAAGCTATGAGTGAAAATTGTACAGTTATCATGTCTTATGAGTAATTTTTTTCCATATAAAAATAATACATTTTCATTCCCTATATAATAATTACACTTACTTTGTTTTTCTTGATATTCATCGAACCTATCCCCGAAAGGAATTTTTTTTTTTTGGTACCAGGGATCGAACTTGGGTCCTTGTGGTTGGGAGGTAGGCAGCAGAACCACTGAGCTAAATCCCCGCCCCAGGAAAAATTTTTAAACAAGAAAGATGAGCTACTTTCCATTTAGAGTTTAATATAAATATAATCATGAATTCACACTGTATTTTAAGTTAATTGTTACCTATTGATGTAATATGGTAACATGTTAATGTAGCACATAATTGCTTTTTTTTTTTTGGTACCAGGGATCAAACTCGGGACCTTGTGCTTGCGAGCCAGGCAGCAGAACCACTGAGCTAAATCCCTCGGCCAATAATTACTTTTTATAAAGCAATAATCTGTTAGAAGACAAGAACAATAATATCTTAAATGAGACATCTGAATCATATTTTTCCTTTGGAAGTTTGAAGACATTTACATAGGGACTATTAGTGGGTCATTTTATTACTCAAATCTTTAGACAATATTTTTACATGAAAGCATAGCTCACTTCTGGAAAGAAACATTACTCTGTGCATCTTCCTATCACAACTATTAGACAGATTTAATGACAGGACATGTAAATGATACTGCAGTGAAAACACAGTAATATCCCACATTTCGCATAAGAACAGTTTAAGCAGAATATTTGCAGTTCTGTTTCATCAGCAGGAGTGGTTGGGTATGAATCATGAGGCATTTTAATAGACAAAGGTGACTTATATTCTTATCAACCTCAAAATGATAAAGGATTGACTGGTTTCAAGCCACATCACAAACTATTACATGAAGTGTGATCTGCCAAAACACCAGATGGAAAAGCATACTCAATGCAAGATCGGTTTTGTGATCCATCTCTAAATGATGCAGTCATATTGAGGAGTGCGTCACGTGAAGCATTAACAGGGATTTCCCCCATAAACTCGGCATGATGATTTTTGCTGCAATAAGAACTCAAGACATATAATCCTACATGTGGAACAAATGACAGCCTCTTCTGACAGTACTTCAGCTTTTTCTTTGCATGAGAATTCTCTAAAATGATCAAATCACTAAACAGATCAACAAAGAATAAAGTCTGGTAGGAAAAAAAAAAAAAATCTTGGCTTGAAAACTTCCCCCTACTGCTTGAAAGTGGCACCTAGCAGTAGAAGTCAAGAATAAAGCAACTGCAGGATGGTGAAACAACAGAAAATAAAAAGGGGATATTTTTTTTTTAATGAAGAAGAGGCTTAATGGCAGGTTAATCAGGGAAGTCGGTCTTTAAAGTAAGGATTATTAATTAAGGGAAAATATGTTATACTCTGGAATTGGACTTTCAAATTAATCTTATAGCAGCTAGAGAAAGAGTCCCTGAACCTTCTGCTGAGTAGGCATATATGCTTCTCAGTCAAATGAAAGCTTCTATTTTGCATATGGCTGTGCACTTGAGCACTCAGACAATTCGTCAATCAACTGCTCCAGATTTGGGAAGAGTAACCATCTGTTTTTCAATTCTGAAGTGACATTCTACTGGAATCAAGGAAATATTTATAACATAAACCTATTCAGTTGCATTCCTTTCTAAAAATATTGAAAATTAAAATATTTTAAATTGCTTAGAATAATTTAATAAATTAATGGTGGTATTAAAAAATGAGGACGAGTATTTCTGGATAACTATGGGTCTGCTGCTATTTTGTAAATTTTACAACTGACCAAGTATGCAGTAAAGATTAAACAACAGCAAACACAAACCTGCTCAACATGGTTGGATTTTTCCTGTTTGGCTGTGTATAATGAAATTTAAAACTATAGACATATATTCAGAATGCAATCCACTTACATTTTTGCCCCTCAGCATGCAAGGTAATTTTCTTGCTGAGCAGTTTGTGAATGAGCATCAAAATACCTGATGAGAAACTGAAAATCACGAAATGGTTACAGAAACAGCCAAAAGTATGTCAGCTGCCTCTCCAGAGAGAACAGAGCAGTGTACCTATCTGTAAGAGGCACCAGGCGCCTTGAAGTACATAGCTTCTGAAGGCACTGTGACCCCACCATATAAAAAAAGGTATTGAAAATAAGAAAATAGGTTTAAATTACTGAAGGTCTCTGAAAAAATGATTTATCACGTCCTTCATCGCATATACTTTCTCCTCCTTAACATTACCATCAAATGAGTAATAACCTTAAGATAATTTTGAAATGCATATTATATAACTCAGCAGATCTGGTAATCTAAGGCTGTTTTACTTGTCCCAAATTACTTTTGCGGCAGGAAACTCAAACGGTTGTGCACGGAGAAGCAGGACATCAAAGCACGTAAATTGCCCGAGAGTTGTATTTTTAAATGAAGAATGAAGTTTAACACTATCGCTGTCAGTGGGGAAGCAGGTGAGGGGGTCGGTATTTAAGGAAGCTGTTTGAGAACAAAGCGTTATTTTGTTGTTAAAATCGCGTGTCCCTCCAAGAGGCTCTGAAATAACCAGGTGAGCGCCCAGCCCGTCTCGTGGCTCCTTGCGTGCATTTGGAAATCAGCCCCGCCGAGGAGGCGGGGGAGCGGTGACAGCCTCGCTGCCCGCGCTTCCTCCGTCCCCTCGGCTCCGGGACCGCAGACGAGTTTGGGACTTGCCGAAGTTTCCCAAAGCCGAGCCGCGCACCGGACCCCGTGCGCGCGCCGGATCTATCGCGCTCTGCCTGGCGGGCTCCGGGCTTCGCCGGGCCCCACTTTATTGATCGTGCACGAACGCTTGCGCGCGTCCCCCGGAGCGAGCCTCGCACGCTGCAACCGCGACCTGGCCGAGGCTTACCTGACGGCGCGGGGCTGCAGAGCAGCGGCGACCCCGGCTACAGGAAGCGACGAACCGGCTGCTGGAGAGCAGCGACCCTGCCTCCTCTCCTCGTTCCTCCTCGCCTCGGGAACAGCTTGCAACGCCCCGCCCCGCCCGGTGCCCGGGCTTGTTCACAGAAGGTCCTCGCGGCCGGGCAGCCGGCAGACACCACTTTCTTCCGTGAAGAGGCTGCCCTCTTCTGAGAAACGCCCGGACCTCGCTGCGGCTCTCTCCACGTTCACCCTTCGGATCAGGCTGCTCCGGAGCTGCCGGCTGGGCTGCAGCCGCGAGCCGCGAGCCAATGGGCGCGCAGGACGCCTCGGCTGTCATCTCCCCGCCCTCAAAACAAAACACAGCGTGCCGTCCACACGCGTCGAGTTGTGAAAAGTAATTGAGTCCTACATTTGCAGTGTATCTTGTTTCTTGTTTCTCCACCAGCGTTCATTGCAGAATGCTTTGAAGGAACTGGAGGACTCCAAGCCTCTCAGAAGACTCATTAAAGAGGCTCAGCCAAGGGTGAAGCTGAGGTGCCTGTGCCCAGAGGTAGCACCTGGGTCATCACCTGAAGCTTTGCTTTGCAAATGTTTTAGGTCTCTTGATGATCAGACAACTGGCAGGCCCCGGATGCCAAAGGCTTGGAGTCTGATCTTCACTGAGTAGCTTGTTTCGTCTACTCTGGAACAACATAATACAATCCATTTACCTGGAAACGGTCTCATTTTTTAAACATCCCCTGAACAAGAAGCAGATGATAATTGGTGCTAATCATAGACACGGAGTTTCTCCTAATTCATTCACCTGCTTCGAGGCTGCTCTATCTTAGGTCATAGTGTGTGAAGAGCTAAAAATTATTCAGACTGCTATGTTGGTCCAGTCTGTTTTAATGTTTTCATCTTCACATATTATAAGACTTTAAAATTAGTGGAATTGCTTTTCCTGAGAGAATTTGTTTAGTGATTACACAAAACTTCATAAGGTATTTTAATGGTAATAAAATGTTATAATGAAAAATATCACCGTGGAAAATGAGAACAATTCCTCTAAAATCCCCCAAACCACAGTGCGTCCTTTATTCATGAGGATCTGTCTTTGTATTTCTCTATTAAAGTGCTATATATTGAATAAAAATTTGCTTAAACAAGTTCATCCAGGATCATTTATTTTCTCTCCAAAAATCTGTCATTTTATCATTTCTATATCAAGACTGCAGCAATATTTGAGAATCGTTTTATCTTAAAAATATCTCAAGAGTTCAGAGTCTCAAAGCAGTCTTAAAAACGTGTATAAGAATGAGTAGGATTGATATAAAAAAAGAATGAGTAGGATTGAAAGATTAAACAACTACACAAATAATAATGTCTTTTCAATGTCAGCATTGAATAAGAATAAAATTAATGTGTCTTTCTGAAACCTTTTTGTTCCACTGGAGTAATATGAATAGGTTGGTGCGCTTGGTGTAGCCAAGCTTTGTGTATGATGACAAGTTAAAATAGCTTGGGGAGACTTTACAAACAAAACAATTTCATTACCTGTCCATCATGTGAAGGAGGCATGGAAAATGTAATATTTACAGCACTGTATGCTGTGTCACTATAAAGAAAGGTGAATGCTAACTTTATTGTAACTCATCGATGTAGCCAATAAAATTTTATTCAGAGAAGTGTCTGGCTAAGTGTAGTCACCTGGCTTTTGTAAGGCGAAGAATATTTTGAGAAAACATGAAAAATAAATATTGTTTTTTCCTCAGTTTTATAGTCAAATATTCATTTATTTAATTCATTTGTTGATAACAAGTGACAAGTCATTGAACACAGAACATTATCTTTCTTCTGCAGGTGGATGATTCCCAGTGTGAATTCCTCAGTAGAGCAGCAGACAGTCCACCTGGAAACTATTGGGAAGGCAAATTCGCCCATTCTAAGAATACCTAACAATATATCTTCTAATAGCCCCTCAGATGAGTCTGATGCATGCAGAAGTTTCCAAGCTATTGCTCTAGGAGTCTGCAAACTACAATATAAGTCCAACCACCCTCGTGTGAAAATAAAGTTTTATTGAAAAACGATCACTTTCCATTACATATTGTTAATGGCTCCAGTTGCTCTACAACTCAGAGATAAGTAGGTTTCTGGAAGTGTATTTGTTCTCTTTGTTGTTGCTGGAACCAAATCCTTGTCACTCACAAAAGGAGAGGCTCTTCGTTCTTTGGTTCATGGTTTCAGATTTTTTTCAGTCCATGACTTAATGGCTCCAAGAGAGGGACATCATGGCAGATGGAAGTTGCTCACTTTATGGTGGTCAGGAAACAGAGCACAAAGGCAGTGTACATGCAGGAGATACACCCACCAAAGCTATACCCCCAGCCCTCCCACTGTGCCCCACTTCCTAACAGCACATTCAGTTATGAACTTCAATGCCTTAATTTGCTGATGAGTATGCCCTCCCATGATACAATGACCTTTCTGTTCATCTTGTAATCTAGTTGACAATTAAGCCTAGCCATCATAGGTGGACATAGATTGAAGCTTAAAATGCTTACTTTTTGTCTCTTTAAGAAAAAAACCATTGACTTGTGACTAGGGTATTATAAAATGCACAAAGTAGTACAAATGGCAAGAGAGAAAGTGTAGAGGTGGGGTGAACACGATCAAATTAATGAAGTCAGTAGGATTTGAAACAGATTCCAATGATGATTTGGTAAATTATATCAATGTGTTTGTCTGTGTGTGTGTGTGTGTGAGTTTGCATGTGGATGTGTGACTTTACAGGTTTGGCTTATCTGTAGGGTAGGGTGGGATGTACTTTTCCTCTTAGACTTGTTTATGACTCATTTTGATGGAAAGGAACATAGTTATTTCCAAGGAGAACATCAATGAACAAATCTAAATCTGTAGACACTTCTATCTGCTTCAGTTAAATGAAGAGAATGTTCGAGTCCCACCTGCCCCAAGACTGACATGCAGTATGGAAGGGTGATAGCACTTTTATTTGTAAACCACAGAGCCTTTGGGATCATTGGTTACTCCTCTAGAGCTTAGTCTCTCCCAATTTATACAATTTAGATTCAAACCATGCATGAGTGAGAAAAACAGCCACAGCTGTAGGTGAGCCCGGGTCCTGAGCCTCACAAGCCACACAGTGGGGCCACTGTAGCCACCTGGGTGGCTTTGTACCAGGACCTAGACCTGCTACTGCGTTCTCATGGACCTGGGCATGAAGGAAAATGAATGACAAAGAGAAATGGAGTCAGTTTAACATGCCAGCAGCCGGAGTGCTCCTAGGAGGCAGAGGAGTCCCAGTGTCTGGCTCATCTTGCCTTTATTCACCCAAACACGGGCACAAGCAAGGAATCAAAGTAACACAAGATCCATCTGCTTTCCAGTATTCATTAGTACGCGCTCTGGTAAGCGAATTAACCTCAGGTATCTTAACTTTTCCCTAGAACCTGCAGTATTCAATCACCCCTAAGTGCAGCCTTTCCCCTCTGTGCTCACAGAGGGGGCCAGTGAGCCCTCAGTTCTCCTCTAGTCTTTGACATAGAGCAAAGGTAATGCCTGAGAAAAGACAGTGAGCTACACACTCCGATACCATTTTGGAGAAAAATAAGAAAGCATTAGACTTTCTTTAAGGAAGGCATGACCTGAAAGAGAAGAAATAGATATTTAATTTAGAACAAATTATGATGCTAAAGAGGTAAAACATACTTCCTTAGCAAGGAGAAGCCTCAGAAGGCTGAGGAGAAAAACATGGCATCACCAAAACGATGTTAGTGGAAGATTATTCTGTTGCCAATGAATGGCTAGAAGAACAGGAAACAGATGGAAATTTATCACAAGGCTATGGCAAAGTAAAACATGAGGTAATATCCACCAGAACTCAAGCATTGCCGCCTTTGGACTTAATTCTGAGTCAATGCGTTCCATCCATTTTGCTTTCTAAATGCCACTAAAAGCAGTAGTTTATCATGTATTTTGTCCACCAGCATCATTGTTTTGACTCCAAATTTCACTCTTCCTCCCTAGACTTCTGTAGAATCTTTGCATGGACATCTCTGTCTTCCCATCATGCCCATTGTCTGTCAACCATAGCTTTGCCTTAAAATCTCTTTACTCTGAGACCCAACCAGGCTGAAAAGATTTCCAATTGCAATGAAATGGGAGGCAAAGGTCCAAAATAATCCAGAGAAGCCAGGAAATTCTCACTCAAGCAGCTGTAACTTCTGTTCAGAAGAGACTATCATCACTTTTGCTTATATTTCCTTGGCCAGAGAAAAGTCTCAGGCCCTTTGCTAAAATATATGTCAATGTGACAGACAAATGCAACCTTCTTGCAGAGAGCAAACCATGTGAAAGGCCAGCAATATGTTTTTTAAATAATATAATCTACTAAAATCTCTCTGACCCTAAAACAATCAAAATATGAGTTTGCCCAACAGGGGTCAGCATGTCTGGGAAAATATTTCTTCTTAGTCTTACAATTTCATATTTATATTTACTATTTATTTGAAATGATTTTAATATACATGTTGAATAAAATAATTGAAAGGATTTATGGTTTTTAGAAGCATGAGTCATAGAAAAGAATCAGAATATTCTGTTTTTCTATTTTAAAATATATGCATCTTTGCTTGTTTACCTGAAAGCAAAAGATGAAACAAAGACCCGTGTGACAATAGTTTACATGCCAGACAATCCCCAGTGCCAATGCAAAAGGACTTGACCAGGGTCCCTATTGGTAATAACATGGCTTAATTATATAAGAATTTCTTGGGGCCAGGGATTTAGCTCAGTGGTTCCGCCGCCTGCCTTGCAAGTGGAAGGACCCGAGTTCGATCCCTGGTATGACGGAGTCCGCCGTCACTTGTCTAACAGTACCTGAATGGGGGAGTGAGGATGAGGAAAAATAAAGACAAAGAGATAGTCCGGAGGGCTCCCAGAGACCGAGCGCCCAAGTTTTTCTCCTCTCTTTTATACAATAGGTGAGTTTGGTTGTTAATCATGACCCTTATCCAGAGACACCTGCTTCCTTGTTTTCTAGTTCTTTGGGAATTCCCCACCCTCATGGGCTTCCTTGTTTCTCAGGATTACAGAACGTTCATCACATTCCAGGGCAATCTAATTCGGCAAGGACGCGGTTCCTCATGACATAGTCTCCTTGCTTTATACAATGGAGAGTAAGATTCAAAATGGAGCCTCTTTGGCTAACTCCGCTCTCCACACACTGCTCTCCACACTGGTACCAAAGAAAAAAAAAAAAAAAAAGAATTTCTAAAAAAAAACACTGCACAGAATACTTCAAAGAATTTTTCAAGCAAAAGACAGTAAGGTCCCTTACCTTATTGTCCTAGATTCCCACTCAAAGATACAACTACTCCCTCTTTTGTTATAGTTACACAACTGTGTGGAGTGACTCCTACCACCTTGGGCAGGATAAAAAAGGACTGAAGGTAGAAAGTCAAAGATAAATTATGCTCACTTGAGGGATTTACCGTCAGAAAAAAAAATACAAAATCAGGACAATGTGGATCTATGCCTTTTACTTGAAATTAAATTTAGAACGTCTAAGAAAATGTAAATTGTCATCTAGATCCCAAGATAATGTCCACGGCAATGAGCAGGGACAAAGGGCCTCATTCAGATTGAGGGAGAATTCTCTGAGAGTCCAGGGTGAGCTGACCCTGAACAGAACCTGCTACTTGAGAACAGAGGAGGAGATAGGGCTTTGGCTGGTCACCCAGCAGCAGTAACACTAAAACTCCATGTCTTTTACTAGTAACAAATGGGTTAATGTTTACTGAGCACTTACTAGTTGTCAAGCATGTCATAAGTATACCGCTTATGAGCTTTTCATAACATATAAGAAAGTGGCAGTATTATTTTATTCAGTTTACAGATGGGAAAATGACAGCACAGAGAATTTAAATAACACTTAGTGATTACAAAGTAAGCAGTAGAGCCAGCATCCAAAGATTATTAGCTAAATTTGAGAGCTCATTTGTTGTTATTCACCTCTACCACTTAACCCCTAGTATTTTTACATTGCTGAATGTAACAGAATTTCTGAATATAGCACCTTATAGGTCTTTATTTCAGGGCCATAAAAATGTTGATTTTTTTAAGAAATAATTTTCTCATGAATTGACTGATATAAATTAAATTACAATATACATTCCTTTTGGTCTGAAGTGAATAGCAAAATTGAAATAGTGAATGGTATAACCTCTGGAGACAAAAGAAAAAGTCTTTCCCAGAAGTGTATAAGAACTATACAGTGTATCTCAAAGCAGATACACACTTAATAATTTTACAATGAAATAACATCTTGCCCGAGATCTTTTCCCAAGAAAACACATCTCCATGAGGAACAACAATAGCAACAAAAACAAAAATATGCCAAAGAGAAAATAAAACAAGTGGAAGGCTTTGTCACAAATCCATGAACGTCAGACTCACAAAGGTTGTGAACTCTTAGACCTCAGACCTATTTCACTAACTTTCTTACTGTCTCAGCTAGAAATGGAGGTGAGACTAAACCTCTCATGGAAGGGATTAGTTTTTAAGGACATTGTGTGTTTGTCATCAGTAAAACCTAATTTAAATGTAAACAATTATATAAAATGATATTTTAATTGTTACCTTTTGATGATATAAACAGATGCTCAAAGGAAAAACAACATTTTCTTAATGTCACACTGACAATCAATGTCAGGATTCAGGATTTATACATAGTAGATCTCACTTGTATGCCTTTCTCTCTTTTCTTGAACAAACCTCTGTCCAAACTCTGTGTTCACTGATAACACATTATTAAATACAAATTCCTACTTAGCCAGTGAGTTGCCATCCATTAATAACATCCCAACCCTCATTTTACTACCACCTTGTCCCTCTCAAAATTAGGTTAAATTATGCCTAGAAATATTTCGCTAGTAGTCATGGGTGCTGGTGAATATGAGAAAATGAGAAACATAAGAAATATGAACAGTTCTAATATGCCCTGAATTTGGAAAAAATGACCACAAAATATCCTGGTTTCAAAATGAGTCATAAAGCAAATATGCCTTGAGAGGTGGAAAAAAATCACATATCCAAGTTTTAAGTTGCTTTAAGTTGTCCTTGTTAAATTTAGGAATTGTGTAGTGACAATGGATTAATAAATAGGTCAAGATACATTTGATCAATTACAAAATGGAGGGATTTTTAACATACAGGAAATCAAAGAAGGGTTAATGCTGTAAAATAAATATAAGCTTTGAGGGAAAAGTGACCCATAAACGATGAGTAAAAATGGAAGATTTTGGAATAATTTTGAAAAAAAAAACCCATAAGATACCATGACTGTTTGTGTGTACAGTTGACCCTTGAACAATTTGGGCTTGACCTGCACAGATCCACTTATGTTTAGATTTTTTTTAAATATTTGTGATAATTTGAATAAACTCACAGATGAACCAAGGAGCCAGAAACACAAAACAAAGAAAAACTTGTGTAGTCCATGAATGCATTAAATATATGTAGAGAATTGTCTATTTATAAAATATATACAAATCCTTTATAAAGTGATAAAAAACGAGAGATGGTGGGGCAAGGGAAAGGGTACCTAAAAACTACTGAGGGTTCAACAATCTTTGAAGAATAATAACATTAACAAATAAATTAATAGTGTACAAGAAATTAGAGTAACTGTATAAAATTTCTTGAATTTCACTGTCAACAGAGTATGCATTCAAGTAACTCAGTACATTAAACTTAGGAATGTGTACAAATTTTAAATAAAGCTATTTTATCTGGTAATTGTACATTCCATTTTGCTCTGGGTTATGTTATAATGCAATTTAAAATAATTAAAAATTTAAACAAATCTTACAAATATGTGTTCTTGATATTCAATCGGAAGTTCAATTAGCAAGCAGTTCAGTAATATACTCGATATAAGAAGTATTACTCTTGTATTAAAGTACCGTGCACCTCTGACTTACAAATTCAAATAGTCCCTGAGATCTGGTTATAACTCAAATTGGTCAATTGAAGTTTCAGGGTCCTCTATACTTCAAAATCTCGCTCCTGTATAATTTTAGGCCACACTTTCTTCCAGGCAGATCTAAGTCCTTACAGAGACAATGGCCGAGGATTTCTCAATGAGCCCCACACAGGAAAGGATGGTATATTGTTCCTCCCAGAACTCTTTAAGGGTTAAATCTGAAGCTGAGACCATCTGGAAGCACAAGCAGCCACCATTTGGGTGGTAACTCAAGACTTTTTTATAAGTTAAAACTAAAACTCCATTCATAACCCAAGTTGTTCATACATCAGGCTGGTCGTAAATCGATGATTCACTGTATATTTGAATTTTCTGTAAAATAGAAATTTAATAGAAATTATAGGTGTAAATTTTATTGAAAACTCAGTTTCTATAGTTCTGATAACAAACACTACTCATTTACAGGTACTATATTTTAAAACAAATTCTACTTAGTTTTAAAGAAAATCAACTTGTTGTTATATGTATCCATATACATGTGCAAGTAAAGGTCATTTCCCATTTTTAGTGACACTATACACACATTTAGCATTGTGTTCCGTGTCTAAGCTAAAGTCTCAACATCATTCTTGAAAATAAAGAAGCTTGAAGTGTGAAGACAAGTCTGCTTCACTATAAACAATACAAAACAAAGACATTAAAAAATACAAATAAAACATATGGATGCCTATTGTGGCATCATTCTTATCATTCCTACAGTGAACATGGTTGACTTTTACTTTAAAAAGACCATGTATGGATATACTCTCCTTTGAGATGTCCTGGGGGCTCTATACAATAAATAATCAGTCAAAGTCAGCACGTTTTTTAAGGTCAGGCAAGGATAGGCATAGTTGCTGATAAATGGCCAAACAAATTTCATTCCATTTGCAGTAAAAGAGATTATAGTAAACTTTGAAGGCATACTGGAAATCACTCATTACAAAATGACATATTTTAGGATGCCAAATTTTCTTAGTGTTGTTTTGTTCAAATGTGACAAAGATCAGTTTTAATAGCATCATGAATGAAAATAATTGGGAGAATTTTACTTCACCATAAGCTGTATTGTAACTTATGTATATGTAATTTTCACATGTACTAATTCCACACAAGGAATGTAAACATTATGTACTAAAAAAAAAAAAAAAAAGGAATCAAGAGATGGATGGGGCAGGAGAGAAGGGAAAGGGACTGAAAAAGGAATTAGGATGTGTTATGCACCTATATGAACTTCACACAGAGAATGTGTACAGGTACTAATAAGGAAAATGACCAGAAAAAAATGTATAATTGTCAAAAACCGAAATACAATCTGAAGTGGGATGAATAGAAATAGATCCCAGAGAAAAAAGAAATAATATTAGCCCAATAATATCCAAGAATATAATGAAAACAAATATTTTAAAATAGGAAACTTACTTAACATTTTAAGCACCATAATTTTATTCATTTATTATTTGACAACGAATGTGAAGTATTCATGCTGAATTTGGCATTATGAAATGGGAAAACATGTTATTCATTCTGATTGCTGTTACAGATGATATGAAGCATGATTGATTCTAGAAAAGTATTTTCTTTAATGCTTATATAATTAATATATAATTATAATACATTATATATATTATATCTATATGAATGTTTGGTTTCATTTTCTTGAACATTCCATTTTGACAAGAAATTATGGTTCCTGACATAATTTTTATCACTGTTAATTCAGTTATAATTTATAAACCATAAAATGCACCCATTGTAAATGTATATTTCAACATTTTAGTAAATTGACAAAGTGACTGCAACAATCATCAAAATCCAATTTCAAATCACTGCATCATTCCAATATGATCGTGGGTACTTAATGTGCAGTCAATCCCCAGTCCCAGTCCCAGGAATATACTTATCTACCTTTACAGATTCATTTTTTCTGACTTTTAATATAAAAGGAGTAATAGAATATATGAAATTTGCATCTAGGTTTTTTTTGCTTAAATTATTTTATTGGTACACAGGTAATGGGAAAAAAATAAGAACCAAGATACTGCATCTAGGTTCTTTAAATTAGCAAAGTTTTGAGACTCATACGTACTCTTGCATTGCAAATTCTTTCCATTAGCATCGCTGTATAGTATTCCAGTGTCTGGATATCAACAGTTCATAAATAGATGCTTGGTCTTCATTTTTTTAAGTATTAAGAAAAATTTACTTTTCCGTATAAAATTTTTTCAGTAGACATAGATTTTAATTATTTTTAAGCCTACCTTGGAGGTGATGAATTCTCTAATTTTATTTGTTTCCTAGAAATGGTATCATGTGGTATGGTTAGCTTATAATTTACTTTTCTTAAAAATACTGCCATATTTTTTTCAAAGTTTACATTCCCACCAGCAATACAATAGAATTCCATTTTCCCACTTCCTATCAACGTATTGTATCATTTTTTGTAAACATTTTAATGGGGCAAAGTGGTATATTATTTTAGCTTAGTTTGCTCTAGCCAATGATTAATAAAGTTGAGTATAAATTTTGAAGGAAAATAATTTTAATTAAGACTCCTGTATCTCCATATGTAAATACTTTCTGAAGATTGAAACTTCATATTTACATATATTTATATATTACCATGTGATACTTTGGTACAAATGTAGAAGGTATCATGATCAATCTGGGTAATTAGTATTTGACTCTCTCTAAACATTTATTATTTCTTTGTATTAGGTTGCTTGAAATATCTTATTCCTTATAAAGTGTATAATAAATTGTTGTGAATTAAAGTCACAGTACTTAGCTGTGGCATGTCTAAACTTTGGCCTGCCTTTCTTTGCTCTCCCATTTTACAGAGGATTCCTTATAAAACATGTAACATTCCTCTTTCCCCACAGCCCCGCCAGCATTTGTTATTGGTTGACTTCTTGATAGCAGCCATTCTTTCTGGGGTGAGGTGGAATCTCAGCGTTGTTTTCATCTGCATCTCTTGAATGACCAGTGATGTTGAACATTTTTTCATGTGTTTATTCATTTCTACTTCTTCATCTGAGAAGTGTGTATTCATCTCAGATGCCTATTTTTGTATTGGGTCTTTAAATTTTTGAGGAGGGTGATTTTTTTTTCAGTTTTTTATATATTCTAGATATCAGTCTTTTGTCTGAGGAGCAGCTGACAAAATTGTTTTCCAGACTGTTCGTTGTCTGTTTGCTTTGTTGGTGATTTCTTTTGTTGTACAAAAGCTTTTTAATAGGATGAGATACCAGTTGTTGATTCCTTGTAATATTTCCTGTACAGTTGAAGTTTGGTTCATAAAGTCTTCCCCTAAACCCATGTCTTAAATGTCTAACAGGTACTTTGAAATAGGAGAAAAAAGTTCAGATGGGAAGGAGCATGGGAGGGGGCAGAAGAGAAAAAAAGATAAAATTGAAACAAAGCTTTTGTAAATAAGGAGGGGAAGAAGGGTTGAAGGGAATGAGAAAAAATAAGAATTGAAATATATCACATACAGGCACAAATTCCACATGATGAATGTGATATATATATATATATAACAATAAACATAAAAATAAAACATATAACATAATTAATATATATATATATATATATATATGTAGCAAAACTTCATTTTTATTTTTATTTTATTTTATTTTTGTTTTGGTACCAGGGATCAAACTCAGGTCCTTGCTCTTGCGAGGCTGGCAGCAGAACCACTGAGCTAAATCCCCAGCAATTTTTAATTTTTTATCATCACATTAAAAAAAACAAGTAGGCCATAGTTTGGACACTACTGTGAGACATTTCACATACAAGTGAAAACATTTGGTAAATGGATTTCTGTACCTGATTTATTTCTCAGCATCATGTGCTCCAGTTTCAACTATATTTTTACTTATGGAAGAATTTCATTCTTTTTTAAACTTATTTTAACTGGTACATAAAAAATGTAACAATTATACATATCAGTGGGATACAAGGTAATGTTTCAATGCATGTAAATATTGCATAATTTTTAAATCAGATTAAACATATTTATCTCTTCAAACATTAATCAGTTCTTTAGAGCAAAAAATTCCAAAGGTCTTTCTTGTAGCTTTTAAAAATGTATGGTAGATATTAGTGACCTACGGTTACCTGCTGAGCAACGACACTTCAGAGCTCCTTGCTCCTCTGTAACTACAACCTCGTACCCACTGATCACCCTGTCCTCATACCTCTCCTCACCTCTTTTTTCTGGCCTACTGTAACCACCATTGTGCCCTCAAGTTCCATGAGATAAATTATTAGATTCTACTTTTAAATGAATCTATAAGTTGTTTTTGAGTATTCCAGACATTTTTGCAGTATTAATTTTTCCAACCTATAAATACAACATGTCTTAGTGGCCTCTTTTAATGTTTTTATTACCATTTTATAATCTTCACTGTAGTGGTCCTTCATTGGCTTGGTTCAATTTCTATATATTATATATTTTGTGGCTATTGTGAATATGGTTACTTTCTTGATTGCTTTCTCAGTAAGTTCATTATTGGTATATAAAAATGGCACTGATTTCTGTATGTTGGTTTCCTATCCTATAACTTCTTGAAAAACTTTTACCAGTTCTTTGGTGGAGTATTTAAATCTTTACATGAGAGATTTGTCATATACTCAGTTCCTTTTTTAATATTGAATGCCTTTCATTTTTTTCTCCTGTTTTACTTCTAAGGACAATGCTTCTAATACTATGTTGAGAATAAGTGAGGAAAGTAGATAGTCTTTTTCTTTTTATGACTTTAAAGGAAAAGATTTCAAATTTTCCCCCTTCAATATGAAATCAACTATGGCTTGTCATACAGTTTTTATTATGTTGAGTTGTGTTCCTTCTACATCTGGTTTGTTGTGGGTTTTATGTGATGCAATATCGAGTGCTCTTGCATGTGGGATGTGGAGCTATTAAGATGATCATACTAAGGATTTTACCATTCATTTTTTGATGTGATATGTTACATTCATTGATTTTTGTCTGCTAAACCATCTTTGAATTCCTAGGACAAATTCCACTTTGTCATGTTGTACAATATTTTTGGTGTACTTTTGGATTCAGTTGGCTAGAATTATGTTGAGAATTTTTGAATCTATGTCTATCAGTAATAATTTGTATTGATTTCTATTGTTATTGTTGTATGCTTATTTGGTTTAGTTTTCAGGGTAATTAAGGAGTTATAAAATGATTTGGAAGGCTTGCGTCCTTTTCAGTTTTAAGGAATGGGTTAATAGTTATTGTTATCAGTTCTTTGAAAATGAGATGAAACTCAACAGGTAAATCTGCTAATCTTGGGCTTTTCTTTCTCAGGACACTTTATTATTGAACCAACAGAATAACTCATTATTTTTTCTTTTCCATGGCTTCATGCTTCAATTTTGCTAGATTATATTTGTCAAGAAACCTATCCATGGTCGTAGGAAGTTTTCAATTTTTTTGCATGTAGTTGTTCAAAATTATCCTTGAGTCTTTGAGTTTCTATTTCTATTTGGTTTGTATAATTGAGTCCTGTAGTGTTGGCTGCATAAATATCTACGATTTTTAATTTATGTTTATCAGTTTACTATTTCAATGTGACCTTCTTAATTTTCCAGTGTACCTTTGAGTTATGACTGCCCTGACCCGAATAACTTGGGTTATGTCTGGAATTTTAGTTTTCACTTACAATCAAAGTCTTGAGTTACGACCCAAATGCAGGCCACTTGTGCTTCCAGATGGCCTCAGACACAGATATAACCCTGAAGAGTTCTGGAAGGAGCATTACACCATCTTTTCCTGTACGAGGCTAATAGAGAAATCCTGGGCCAATGTCTCTCTAAGGACACTGAGATCTGCCTGTGTACAGGAGAGAGACTTTGAAGGCCGTCGAGTTACAACCAGCCCTTTCTAACGAACTGAGCTTGTAAGTCAAGGATCCACAGTACATTATTTTTATTTTAAAAATACTGTATCTGTTATAATGATAACCACTCCTGCTCATTGTTGGTTCCTGTTTACATATGATATCTTTGTCCATGCATTCACTTTTAATCTATGTGTCTTTACTGGTGGAATCAGTTTCTTATAGGTAACCATATATAATTGCTGCTATCATAAAATTATACATTACAATATAGTCTTGTCATTTTAATTCATTTCCTAGCTAGTTTGTATATCTTTTGTTCTTTCCACATTCCTTATATTTTAATTCATAAAGTTTATTTCTTTTTCCTTGTTGCTTGTTGGTTATGTTGATAATCTTTGATTATTTTCCCATTCTGCTTTGTTTGCTGCATTAATTTTATACTTCTCTATCTTTTTGTGATTGTGGTTGTCCTTATACTTTTAGTATAAAATGCCTTAATGTTTCTTGTAAGCCTGCCCAGTGGCAATGAATTCTCTAATTTTATTTGTCTTGAAAATACTTTATTTCTGCTTCATTTCTAATGAAAAGATTGTTTCGGTATAGTATTCTTGCCTGGTAGGTCTTTCTTTCAAGACTTTGAATATATTATCCCTTTATTTCTGGCCTGCAAGTTTTCTTCGGATAAATGTGCTATTAGTTTCATGATGATTCCCATATATGTGACTGCATGACTTTCTGTTAGTATTTTTAGAAATTTTTCTTTTTCTTGCACATTTGATAGTTTGACTATACTGGGTCATGGGGAAGATTTTATTGGTCAAATCTACTCGGGATACTTTAGCTTCCTGGACCTAGACATGGATATCTTCCTAAGGTTTGGAAAGGTTTTAGCTATAATTTTGGTGACTATATTTTGTATGACTTTTCTATTTTACTCCTTTTGTAATAGACATAATGTGAGTATTTATTTGCTTAATAATGTTTTATAATTCTTATGGGCTTTCGCAGACCTTTTTAATTCTATTTTCTAATATTATATGCGTTTCCAAGATCATACATTCTTTCTTCTACTTGATATAATTTCTTGTTGAGGCTCTAAATTACATTTTAAAAGTTTCATTTATTGAGTTCACCTTCTTTATTTCTGTTTGCTTACTTCTTTTATCTTTTAGTTGAATTTCCTGGACTATTTTTTCTTTTTGAAATATCTCCTCTTCTACTTCCATGGGATTCCTTAATATCATTATTTTCAGTTATATTTTGTAATTTATTAATACTCCTTTCTTCCAGGTGTGTTGCCAAAGGACTAGTGTCTCTTTGGTGGTATCCTGTTACATTGTTTTTTGAATGTTTCAGTCTCCTTCCATTGATATTTACATGTCTGGTGATTCAATTGTCTCTGCCAATATTATTGGATGGTTTTTATACTAAAACACTTTGTCCTGTGAATGTGTTCCAAGGGTGTTGATTGAGCAGACCACAGTATATTTGGTACAGAGGGTGTGGTGATTTTTGAGTAGCTTCTCCAGCTGTAATCAGATTCTGGCTTTATCTCAATGGCCTTGGCTACATAGGTTTGTGGGATTGTCCCATCAGCTGAGATGTGACTTTCTTTAATTGGGCAGATTAATGAGAGGCTCTGAGCCTTGTAAATCAAGATATGTTTAAGGAGTCCCCATCAATTTCCATAAATTGTGTGAGACAGAGCTATTCTGATGTGGCTGGCCTGAAGTATTCAGTTGGCTTGGAAGTAGACAGAGGGTTGTAATCAGTTTCTGAGAGCCACACATGGACCAAGCTACTCCATTGGTTCCAGAGAGCATGCTACATATGCCTGGTAACAAAAACAAGGTACCTATCAGTGCTTGAGATGCCTAACAGTGTCCAAAGTCTTCATTAGGGGCTTTTAGGGAATGAACAACTTAAAGCCTGTCTATCTGGCACCTATGATTCATAGTAGGTAGGCTGGGGCACCCATCTACTTCTGGTATGCTCAGAGTGCTGACCTGCTCAGGGTGAGATCCCTGGATGCTTCTTGTGGTGGTGGAAGAATAGCTGAAGCCACCAATCCAGGCCAGTACATGAGTGTGTAACTTCCGCCTCCTGGCTCCTGACACTAGCAACATGAGCTGTTGTTACCTGGTTCTTCCCACCATTCTGCATGAGCAGGATACCAAGGTTCTTTTCTTTCTTTCT
>NW_004624873.1:2922338-2971117 GCF_000247695.1 Heterocephalus glaber
TCTCTCTCTCTCTCTCTCTCCCTCTCTCTCTCTCTTTCTTTCTTTCCTGTATTCAGGAGCTTTTTTACCTAACTCAAGGTGATGAAGATTCTGTATTATTGTTATTATAAATTTTTTATTGTTTTATATGTTATATTTAAGTCTGTGACCTATTTTGTATATGAGAAAAACACTACATTCATCTTTTTGCATAATGATAACCAATTTTCTCCCACACTAGCTGTTGAAAAAAGGTATCCTTTTCCTAGTGAATTCCCTTGGCTCTTTTATGGAGAGTCAATTGAAGTAGAAGATGACAAATTCTACACACATGAATAACTTGGCATCACTTTTCCCTATAAATAAGCCATATTTTTGAGGGAGCAAATAAAGAAAATTAATGAGGCAGCAATACCATTTCTTTTATACCCACAGTCTCTCTAATGGCAGAGTAACCTGGGAGTTACATAAAAGCCTGTTTAATCAAAATTTAGTGTTTGGTTATTTGACATTAGCTGTTTGATGATGAGAAAAGGAAAATTATTTGAAAAAAGACTTTGTCAACATTTTGATCCTTTCAATATCTTTTGAAACACAATGTAATCTGAAGCTTCTCTTTTATTTATTTACTAATCCATGGTTTAGAAATAGAAAATACTTTTTATTTTAAAAGTCTGTTATTACTCTATTTTATATCCTCCCTGATAATACCATTTAGTAGGTTAATTATGTGTTGACACAGTTTATGATAAGAGCTGCAGACCGTATGGTACTAGGAAGACAGATTATATTGGAAAGTGCTTTTAAAATACTTTTGCTAACAGCTGCTGCTACTTACAGTTGCCATGTCAGAGATAGTACCCAACTTAAGATATTCCTCAGGGAATGGAAGGTGATCTTTAATATTACAGGCGAGAAAGCTGACTCTGAACTACCATTATAGCAGCTTAATGGTTCCCAGTGGGAGATAGTTTCAGGATTTATTTCTTCCATGCTGATTGGTGAAAAGTCATGTTTGCATCCATGTTTTATATAAAGATTTTCTTTGCAATAAACTTCTCTGATATTGAGAGTAAATTCAGTGTTACACATAAAATAGACTAGAGAGGAGAAAAACTGTAGTTCATTGGCTGAATTCCTAGCACTCAAAACACAAGGGAAACAAAATTTTATGTTGGGGATCAAATGAAAGATCAATCAGTAAAGATGCCAAATAACACTGGAAAATCAGAGCTTACAAGACAGAAGGCTGAATGGGAGGAAGATAGGAAGAAAAATAAAAAAGGAATGAAAAAATGACAGAGACCATGTTTGGTAGTTGACACCTGTACTAGAATGTGGGGCTCGTGGCCCTCATTCTGTTCACACTGTTCTGTATTCACTCTTTCAATGGTCTCCATTCACTCTGTCATATTGACATGTGGCAAGTAATAACCAATGGACAGTGGCAAACATAACACAAGTAGTTGTTTAAATAGTGGAGCTTCTTCCCCTCTTGCTGCTTTTGGAGCCTCTGCAGATGCTTCTATGTAAATACAAATATAAATATTGATGATATGATACCCATTTATAGATAAATACGTTTATGCTGAATAGTGTTTACCCGAGGAAAAGTGATACCATTTCAGAGAAGGAATTTATACCAGCTGCTCAAAACTAATGTCACAGGCTTATGACTAATTGTGGACAGATTCAACTGAGTTTTCAACTAGAAAACCTAGAGCCCCCTACCTTACTTGAGAACACATTTCTGACCCACAGAATCATGAGCTACATCAATAGTTGTTGAAGTAAATCACTATAATTTAGGAAGATTTGGTGTGAAATAGATGTAAAGATGATTTTATTTTCAATGAATATGATAGGCTATTATTAGATTATTATAAACCAGGTTTTCAGGCATTATTTGAGAAATTATATCTTTTAGCAATATCTACATAGTTGTTGACTGACAGTTTTAATATTGTTTGGGTAGCAAAAATATACTAATAACAAAATATAGAACTTTACTTTAGAACATTCTCAGCTCCTTTTTCATAGAGCCAGCAATTATTTCATAATAACTAAGGAGTCATGAAATTTTATTCAGAAGAAAGCTCAGAAAATTTCTAATAGCAAACATTAAATAAATAACAAAAAATAATGATAATAATAACTGCATATCTTATTGTTTCTTCTTAGTATTTTCTTTTTTTTTTTTGGTACCAGGAATAGAACTTGGGTCCTTGCGCTTGGGCAGCAGGCGGCGGAACCACTGAGCTAAATCCCCGGCCAATTATTATTTCTTCTTGTAAGTTTCAAATATTAATTATATCTAGTCTGGCAAATATCATTATATTTTTTCTTTAATCATACGCTCATTTTGGAAAGGCATGTTATTGCTTAATATTTTTCAGCCACTTAGAAGAATTTTGTAGATAGGGCAAAACCGTGCTTTCAAAGTAGAGGGAATGGTAAAGAATCACAGTGTCTATTGGGTATCCGAGATATTTAAAATGTGTAGAATGGTATCAAAACAAATCATCTCTTTGTGTATTATGAAATAGCAGCTCTATTTTTTTTCAAGTCTGATCATGCTCTATTCAAATTTATATGTCAGCAATGCATCACTGTCCGTAAATTATGTTTTTTTTCTTTCATTTTCCCACACTCTCCACATTCTCTCAGAAATGCCTCCTTGAAAATCATTTCCAATCTCTTGAATCTCAGGATAGGTTGTAATAATCATCTGTTAGATATCTGAAAATACTTGTGGAATAGAATGATTTTAGGAAAATATAATAAAATAGAAATAGGAGTGGTGAGGAAAAACAGAGACTGAATAAAAATATATCCATTTTTATGAGAATTTTAATAAGAACTGTAATTGATGACTAAACAATTTTGCTAGAAACCAACAAAGTAAAATTAGCTGAAGGATGGGATATATGGGAAAAAAAGGAAAGTTTTGGAAGTGTACTTCTTTGTATGTACATTTTGAGCAGATAATATAACTGTAGGGTACACTGTTGAAAATGCACACAAATCCACTAAAGGGATCTCTCTCTCTCTCTCTCTCTCTCTCTCTCTCTCTCTCTCTCTCTCTCTCTGTGTGTCTTTCTCTATATGCAAGTTTCTCTCTCAATGGATACCCCATGTGACTCTCTTTGATATTTTTTGTAGAGATGTCTGAGGTTTTATATTTCACATTTTCTTCTTATTTAACCAGAGGATAGTTTTAGATGTCCAGAAGCCAGTCTTATGTTGTTTTTTCTGTAGGCTATGATGCAACAAATACCATAGGAGTGCTGTTTTTTATCTAATCGAGAAGAGAAACCAAAGAGCTTCTCTAACATCCTCAATGTTTATAAAATCCATACAGCAAGTGTTCCAGAGCCTGACAAGTAATCTATATGTCTCTGGTCATTCAATTTTTGACCTCTTGAACTAAGAGAGACTGAGAGGCTTTCAAGGTAAGCTTTTTCATGATGTCAATTACAAGGCCTTTTTGATTTCCTTGAGTGACCTTATCCTGCCTAAATAGTTTCTTTTATTTTTGAAGAACAAACATTAAAGCACTTTGAATAGTTTCTTTTGTTTTGAAGAAAAAACACTGAAAACAAAATATTATATGTGTTGTATTTAATGCAGTAATGAACTCTTTTGCATTTGGCCTTTATAGACATTTATGAAAATCTGAATCACTTTTTTTAATTATAAGAAGAATTGCCTGTAATTTCTTCCTCAGCTATCAGATGATTTTACAGCCCTCCCTATGGCTGTGTGACCGGCAGTGCTCCAACGGAGAGGTCTACTTAGCCACAAGGGTAAAATCACACTTGGCCATGAGATGAGAGTGGGATATGAGTGGAGATTATGTGAGCTCCCTCCAAGTTACAACATTAAAGCCTATTACATATATTTTCCCTTGATTTCCCCTGTTAAAATTGTAACACGCTTATAAGGGATGTTTATTGTTCCATGTTTTTTTTTGGTTTCTAGGTATAGAAGAATAAAATTGTTTCTAACTCAGAGGTAACAATTAAAGGCACATATAAACCACTGCAAGGTCAGTACTTCTAGTCAGCGTACATAAGGTAGTAAAAGTGGACTAAAGAAAAGTATTAAAATGTAAATTCTAGAAAATTCCTTTTGAATATTTTAAATGATAGGTATTAATACATTATGTATTTATTACATAGAAATGAATGAACTATAGAATTTGCTTCACTGAACCCTTCTTTACCAGATGTGCAAGGGAGCATGCATTTTTATGTGTGTGTGTTACATAGATACAGCCAACACATGATAGATTCATAATAAATTCAAAAAATACTCTTTTATTGATTATTTTATTAGTACACATTTGTATTACATAATGTTCACAATCCTTGTGAGGAATTGGTACATTTACATAATAAATCTTAACTCCTTTTTTCATCCTCTTTCTCTCCTCTCCCACTCTACTCCCTATGCCACTGGAACCATTTCCACCTTTAGAAAGATCTGCCTCCCTACATCCTATCCTCCTTTATTTTGCTCTTTATTTATACTTTTGGTTTCTCACGTAAGATAAACCATGAAATGTTTAAGTTTGTGTATCTGATTATTTCAATACTATGGCATAAAGGTGCATCTATTCTCCTAAAATGATTCAAGTCTATCTTGCTTTATAGAAGAGTAGTAGTCCCTCATGTGTAAAAAATCACATATGTTTATCCATTCATCTTTTGATAGACATACAGGCCACTTCCAAGATTGAGCCATTAAGAATTGTACTGCTTGAAATAGAAACAAACTTGAAGTGTGATATAAAAAAGGTGAATATTACATTTTAAAAATTACGGTAAAAGACACATGACAATTAATCCCCCTGAAAATACTTTTCCTTACATTAAGGACCCTTATCCCATTATTGCTACCACTTTCTGAAGCAATTCTGGAATTCCCCTCTCATGAGTGTCTTTAATTTCACTATTGTGTCTACCTCAGTGTTCTGAATCCATTGACAGCATTTGCCTTTCACAGTCATTTTGAGCTTAAGGAACAGCTAGAATTTGTGTGGTGCCAGATCTAGTGAATTAGGTAGAAGGAGATGGCCTTTCCATTGGTTGACACTCATCAAAAGATTCTCCATCTTTTTTATCAAACTGCATAAAAATGCAAAAGAGGACTTCCAGAATTGCTTCAAAAAGTGGCAAGAATGTTAGGATAAATGTGTTGCAAGCAAGGGGGAATGTTTTGAGGGTGATTAATGGCAATGTATTTTTTACTACAATAAAGCAATACATTAAATATTTACCAGATTTTGATCAGGCCTTGTATCGTCAAGGCAATCCGAATAGTATGTACTTCGTTAATGACTTTTAAACAAAAAAAATTGCTTAGCATATATACTTAAAATTGATATCTCTACCTTTGAAATAAAGAAGAGAATATTGGAAGTAATTGTTGACTACACACTTGGTTTGAATTCGGTTTTCTGCATCATGGCTTACACTTGAAATTTACATGGACATAGATTCCTATCTGAAATCCAGTTTTATGCATCAAAAGCTAGAAAAATTTGAGAAGAGTAAAATCAATATAGCCTCTGAGAAATAAAACAGTAAGGCTTCCAAGGGATAAACATGGTTTAATCAAAACCAATGTACCTGAATGACATGTTATTAATTTTCCTATACATTTTGAAAGAAATACAAGTTGCATAAAACATGCATCCTGATTATACAAAGGAGTTTGACAAAGTCTCATGATACCACTTCTCTTTAGATTTCAGTAGCATCTACTAGAAGAACACATTCTTTGATCTGCCACTGTGTGATGGCTAAGGGAGCCAGTGAATTTCCTGCAAAGTGAAGAAAGACATTTTGTCTCATAGTAAGACTGAAAGGAAGTTCACTATTTGAAACATAGTTTTTAAAAGTTAATGGAAGCAAAATACACTTTTTCTTCATTTTGATCTAAAAAAACCCCCAAACTTTACTAATTTGTAAGTTTACACTTGAATATTGCTAAGTAATATATGTACATTATTGGGCAAATTATCTCCAGAAATTTTATGACCTAGCAAATTTTATACTCTATACCTTTTAAACAATAGCTTTCTACTTCCTTGGAGAGAGTGTGGATCCATCCTTACTATAGGGAGCCCCTAAATATTTCTGTCTTAAGTCAGTACGTCCCATACTTAAGGCTGTACCTATTTTTCTGCATGGAAATCTTCATGCATTTCCAAAAGGCCCATGAATTCCACATCTCCCAACCTAACCCAAGATTCTTGCCCTTGTTCATCGAGTCTACATACCTCATGGAAGGTCAAATCTATAAGCTGTCTTTTGCTCAAAGGTAAATGGCTTTCCGTCATTTTCGTGAAGTTCTGAATTTTAGTTTCCATTCATACAATTTTGTTTCTGAGGGTGACTATTATATTCCTGTCTTTGTTTATGCTTGTATAACAAAATACTGTTATAGACTAGGTAATTTAAAATGAAAAGAATTAGGGCCGGGGATTTAGCTCAATGTTTCTGCCGCCTGCCTCACAAGCACAAGGTCCTGAGTTTGATCCCTGGTACCAAAAGAAAAAAGGAAAAGAATTAATTAGATCACAGTTAAATAAGCTGGGAAGTCCAAGAGCCAGGCCCCAGCATCTGGAGAAAGACTTCTTGCTATGTCATTTCATTGCAGAAGGCAGAAACCCTAAACCTAATCCTAACCCTTTTATTAAGATATTAAGCCCACACATGAAGGTGGAGATCTAATGGTTTAATAATCTCTTCTAGGCCCCACCTCCCAATTCACTCAACATAACTTTTTGAAGAGAAAAATGTTCAAACTATAGTAACTCCCAAATTCATGATCTACAAATTTGGATAAGGTATCCCACTTCTAGGTTTATGCAAAGGGGTTTATTAGGAGAGGCTTGTTGCTTTCTTTGGTGACTTGCACATCACACTTACTGCTAAGTATTTGTAAGATTAACAAAATTTGGAAATATTCTAAAATTCTGCTGTGATGATTCAAAGACAGCCATGAGAAAAATAGCAGAACCACAAGTCATGAGATTATGAAACTAAAAGAAAGTCTATAGAATACTGTCCAGCCAGTAGTCATGTAAATTATGATGGAAGGATTTGATCTGTTTGAAGTCTAAAGAAAATTTACTATCTTCTGCCAGAAATTAAAAATAAATAATAAAAATCTCAAACCTCACAGCTCATATACAAAAGTTATTTGTTGAATTTTCCAAATGTTAACAAAATTTCCAAAATTTGACATAAAGTCACTATCAATGAATTATGAAGCTTTAAATTAATTTTCTAAATCATAAACTATCTAATAGAAAATGATAGTATTTCTATAACTTTATAGACAGTTATGCTATAATATTTTGTATGAAGAGGTAATTTAAAATTAAGAGGACAAATATTTATTGAAAATATTATTTTATATGATGTGACAGACAGATAATCCACTATTTTATAATTTTTGATGGTTTCAATTTATAAAAAATTGCTGAGATTTTTCTTTGTTATCCATTCTACATGAACAACCACTTACTCTGTCTAGAGTTAGTAATAATTTTATATTATTTTTCTTATATAACTCCTCCATTTTTAAAACATATCATCCTTTAATATCTAAATCTTTAGTATTCAATGTAGATAGTCTTTCCTATTCAAAAATGAACCTCTGAGATGATTTTTCCTATGGCAGACAAACAACAAAATCCAAGAATTAAGAAAAGAGTTGACTTAGAGTAAAATGAGCCTCTTAAGAAGGAAATTTAAAAGCAAGATTTTAGATCTAAAATGTCCACAGATAATCTCATGTGTTTAGGGTTGGGCATAGTCAGAGCTGTGACCTGCTCAGATATATTCTTGTCTTTGGGTCCTCCCTTCATTCTCTTCTGCTTGGTTGCCATGAGGTGAGTAGTTCTCCTCTGCCAGGTACTTCTACCATGCATTTGCTAGTTTGGAGCCAGCCAACCATGGAATGAATCCCCAGGAACTTTGAAGCAAATTAAGTCTTTCTTCCTTTAAATTGTGTGTGTCAGTGATTTTGTCCTTGTACCAGAAAAGGGATTAATACAAAGATCAAGTTCATTTTCAATGTAAACTACGATGTAAGATAAGTTAGATTGTTATAACCAGCAATCTGGTGAGTAAGAATGAGACATTAATGTACATGATAAATATAGCAAAATTGAGGTCTGAAAAACCTTGATTTCTTACAATAAAGCTAGAAAAATGATCACTGAAATGACAACATCTTGCAAGTTGGAAGAGTCAATAAATTTATTGTGTCAAGAATTGACTGCTGGGCCAGGGATTTAGCTCAGTGATTCCAGAGCCTGCCTCGCAAGTGCAAGGTCCCGAGTTTGATCCCCAGTACGAAAAAGAATTGACTGTTTTCTGAAGTAAAGATTTGTCTTTCCTGACTATAAGGTTCTTTCCTTACTATAAGGTCCTAGGCTGCTATCTAAGGTTTTCAAAATGTTCATTTCATTGGTATAAGATCCCACATTACATATCAAGAGGGTCCTGTGTTTTAGAAGAGCAAATGTGAAGTAGATCAAAGAGCATGGAATTTATTTGTTATATCCTTATTAATTGCCTAGAACTTACCTGATGGTTGGAACAACTTACTGAAAGCACCCTTGAGACTGTAGCACATAAGAGAGGAGCCATCCTTACGGATTCAGCAAACACAATGAATAAAATACTCTTCAAGGTATGGTATTTCCAGGGAACAGTATGTGTGATTCCCTGAACCAAAGAATGAAACAGGAGCATCTTTGCTTAACATCATTCTCAGTGGCTCCTTTGTATAATGAGTACTTACTATCCCACAATTCTGGTTCTATGGGTTTAGAGACTGTGGTCCCCAAAAGAGGAGGACTTCCACCAGAAAACACAATAAGAGATGTATTGTAGCATACAGCTGCCTCGAGGGTGCTGTGTATGCGTCATATACAGGGTAAACAGGCAATTAGAAAGTGTTGTCTTCATCTGTGACATTAATCCTTGACTTCAGTGCAAGGCACTGCTCCAAGAAATAGTGGCACTGATAATACATTGAAACATAGCTAATTCACTTAGTGTCACTTTCATAATTCCTTGGCCAATGTGATGATAAGCCGACTTCTTTAGCAACTCTAAAATGACATGGTTATTAGGGCCTTGGGTCTTTCAAGGTTGATGTTTTCATGTGGATGATTAGTTAAGACACAGAAACTAGAAGGGGTTTTCTTGAAGGGTGGGAGGCATCTAGAATAGATAATAAAGGATGGAGAAAATGAGTATGTGTTGTGATGCTGTATTGCTGTAACTCAAAGGGCCCTTACTCTCACCATTACCCAGGACAGAGGCCCATGTGACTCCTTACTCCTTAAAAGTAAATATATAAGGTCCCATTTGACCCAGCTATTCCAATGCTGGGTGTCTACCCAAAAGAATTAA
Source organism: Heterocephalus glaber (assembly GCF_000247695.1). Next base: position 2,931,758 of record NW_004624873.1, read on the forward strand.
AAGAATCATACCACAGTGATATATGAGCACCCATGTTCATAGTAGCACAGTTTGTAATAGCTAAAGTTTGGAAACAGTCCAAGTGCCCATCAACTGGAAACTGGTTAAAGATGTGGGATTTTTTTATGAAAGGGAGTACTACTCAGCTATAAAGAATGAGAAACTAGGGACTTTTACTGACTACTAAATGAATGCACATTGAGACCATACTCTTAAATGAAATAAATAAGACACACGTGTAAATATCGAATAATTTCTCTGGTGTGAGAAACTGAAAGTATAAATAAGGATCAAAATGTATAGTAGATAATGTGAAAAAGGAAGAAAAGGTCCAAGGGGAAGGGGAAGTGAGAGGGATAGGGAAAAGGAAAGAAGAGAAAGGGATAAATGTGACAAAAGGAAAAATCGGAAACAAAGTCTTTGTAAATAAGGAGTAATGGAGGGGTTGAGTGAGGGCAGAGGAATGGGGAAAAATAAGAACTAAGATATATCATGTAAAGGTACAAATTTCTAATGATAAGTGTCATCATAGTGTATACCTAAAATGTATCAATAAACTTAATGAATATATATATATATGTATACTTTAATATAAAAATGCACAGTTAGATTGATTCTCTATCATGGGTGCTGTGAAAATAACACAATGAACCAGAGAGTGCAGATGTCTCTTCAAAATATTGTTTTTAAACGGTTTGGAAATATATCCAGAATCAGGTTGACTGAATCATGTGATAGTTCTATTTGTAATTTACTGAGTAGTTTACTGAGTTTCACATAGCTTTTCAGAAGAAAGAAAATATAGTATATTGACCCAATGGAATATTATTCAGCCACAAAAAGAAGGAAATTCTGTGACAAGATGAATGAAAACAGAGGATATTATGATGAGTGAAATAAGCCTGGCACATAAGAACAGGCTCTGTATAGTCTCACAAATGGGTGGAATCACAGCAGTTGAATGGATAAAATCAGAGACCAGAATAGTGATTGCTAGCAGCTACAGAGGGGGAGGAGGGAGATCTTGGTCAAATAGTACAAAGTTTCTGTTAACCAGAAAGAATACAATTTTTAATTCAATTGTACAGTATGGTGACTGTAGCCTATAATTATATATTTTTCACCTCAAAATTAGACAGTAAATTTACATGTTCTCGCCACAAAAAGTGATAAGTAAGGAGGTGATGGATATGTTATTATTTAATCCTGCATTGTATACCTATCTCACATCATCTAATGGTACTCCCAAAATATAAACAATTATAAGTTTTGTTTAGCCATTTTGAAAAGTATTCACAAAAATGACTTCAAAGTTGACATAAGGAGTAACGTGATAGTCATGAGAATGTGACACCAAATCTTTCAAGGAAAGATGTGTTGATCAGGTTCTCAGAGTGATGTCAGTAGACTTCCTTTGGTTCTCAGTGCTTCAAGGATTATTTGATCTGCAGAGCTACCTAGTCAAAAGACACATTTTTACAGGTAGTTCCCATGCAATAACTAATAGTAGCAGGCATATAAAGATTAGGGCATCCCCATCTTATACAGGATAGGTGAGATAGAACATTTTAATTCCATAGCATCCCATCAATTCAACTGAGTATAAACTATAAAGTTCTGCCGTACATCACAGTTCACTCTTTCTCTATGGAAAATTCTATTTTATCTCTCTACTCCTATAGATATCAATTCCCAAATCATTCCCTAATCAAATGTTTATTTTCTAATCCTAATTCCAATCTTTGCTTCCTGAGAAAACAGATCCACAGAAGGGACCATGATTTAAAATACTTTTCATTTTATGCATCTCAAGATTTTCTTTCGACACATTGTTTTAATGCATTTTTCGTTGTCTAAACCTCTTGTGCTGTTGGAAATTCAAAGGAGGACCTCCTACATGCTAAGAAGACACTCTCCTATTGATAGCAACCCTATCCCATAAAATTTGAAACAGATATGTACATTATTCTCACAATTACTTTGTATAAGATGATGCAGAGGACTGAATTACAGTGGTACCTCAACTCACAAACTTGATTTTCTCCACAATTCTGGTCAAAAACTGAGTTGAATGAGAAATGAATCAAATTCAATGATTAGGTTCAGTGTTGACCTTATGTGGGAATTTGACTAAGTTCTCATCCAGTTTGGTTTGTCAACAGAATCGGGGAGAGAATTGACTTTGTGAACTAAGGCACCACTGTATACCCACACTCAAATTCATAGATGAAAGCACTATTCACTAATGTAACTACAATAGAAGCAATAAGAAAATAATTCAGGCTAAATGTGGCCATTATTGGAGCCTTGGTACACAAGGATTAATGTCCTTGGATGAGGAGATACAAGAGAGGTTGCTTTCCTCTCTGTGTATGCACAGAGCAAAGACCGCGTGAAGACACGTGTAAGGTGGCTGTCTCCAAGCCAGGGAGAGAGCCTTCCCCTGAAACTGACCAGCACCATGAGAAAATCCATTCCTGTTTAAGCAGCCTAATGTGTGGTATAATGTAATGGTAGCTCCATCTGAATTATAACATTTTAGTAGGATGCCACTGCGATGTAACAAATACCTAAAAATGTAGAAATGCGTAGAAGCTGGGGAAATGTGGAGATGCATGCTAGAGAGGGCCTGCATTGCTAGGCAGGGCCTTTTGCCAAGAATAAAGGCAAATATGGAGAGGTTAGAGGGGGAAAAAGAGGGATGCTCTAGAGAAATCCTCTATCTAAGAAAATATATAGATAATTACGAACAGAAAATAATGGCAGAAATGTAGAAGATGTTAAAGGCCATTCAGACAAAAATGAGAATGTAGTCCTAGGAAAATGGAGAAAGGAAATTTCTGTTAAAATTTGCCAAGAATTATGCTGAAGTCTGTTCTAGTGAAGATAGAACTTATGAACCATGAAATCAATTATTTAACTAAGACGATTTTAAACAAATGTTAAAAGTGAGGCCTGTGTCGTTTTTATTGCTTAAAACAAAATGTGAAAGAATAGAGGTAAAAAGAAATTGTTAAGCAAAATGGATTTGAAACTTGAAAGATGTAGAAAATTCTCAGGCCAGTATATTGAAAAAAAGAATACAAAAGTTTGTTTTGAGGATAATACAAAGTGTGTGTAGTTGAAAATCATTTGATTAAAGAGATGATTGGTATGAATTTCATAAGCTGCCTGAATAGAAGCCCAGCAGAGGCATGGAATTATATCAGCATAGATAAACTGGGTTGGAAATTAGGGAATAGGGCAGGATGGTAGTGTTCTTTAGCTACAAAAATGTTTTATTGTTCATGTAAGAGATCAGATGTCTCCAAGGGGGATTTGGAGGTTACCCGGCTGCCACTTCTACAAAAACAGAGGACAAAGTTTGCTGTGCTGTTTTGCAGGGCCAGGCTGCTCTCAGAGACAGCTTAGAGGGTGGGACACCACAGGGACATATGAGATGACATAAACACCCCATTGATTTAAAAGGCAGAGCACTGTGCCAAAAAACGTTAGTCCTTCTCATGTCTTATGATCTAATAGAAACATGTTTTCTGTGTTTGAGAGCTGGATGGAACCTGTTTTTCCTTTCTTCTAACTTCCTTCATTTGGATGGAAATGTCTTTCCTATGCCTGTCGCATCAGTGTCTCTTGGCAGCCATCTACAAGGCAGGAAATATCTCTCATCAGAAGCTGACTGTAGCGGTATCCTGATCTCAGACTTCCAGGCCTCAAAACTGTGAGAAAATGCATCTCTGTGGTTTAGGATGCCATCTGTGATACTGGTATATGACAGTCCCCATTCAAGGAGGGTGATACTGTAAAAAGATACCTAAAAAAACGGAGAAGGACTTGGACCTGGAAAATGGGTAATGGCAGCCCAAGCTAATTCAGATAAGATTTATTCACCATGTAATAGAGAATTCTCCAACTTGTGTGACTGCTTCTTTTAGGGAAGTTAGTACCTTCACTCCCAATTCTATTTTGGAAATTTCAGATATTATTCTCCTTGCTCAATTAGAAATTATTATATTTTTTGAAATCAAGTTGTAAATCCCACCAAATTTTGTTGTTTTTAAGAACACCTTAAGCATTTTTTATTATGTTACATTCTCTGTGATTTTATTATCATTGCTAATATTCTTAATATGCTTATTTTGTCCTTTCTCTTTTTTCCCTTTAGCATGCTTGTCAAATATTTTATATTCATTAATATTTTCAAAGAAGTATAGTTGATTGTAATAATCAACAATTCTAGTGTTCCTTGCTTGCTTATTTTATTGTATTGATTTCTGGTTTTAACATTAATTCATTTCTTATATTTAAATGTTTATTTAAAGTTTTTTACATGAACAAATTACATGAATAATTTATTGGTCTATTTAAAAGTTAATGGTCTATACCTTGTTTGGTATCAAAACATTCATATCTTAGTACTCCTAGTACAAGCGTATTAAATATCTCTGTATTCTTAATTATCTTCCATGTTACTTTCAGAAAGGTATTGTTAAAAGATGTTATAGCAATTACAAATTTAGCACATCTAAAAATTAAAGCTAACTTCTTCTCCTTTGGTCTCCTGACCCTACAGATGGCTGTAACTCCCTCCAGGTGCCAAATACCAGAACAAAGTATGCTTTAGAAGGTTGCAAATACCAAAATTTGACAATTTAGTCTCCTACATGAGTCATTATTATGTAGCATTAAAATTGGGCTAAGTAATTATAACACAAATTATATTCACCTAGAAAGAGTCACATCATCTCTTGCAAAAAAAAAAAAAAAAATCCAAAGGTGAGGCAGATACCCACATTGAGTTTAGCAAGGAGATTCACGGGGCAAAATAACTCAAAACCGATTAAATAAAATTTGAAGATCTAATAGATGGAGCCAGATCAAGGGACTAACTTCCAAAAGGACAATATATCAAGTCGTGGATTGAAGCCTGGAATAGTGATAACTCTGAGATTTAATGTAAAGGAGAGATTAGTGGATGGAAAATTATCAGCATACTAAAGGAGCATGAAGACTTGCCTCCATTTCAGTTCATATTTATACACGTTTGGTCCATAGGTACTACCACTACTTCCTAAATTTAATTTGAATATGAATTATTTGGGGACCATATTAAAATATATTTTTTTATTCAGTGGTTAGAAGATGGGGAATGAGATTCTAAAACATTCCCACTTGAGTGGCAGGGCATTGAACACACTGCCATAATTTAAAAACACTTTATAGAGATGTGACAACCAGGAAAGGGTAGGGTGGGCATGTACCATACAGGAATCTAGGGACAGATTAATCTGCAGATTTTCGATTCTGACTTTTGGGACCTAATGGAGGAAACCACACTGGCAGACATGCTGCAGGGCATGCGTCTCTTGGGAATGTACTGTTTCTCATGTTAAGGAGGAACTGCAGAATCCAAGGCAATGTTCTATGCCACCCACAGAACATGTGTTCCTCTGAATGGAAGGAAGACTTCAGCTTCATGTTCCTTATTTCCAATGTTACAAGCCTCATGATTTAAAATATCCTAAAATAAATGATTGGAATATACTACAATTTACAGAAGGAAGACTATTTCAGTGATTGCGTTTGAAGTAATACCAGCCACTAATAAAACGTTAATATAAGCAATATGATTACTAAAATAACAAGTATTCATTTTTAATTTTATCTTTTAAAAATTATCTTTACAATGAGAAATACTACCTGTCAATGTATTTAATTTCAGTTTGTCCAAGTTCTATGACAGAAAAATTGTCACTAGGATTTGTAAGACAGAAATGCTGATGGTGATTTCTTCAAAACAATTTAAAGAACAAGATCATAAGAATTTTTATGTGATTCCCAAACTATATACCTACAGCACACTTTCTAAAATATCTTTCCATGGAACTTCTGTTGGGTACTATGTAAGTACACATTTTAATGATAATAATGTATATTGTTCTTTATATCAAGATGCTTACAAGAAAACAATAAGATGCTGAATAGCATGACAGATAATTTAAAGTATAATTTATAAAGAATGATATAATTAGAACAGCATCACATCTATGTGATCTGAAATGTTTCCCCAAGGTACTAAATGGCTTCTATACACCACATGAGCTTTGCTCTAGAGGAATTATGAAAGCACTTTAAGGATAAAACAATGAGACATGATATGAAGCAACTCAGTATGCCAAGTTAATCTCATGGAGATATATATATTCTGAAATCTTTTGTCTATTTCAATATGAGATTTGCAAAGTACCTCCATGCTTCAGATATCTAGACTCAAGTTTCCCAAATTGGACATATGTTACCCAGTCTTAATACGACCCCACTGAATTTGTGTGAGGTCCATGTAATGAATACTTTCATCTGATTTGTCATGTTTAAATTGGTGTAATAATATTGATGGATATGAGAGAAGATTAGAGAGTCACCTTTGATAACTCAATGTATTTTTTTGTCACACCTGATCAAATGTACCTGTATGTAACTTTTCTTTATTCAGCTCCTCTCTTCTTCTGACTATGTAGCTTTCTTAAAAGTGGACATTTTAAGTAAATTCTTCATCATACATTTTTGGCACTGGGAGTTGAACTCAGGACCTTGCACTTGCCAGGCAAGCATGGCACCGCTGAGCTACATTCCCGGCCTCCAATCCTTTATAATATTAACATTGCATATGTCTTGGTTAATTTTCTCATTGCCAAAACAAAATACCTAACACCCAGAGGTAGAGGAGGAAAGGTTTATTGTAGCTTACTGTAGCAGGCATCCTTACCCAGTATTAGCAGGCTGAATGTGGCACAAGCTTGTCCCCCCCCACCGCCCGCTGCCATGGCTCAGCTGTACTGCACTGGGGGTCTGACTGAAGCTTTGCGTGGCTCAAGTGGACATGTCAGATGGAAGAGTTGGATGAATGTAGCTACTCCACTGGTGGCTGCTACCAAGACTTAGGTCCTTTTCCATGAAGTAGCAGGGCCCTGTTGAGTTAACTTCCAGTGAAGATCAGCTCAACTCCAGCTAAATTCTTTCCCTCTGAATTACCCTTTTGTTTTATTCAACAAGATATGCTAGTGCCTCCTTTTTACAGTCCTGCCTGTGATACCCAGTGTCCTGAGGCATGCCTCCTTCCCTTTTACCCATACTTGTTATGAATAAATTCTGGATGTCCTTGGTGCCTTTTGTCTTTGCCACCCAAAGCAACTTAGATCAACCCAAAATCCAGCTCTCTGAAGTCTCTGTGTCTGTGGCTTTTGTTCCATCTTTCTCTCTTCCTTACATCATACTGTCATGTAGGAGATAGAGACCCACAGGTGGGGCTATCAATAATGTACCCTAAAACTTACAGTTTGTAGGGGTTTCAGTTCATAGTTGGCTGGGTCCAAGATAGGGTGGCATGGCAGAGAGATATCACAGAGGAGAAATAGTCCATGGTAGGCAGAAGGCAGCAAGGTAGCAAAGTAGCAAAGCAGTAAGCAGCAAGTGACAACAGCAGGGCTCTTTCCAACCCTTATACTCTTTCCAGGCTACCAGGTCTGTATCACTCACACTCAGGGTGGGGGACCCTTGATCCTAGCATTGCATCATGAATCAATCTCAGCATCATATCCTTAACCCCAGCATCATATGCCCTAGATACAACCACTTCTGATTTATGACTGCCTGAGGCTTGAGGGGACATGTAGATCTAAGGCATAACATCATACTTTATTTATTATGTGCAACTCTCCTTTACTACAGAAAAGAAGTTCTTCTATATAGACGATTATCTGGTTGTAGGCAATTACTTTCATATATTGTAATTTTAGTGTCGTATTCAGCCAAGAAAGGAATTAGATTCTGATAAATTTGCATTTTACTAGTAACATGATATGGCAAGTTTTTTATTATTTTTTAATTAATCTATCAATCTCAACTTTAATTTCATTATCTGTAATTAGAGGTGAGATTTTCCTACAACATTTTTGTGAATATAAAATTAGGAAAATTGTAATATACAACATGTGCCTTAGCAATGTAAGATTTCTCATCTTTGTATCTTCTGTGTTTCTGAAGTAGCAGAGCAGTTTTTGCATATACCATAAATAGGGAACCTGACATGGGTCAATTCTCCAAAACTTGGATTCTAGGAATTCATAATGTAAATCTAAAGGGTTAATATTAACTACAAATGTGTGTTATAACAAGATTATACTACCTGATCAATCAAATTTGCCATTGATTATATTTCCAAACAAAAATATCAAATCATTTTTCCACTGAATTGTTCTATTCAGGAGAACAAAATAATTATTATGATGAAGATGACTGCTATAATTGTAATGTCATTATTTTTATATAAAAATTGATGTGTTTCCAGAGAGAGTAAATAAGATGAACAAATACATAAAATTATTCATGGCCAAGTGGGCTGTTTTCTCAGGAGTCCTTTTTTTTGGTCATTTTTTTCATTTAAATATTGAAATTACTTTCTTGTTAAAATATAACTCAACTCAGATTGAATTTAAATCAAAACAAAAATGCATTATTATATAACTATTTGTCTCGCGCAACCTTGGAGAATGATGCATGGCGTACTATCAAAATATAATTTTAAAGCATACATCTATCCGAAGACATACTGAAAATGAGCACAAGAGGGCACTCTAACTTAGAGCTGAATCCAAGAGGGGCACTTTAGAAAGATGTTTTATGACTCCAGTAGAAATATTAAGGAAAAACTGTTATCACTTCAAACTTGTAGGAAACACAATAATCTAAAACAAATATATACTCATTCATGTTTTCTTGATTCAGTAAAACAATTTTCAATTAGCCGACACTTCCACTAGGATTTCCAACACAAATCCCTCGTTCTTGTTCTGACTTGTCTTATTATTTCATCCAGAATGTTTTCTCTGATTCTCCCGTTACCTCCGTGTGCAAATTTCACGTAGCTCAAGTCACTATTCTTATCAGGGCATTGCTGATAAACTAAGTTTTCTAGAGCATGTTCAGAAGAATTAAGAATTAATGAAGAATTAAGAATTAAGTTTGTTTTTCCTTTCATAAGTAAATATAAGTAAACCGTAAAGTGAAACCAATTAAGAGGATGTGTCTCCATAATGGGAAGGGTAGGTCAGAGTGTGGTTAAATCTCTATTACAATGAAGTACTAGACTTGGATAAAAACGACTCGTATCCTAGGAATACAGTTTTGATTTTCTTGAGTAAGATCCAGTTTTTGCCATTGAGTTATATTATTTGACTGTTGAAATCATTTTTTATATTTTCTGACTTTTTGTATATGTAAGAAAAGCCTGTTAACCATGGTATAAGAGCTTGTCTCAGTGAAATATCTAAGAAATAGTACAGTATGCCACTTCAGGGAATTTATCTGACTGACTGAGCCCTTGATACCATTCAGTGTTACTGCTTGCTGCAGGATTTTGTTAAGGGATACTCTCCAGAATTTTCTTTCTACTTCATTAGTCCTATGTACTTCATGTAGGATCTGGTATATATTAGCATATCTAGTCGATGGAGTTGGTTAGAATCCTATCAGACTCTAAAATGTGAAATATACAGAATAAGAACTGTATTCTCTTTTCAGGTTAGACTCTTTCCTGAAGATCTCATTCATTTGAATGGATTGAATAGCTTGGATACCAAGATGAAGGAAATTTGCATCCCTGGTATAAATTTTTCCCCTGAGCTTGAGCTGCCCATCTAACTGCCTTCTTGACAAATACACTTAGAAGAACCACGTGAAAATCTAAACTGATGAATTGCAAGAATAAGTTTTGATTCCTTTGTCAATCTTTTTTCATTGATATTTAAACCAAAGATCTCACCTTTCCCCCAGCTGACAATAATTGCTTTCTTTTATCTTCTTTATCTGCCATTGTTAATTAATCACAGAGCCCTTGATTCACATCATATACTTCCCTCACATCAGTCAATTTTCTTCATCTCTCAGTCACTTGAGTTAATATCATAATCTACTAAAATCCAACTAATTCCTGCACTCTTTTCTCATCTTACTGGATTCAGATTAAGTATAAGTTTTTTCACATTAATTTACAAAATACTGTATAATACTTCAGTGTTGCATGTAAAATGAAACTAAACTCTTATATATACTTATAAAATCCTGTATGAAATTTCCTCAGCACACAAATCTAATCTCATTATGTTTCACTTTTTGGGCCTATATGATCCAGCTGTGTTGGAACTCTTTCAGTTTCTGGAACACTTCAAACTTATACACTGTACACTGTATAGCATTTGCACAAGGTCTTCCTTAGTTTGTAAAATGCTCCTTCTAGAATTTAAGATTGCTGGTTGCATCTTATTTTTTGAAGCTTATTTTAATAGTGGTTCTTCAGAGACACATTCTATCTAAATTTTTTCCACTCTAAAGTTCATTTGTTTAACTAAAATCATAGCATCTTTTTCAGTTTTTCAAAGCAGTTACTAAACTTTTAGTTTGTTTATTTGTATTTTTACTTTCTTATTTTTTACTGATCCTGGGCTCTTTTAGATTTTGAATTACAGGGCACCCCATCTCACTGATGACTATTACCAATACATGATATAGTAGTGAGAACATGGCATCTAGAATGCAGTCCCTAGAAAATGGTACCTGAACATAGTATACAGTTGGTGGCATCATGAGTTTTTTGATTATGAAAGACTTGTTTGAACTTGATCCTTTAGCTGTATAGAACATTTGTGTGGAAACTGTCTTAAAAATAATTTTTCTTTGAAATTGTTCATTTAAAATAAGTTGTATGTCATTATAGGCATGTTCTTTAACAATATTTTTCTCATGTTATTAAACTACTAACACTATCTTCTTGATTATCTTGGAAAGAAAATAAAATGAAATTGCTTGCTTTGAGAGTTTAGTAGTAGAAACATAAACCAAGTACTCAGCAAATATCTGTCAGAGTAATGTTGATTGTTCTATTGTTAACATGAGTAGACTTATTGACATTTGTCAGCATAAATTGTAGATATCTGAGTTGGCTTCATGGATATGTTACTTTAGTCATATATAACCTCCACTCAGGTCCATTCTAAGTGTAGTGCTCTACTGTTACCATTGTGAAATTCTTAATAATTTTGATCAGTGGTCGCTGCCTTTTTATTTTGAAATTTGGTCTCCAAATTATATAGCCAGTCTTGAGTGGCATAACATCAGATTCCACTTCCATAACATTCTTTTCAATTGCTAAAGCAACATGGGACAAACATATGATAATCAAGCAATGTGACTCATATAAAAATCAATTTTTCTTTGCTTTGCTAGCTATGAAACTCATCCAAATTTATCATATAGTTAGGATGGTTTTGCTAAAGGTTTTGATAATGCATTCATGTATATTATCTTCATCATAAGAGTTTTTCTTACTTATGTACTATAATCATCCCATTAAGTTAATGTTTCCAATTTATGTTTTTATTATTCTTTTCTAAAATCTTATTTTATTACTACATGATTGTAGTATAAATATTATATCCGTTATGGGTTTTGAACATATACATAATATATCTTAGTTGTTTTTACTTCCTCTTTCCCTCTCCTCCTTCCGTCTTCCTCCTATAAAACCTTTAAGACATCTTAGAATGAAAGTTTTGATAAAAAATAAGCATTAATTAGCATATCTCTAGAATTCCTACATTTTTTCATTTTAGGCTATATGTATATGTATATATGGATATATATATATTTGTGTATGTATGTATATATAAAATATATTTGTATATATAGGAGTAAATACTTTTTTAAAAATTAGATCAAGTTTGTCCACAATAAATGGACATGAGTGAAAGGACCTCATGCCTGTTTGATTTTCCTAGCTAAAATATGTACATTATTCATTTTAGCTACTAAGTATGTACAGGGGAGTGGTCTTTAAAATTTCCATGAGAATCATCCAGTTTACTGGAGGACCCCATTGTCAGAATAATGTAAGAGTATAATATAAATGATCACTATTTGGCTTATCATCCTTAAAGGGTTTCACATTCATCTAGTACTTGCTGAAGCAGGAATCAGTAAATTTTTCATGCAAAAGGCTAGTAAGTAATTGAGGGACAGACTACCTCTTCCAACTAGTCACATTTGTTGTGACCGTGTACCTTCTCTCACAGATGAGTAAACTACATGATTTTCACTTAAGGATTTAAGTAAATTTTGAAGGATTTGATTAATGATACTAACCAAATATATGAAATAAGAAATATGTTGAAAGCAGTCAAAACTGAGAATGCTTTGATGCTCTTGACATCAGTCGTCTAGGTAGAGTAGAGTGCATTCCCTCAGTAGCCATATCTTGGAACAAATTTGGGACTTCTAATCTGGAAGACAAAATAAAATCAATTTCTGAATTACTAAAACAAAATTCATTTTACTCCCTTATGGAAAAGATACATTCCGGACAAAAAACTCTATTGCCTAGCTTAGTGAGACATCTCATTATAAAAAATTAACCAGAATTAATCTGTACCATTTCAAAAATCAGCATTACTATTGAAGGATAAAGACTGATTACTATTGAATCACTAAAGAGATGTTTTAATTTAAAATCAATTCAATGTAATTTAAAACATCTTGTTTAGTCTTCATTTACACATATTCAATTGAAAACAAAGACAATACATTTACAGCTATTTTTGTGGCAAAGGTGCATAAAAGTCAGGCCCACACTGGGCCATATTGATAATGCTTGAGTAATGGGGACACACCAATAAGAATTACTATAATTGCATGGGTCATGAGACCAAAATCAGCAAGAAAAGCAGAAAAATTGCAGTTTTACTTTTGCTTTCCAAAGAAGGAGGTTTGGGATAAATTCAAAATAATTTCATGCTTGAACTGGCGAATAAAAATATTTAAAAGACCTTTAAGATATTGCAAAGGACAAGAATGACAGCAAATAAAAGAGATGATTGAGAAGCATATGAAGAAATGTTGATTGAAATATGTCAAAATTGATTTTTAGCAAACATCTTTATTTCATAGGAAAGCTACTTGCTGGTGGTTTACCTATTTCCCTGAAATTATATTTTGAGTTATTCGGGATTCAATGATTTAGACACATGAGACAATTCTTAGCAACTTTTGCTTGACAGTTAATTGGATTTATTCCACTTTCCCATATTTGTAAGATATTTGAGTTAATGTTCTTTATTCATGAAGTATTTCAATGCATCTTGCTGTTTCTAAAAACAGGAGTGTGTGTGTGTGTGTGTGTGTGTGTGTGTGCGCGCGCACACATGCGAGTTGAGGTAAAGAGGGAAACAGAACATTTTTTTTCATAGATATTCTATTAGAAACTTTAAGGTTGATGCAATCTTCTTTCACAGAACCTGAAATCATACAATATACCTAAAATGAAAACCATATTTGAAAATATATTTTATTGATTATAAGCCAATGAAAGTCTACCTAATAATTTTCTATGATATAAAAATTAATATTTAAAAGTAAAGCTCTAAGAACAGTTCCACATATATGGGATCCTAAAATAAATCTCAAAATCTTCTCTCCTTCTGTACTCCATTTCAGTTCATTTTTACTCAGCCAATAAATCTTTGCATTGAATTTTTAAACTTTCTTCTCAGAGTTACTCTTTCTTAGTTGCATCTAGCCAAAAATACTCCACTCAAGATAACATGTGGATTCAAACTCTAATTCTAAATACTTCTTAAAATTATCAAGTGTGAGCTTCCTGTGGACCCCAAGATTCACAATCCCATTTTGTGACTAAATGACTAGATCTTCAACTCAGCTGTCTATATCTTAGAACCTCATGAACATACCTGAACACATAGGCTTTCATAAACACAGTACATGAAAATGAGCCCACCTTTATAATTTTGCAACTGCATAATATTTTCATGTTTCTTCTTCATCTTGTTTTATAACTTACAACCTATTCATAAAAACAGCTGATAGTAGGGAAATATTTAGACAACTATTTCATATAATTGAAAATCTATGGTAAGATGAAACCAATTGCTCGATTTGTTCATTACACATTGTATGCATACATATATTCAATTTTCATACTATGCCCCATAAATGTGTATAATGTTGTGTGTCAAATAAAATAATAAAAAATAAAAGTTATATTTTTCTTGTTTGAAATTTAGCTTTGTCCATTGTCTTGTCTAATCTGATGTGTTTTCCTTGCATTTGTTTCTGACAACACCTTTATGATAAAGCAGATATGATTTACTTAATGAATAGGAAATAATATGAAGAAATGGTGTTTGTATTTGTATATTTTTGCACAAACTAATCTTGGAAAAAAGTGGCAACTTATTTCCTGATGCAGCCAGCATTAATGTCTGTCATTTGTATCTGACCTGCCCTAATTGTGATTGAGGGTTTAAAAATTTTTGCAAGATAAGACAGTAATATCATCTTAGTATGTTAAAGACACCTATTAGTCATGGCCCTGGCAAATTGGGATTTATGACTCAGACATAACTCTTCCAAACATGCCTGCTGTTCATAAAAAGGCAGAGATATATGACTCAAAAATAACACCAAGACAGAAATAATTTTGCACTTCACTTTGCCACATTGACTTTCCTCTAGAATGTATGGCAGGATAGCCACGCTGTATGAATAGGCTTTTGTCAATAGTACAGATATATGTTTCCAACTTCTAAATCAAGCAAATTTCTGAGTCAAATAAAAGAAATGATCAGATGCAGTGGAAGCAAAAGGGGATGTATGCATGAAATCCATGCATTGAGGACTGATGGAAAGTCATATACAATTTTTAATATCCCACTACTAGTGTTACCTGTGCCTTAAAGGGAAGCTTAAGAATGCTAAGTATCCCTAAAAATGATCAAGTTATTCTTCTCATCAGACAGTACTGCAATACATACACTTAACTCTGGGGAAACAGCGTACAGATTTTGAGGAGAAGCCAGAGAAGACATGGACAGATTATAATACAGATCAAAAATCTATTTTCTCACATAATGCTAAGAGCATGGCAAAGCACACAGCATGCTTTGTGTACACTGATTTGGCAAAGTACATAAGTATAAATATTAAATTTTATTAATAATGAGAGAAATCATCTCATTAATAAGAGACAGTATTCTCTTTTCTCTGTGGACACTCATACTTTTCAGGTTAATTTTAGAATTTTAACAGGCATCAAAAATATAAATGAAATATTCCCTCTAGGTTACTTCTTTGTCCTTGATAGATAGTCAAAGTTCTACTTAGGTTTTTATATTAAAATCAAATACATTTCCAAAATTCCAGCTGGAGTAATTCCATGCTCTCCCAGCTCTGTCTTGTAAAATTCCCTACAAAGAACAGAAACATAGCCACAGTGTTAGGTGAATATTAAAATGTGGGTTTTAAAATGTAAATAATTTAGTTATAATTAAGTCATTTGTTTAATATTCCATGCCAGGAATTATCTAAAGGGAAGCATTATATTAGAAATTAAAACAGTGTGCATTTACAATATTGTTAAAAAATTACCAGTTTCTGGTTAATAGTACACTTAATATGTTAACAATATTAATAGTATTAACAGTATTAATAGTACACTGAATATGTTTTAAAATGAAAGAGACTTTTGTCTTACTCCATGATCCCACAGAAAGAATTGACATTTAAAGTAAGAGAAAAGCATTTGCTTTCTAAACTTTCTACTTTCCTCCATTATGATGGACAGTTTCATATGGTTATGTTTATTACGTTTTCCCAATAAAATTTTCAGAAAGTTTGAATATTGGGTCAGATGAAAAACATCAAGCAAATGAGAAAAATTTTTGTCTCTGTGTGAGGAGAGAAACCAAACCATGATTCAGTATCGTGCTAATTGCATAATATCCCCCTTGCCAGCATCAAAGTGTGGTTTCCAATTCAATTTGATTTTGATGTTTAGTATCCTATACTGGATGTGAGATTGACACCTGATATTTATACTCTTGCTTAAAGCCCTGGTTGATTGTGTCCAGCCATATGTGATGAATATTATACCTTGTGTTATCTACATCAATAATGACAGTCTATTGATTGTCACTCTGTTAATTTACCATCTAACTTGATGTAAAAAGTGATCCAAAAATGGTCAGTGAAATATCAGGGGGGTAATGCTGGTTGGAATTTACTTTTCTAGTTAGAAAGAATAGATACTAATTGGCAATATTCCTTTACCATTTCTTTCAAGCCTGAAATCAAATATTACACTGGGGTCTCACTGGCCCTTGTTTTGACCATGAAGTCACATGCACTGGATCAGAGCACATGAGTAGGTAGTCAAAACAATTAAAGAAGATTTATGTCCCGATGACAATCCTGACAAATTACATTACTGACAGGAAACGTCCCTCTAGAATTTTTTAAATTCTTTTCTTTCTTTCTTTTTTTTTTTTATTGGTACCGGGGATCAAACTAGGGTCCTTGTGCTTGCGCAGCAGGCGGTGAAACCACTGAGCTAAATCCCCGGCCCTGGAATTTTTTTAAATGGCAAGCATAACTCTTGCATACTCAAGCTCATTAGATAGATTTTCAGATCTTTATTATCATAAGTATTCCCAACTTTTATAGTCTTTGTTGAGAGACTAAAATAAAATGATATCTAAGTATAGTTATCAAATAATTAAAAATAATTGTAGTTTTTAACATGGATGTGACCTCATTGAATATGTAAGTAGAGAATAATCACTGTTTAGTTAGTACTTATATCTGTCAAAACACTAAATTATGATATGCAAAATAATAATTTCTATTTAAAATCAATAATAAGGCTGCATAAGTGACGGATCAAGACAAAAACCTTATAAGAAGTAAAAAAGAAAGAGGAGTGGATATGTAGTGGATTACTTTCAGTACATATTGTATAAAAAGTATTATTAAGGGTTAATTGTACATTCAGTCGTATTCCTTTTTGTGATTTCTAAATTAATTCATTTCATATAAGAACAGATATCAATTTTATATTTACAAAGATTTCACTATAAAACAGACAGAGCCAGACAATGTAAATTCATCAAGGACAGATGGGTTCAATGGTGCATGGCTACAGTCTCAGCAACTCTAGAGACTGAGTCAGGTGGCTCACTCCAGCCAGGAGTCAGAAGTGAGCCCAGAAACCTATTTCAAAAATCCAAACACACAAATTCAACAAGGAGGGCTTCAAATGCTACAAATTATCTTTAGTTTATATTAAAGTAGGATGTCGGGTTTGTTGCCTTTCTGACTGCACTGGTAGTGATTGTCATCTGCATTAGAGGATTTATAATTAATTATTAATGAATTGGAAACAGGTTGTGGCCACACACTTGAGGCTGGAATACCAGCTTCCTGTTATAAGTCAATATACTTGATCTATAAATCATTTTCAACTTCAAGTCTGGTATTCTCGTCTGAAGCTATAAACCCCAAGGATAGAGAAATGAATACAGAATAGAAGGCTGTTCAGAAAAGATGACCCATATTCAAGTATCATTATATGATTTCTAGAATTCTCAAGATATTAATAAATAAAATGCTAACTTTATCCTCCTTATTTCCCATGAAATCATAGTGTAGAAAAGAGGAGGGAAGTACTCGACTGTGCTGGGAGGATGATGGGCATGGCCATGTCCACACTTTCTAGTACTTTAACCCTCTGCCCTGGTTATCCTCAGTGTTTGGACCCAGAGCATTTCGTAGTAATAAAGAGAAGTCACCAAGTGGGACAAAAATACCCAGGCTATTTTTTGAGCTGATTATCAATAGCAAGCAATCTTGATAATGATTCCTGGATGAATTATCATGCATATTTTCTGCTGTAATAAGTGTCATCTGCTAGCTTGGCCTAGATCTGAGTGAAAGAGTTTCTTTGCAATGGAGAGGCACCATGGCAATTGGTTTCCGCTCCCCTCAGGTGAGAGCTGGCAATGCACTGCCATGGTTTACTCAAATACTAGAAGCTCTTTAAACACTTCCCCTTAGTACCTACAAAGGACAGAAAAAGAAGGAAGAAATATTGTGCAATATTTTGTCAAACCAAGATAAATAACTGTACTATGGCTTAACTCTACTTTTCAAAGATGCTGTATTTTTGGGGAGAAAAAGTAAATACAGTGAAGGTTTTCCCCAAAGGGAGCTCCTTCATGTAAATATAATACAGCATAGACTGAGACATTTATAGCTAAGTGGATGCACATTGAGGCGATACTCTTAAGTGAAATAAATAGGACACACATGTATAAATAAAATAGTTTCTCTGGTGTGAGAAACTGAAAGTGTAAATAAGGACTAAAATGTATAACAGGTAATGTGAAATAGGAAGAAAAAGGGCAAAGGGGAAGGAAGTGGGAGGGCTAGAGGAAAGGATAGAAGGAAATGGGATTAATATGAGAAAATGGAAAAATAGGAACAAAATCTTTGTAAATAGGGAGGACTGGAGGGGTTGAAGGGAGGGCTGGGCAAGGGTGAAAAATAAGAACCAAGAGAGACTATGTAAAGGTGCAAATTTCCAATGATGAATGTCATTATATTGTATACCTAAAATGTACCAATGATTAGAATGAATAATCGATAATGCAAAATAGGAAGAAAAGGTCCAAAGGGGTAGGGGTAGTGGGAGGGGCAGGGGAAAGGAAAGAAGGGAAAGGAAAAATGATGAGAAATGGAAAAAATGGACATAAAGTCTTTGTAAATAGGGAAGGGTGGAGGGGGTGAAGGGAGGGCTAGGAATGGGGAAGAAATAAGAACCAAGATGCATCATGTAAAGGTACAAGTTCCCAATGAGAAATGTAATTGTGTTGTATACCTACAATGTACCAATAAAATAATTTAATAAAGAAAAAAAATACACTCATAATCTACTATCCTCATGACAATATAAAATTATACCAATGATAATCACTATCAAGGTCAATAAATACTGGCATATAGTTAACAACAAATGCATAATATATACTGATCAATAAATCCTACACTTTTTTTTGTGGTAAAGAAAAAAGACAGAATAGGACATCAGTAAATACTGGTAAAGCAAAAACTAACCCTCATAAAAATGAATACTATAACTTCATAGTACATTCAGACTAAACAATATATCCACAATACTTCCTCCAAGTTAAAGAATCAACAACTTTTAAAAAGTACAAATTTTTACAGCAGTAGCAACATTTTTCTATGTAACTTTTCTGAAGGTTCAGCAAAATCATCATCAGACATTGAAAATGTAATAAGGCAACCCACAGGTCTTAGCATAGAGTCATACTTGTGGCTATGACTTATTACAGTGAAAGTCTACACAGCAGAAGGGAAGGGGCACACATAAGTGTGTGTGTGTGTGTGTGTATGTGTGTGTTGGAGGTTGTGCAGATAAAACAATCTCCTAATTGAGCCACAGTAGACACAGTTAATGTTTCCAAGAAGAAACAGCAACAAGTGCAAAATGTTGTGTGCCCAATAAGTTCTTTGAGGTTTTTGTGGAGGACTGATAGCAATCACATGAAGTAGACACAATCAATACAGTGTGTGCCGGTACTGTACACTGGCAGAAGGAAACCCAGTGTTCGGAGAAGTTCATGATGCTTATACTAACAGCATGGCATAGTGAGTCACTCCTCCCTGTTCTCGGAACAGTGCAAACTCTCAGAAAGTCAAGGGGCCAAAGCCAACCTCATTAGCAGGCCCGTCTGAAGGGCATGGTCGGACCTGCTATGGGAAATTTATTCTGCATGATAGTCAAGGAAATATGTCAGAATACTCCCTTTGAAACATTCATTTTTTTTGGTGAAGTCTCAGTGTCATGCCCTTCTATGCTATAAATCACATATTTTTTAAATATTGGGAAATTGGGTTTCAAAAAATGTGAAATAATTTTCAATAATACTGCACAGCAAATGATTATCATAATATTTTATCAAGAATCAAACACAAACATTATAAAATGTTTACTCCTCATCATAAAATCAGTAAATAATCATTATCAAAATCATGCAAATAACAATCCTGAATATCTCCAAACAAACTGAGTCAAATACTACAGTTCAGCATTGTGTAAAGACTTCAATTTCCTCAGACCCTCACCATTTCTTGATACTGCTTGTTTGTTTGTTACTAGTTACCTTAGTGGTCCAAAATGATACACCACTGGAGTTCAGTTTGCATTTCGCTAGTAGCTAGTGATATTGAACAACTTTTCTTATGCTTAAAAACTATTCTGTAGAACATTTGTATCTATAGACTATTAAAATGTTTTCTTTCTCATTGAGTTGTTCTTTGACTTTCTTGATGATGTCCTTTCAATGAGAGAGATTTTAATTTTAATAAAATTTAATCTCTCTCTCTCTCTCTCTCTCTCTCTCATTTTCTGGTTAGTTTGGTATCATATCTAATAATAGCTTGCTTAAGCCAAGATCATAAAACTCAGTCCTGTTTTGTTAGAAGATTTTTTTCCATTTGGGGCATTTACATTGAAAAATGCATGTATCTTTTAACAGACTTTGACATTTTCTCAAAAAGGTTCATAATAAAGTTACTACATGTCTCAGGAATTACAAGACAGTATACACTAATATTCATAGTTGTGTTATTCATACTAATCAAAAATTTGAAACAACAAAATTTTCATTTACTGATGCATAGGGTAAGTAAAATATATTACATCCTTACATTGGAATATTTTTCAGCAATAAAAAGGAATGAAATATTTATACATGTTGCAACATAACTAATCTTATAAGCAGGCTAAGTGAAAGAAATCCAGTTACAAAAGAGCACATATTATATTATATTATTTAATTTACATGAAAATACTAAATAAGACATTCATAAATATAGAAGGTAGATTATTGGTTGCCAATGTTTAGAAGACTGGGGACAATTGTGTAATGACTATTAATTTGGCATGGGAATCTTTTCAGGGTGTTGAAAATATTCCAAAAGTGATTTTGGTATTGGTTGCACAATTATATAAACATAAAAAAGTTTTATTGTATATTTTATATTGGTCAAATATTTGTGATTATATCTAAGTAAAGTGTTTTTAAGTGTCACAAATAAGTTTGGTTTCCCGAATAATAAATAAAATGTTGAACATTTTAACTGACTCTTATAGAAATGTATATTTCAAACACAAAGAAAAAAATATTATCAAACAGACTTACTAAACAGTAATGAGACTATCAATTTGAGTTTGAACTTGTGAAGGCAAATAATGGAAAATATGTATGGTAGTTACTTAAAAGCATTTGCTCTTATTTTTTCCCAATTTCTTAATGCAAAAAGTTAGAGCATTAAGAATGTATCTTCTGGCCGGGGATTTAGCTCAATGGTTTCACCACCCTCTGCCCAAGTGCAAGGACCCGAGTTCGATCCCCAGTACCAAAAAAAAAAAAAAAAAAAGAATGTATCTTCTTTAATACAAATGTTTACAACTAAAGTGTTTCCATTCATAGTTGCTTTACTTGTATCCCATTAATTTTTGAATTTTATATTTTCATTTTACTGTCTCAAACTATTTTGAAATTTCTCCTGAAATATCTTTAGAATCATTGCTTATTTAGAAGTGTAATGTTTAACTTCAATATTTTTGTGAATTTTCTAAATTAATTTGGTATTGTTTTCTAATTTCATCTCATTGTTAGAGAACATAATTTATATGAATTGATCAAGGGTTTTTATTGTTTATTTGAGATAAATTTTCATAACTAATAGGGTATATTTTCTCTACGATTTGTGGCAGCATTAAGTATGAAGCAAACAATGATCAAAACTAAGAATGTTACTTTGTAAACAAAGGAAGGGCCAAAGCAGGCATAATACTTGGGTGAAGTTCCAGAAAACAGTTGCAAAAAAGAAAAAATGAAAACTCTGTTTAAAAGATTTTTCGGGCATTAACTACAAATTTTGGATAAAATCTTGTATTTAATAGCTCTATCTTAGTAAAATGAGAGAAAACTAGGACGTCCATAAGGGAGATGCCAATCACTCTTCCAACTAAAAAGGAAAGAACTGATTTGCTGTTCTAGAGACTTCACTAGATTAGGAAATGTACTTAACAGCTGGATGGTGGAATCCCTTGAAATTCAGTCAATGGTTCCTGAGAAAGTGAGCCACTGGTGGCCAGACTCCGCACGAGGCCCTGCATGGCATGTGTCACATCCAGGCATAAGGAAATCAAACCATTTAACTTTTCATAATCTGATAAGAAATATCATATATTTGTGACTATCAGGAAGCAGGCATATTGACTTTTACTATAAAATAGATTTCAGTTGTTACCATAGACGACAGAGATGTTTCAACATGGACTTTACTGAGCCCCCCTGGTGTGGCAATTTTGTGTATTCATCTGAGGCAGAGAACATGTTGAACATCTTTGACCTTGGTTATTCAGAGAACTGTAGGCCCTGGGGACATCATGCACCATTGCTTTAAAACATCATTACACACACAAGATATTTCCCATCAGATGTGTACCAGATTACTGTAGTTTATTATACAGAAAAAGTTAATTTTAGGTCACCAATTATTAGTTATGTTCTTTGCTTTATCACTGTGCACATGTTCTCTACTTAGAAGAGATTACTGTGCATGCTGGAAAATTATGACCATTTTTTACGGGACCTCTCTAAACCAGATATACTGAAATAGATTACTCTTGGTATCCTTGTGGATGTGTGTGCCTGTGTGTGTGTGTGTGTGTGTGTGTGTGTGTTATATGTAGAGGAGAGCACAAGAATGAATGGAGAGAAGATGGGGTGGACTTTGACAATAAATACTTGTGCTATTCATCTTTGCATTGTAGTGTATTGCAAAACACATGGCACAAAACTGAAGTACTCAATTAGCAAATCACCTTCTGTATGTTTTCAGGAAATCAACCATTATCTTACAGACTTCCAGTATTCACCTAAGGACAGATGAACAATTTCCTGTTCCTAAATACAGGGTTGTGAGGAGCTGTGTATCCTCTGCTTGAAAATAAGAACCAAGCTCCACTTGCAGAAAGAAAAAGAAATTCAAAAAAGAATTGATTATCTTCAAGAAATTTTTACTTGCTTCTTTGTATTCCAGGGGCAAATATATATGAGGAAATATTTTTAAATATCCAGTCTTAAAATCTTAAGCGTATTGAATCCTGGATCTTTAGGCAAAGAAATTAATCCAAGCTAAGGCTTAAGCATATGGGCTCTGATCAGTAACTACAGAGGGACTAAGTGTGTGAGCTGCCGACCAAAAACTTCAGAGACCCTGCTTAAACACAGTGAGAATGAGAAGGTTTAACATTACATATCTTTACAATCTGAATCAGAAGTCATTTCAGTGTATTTTAAAATTTGACTATTCCCTATCTCCCTGGTGTTGCCAAATCTTGTTTTATTTAGATTTTTCCAAAGTAGTAAGTGTTGTAACATCTGAGCAATGATACAGTTTCCAACGTTGAGCACTTTAGGATTTATATTTGAAATAACAGTGAAATGTGACAAATTTGGTTAAGTGTGAAGCTTATTGTACTTATTAAAATGTTTGTTTTCTGAAACGTGTGATATTTTCCCTAAATTTTTGTCCTCCCTCTGGGTTTTTAAAGTACTCTATAAGATAAACTCCAAAAGTATATCTCACTATAAGTGGTACACATAGGCTGATAGTTTGTTTGGTTTGTGATAAAAGAATACCACAATTTGGGTGGCTTAAATGATAGAAATTTATTTTCTTATAATTCTGGATGCAGAAATTCCAAGATCAAGGTATTAGCCTGGTTGGTTTCTGGTGAAACTTCTACTCCTGAATTACAGAGATCCCCATTCTCTGTCTGTTCTCAAGTGAACTTCTCTTATGATACTCAAAGCCAGAGGACAAATTCTGGTGTTTCTTTTCTTAGAAGAATATCAGTCCTATTGGAGTAAGGCTCTACCCTGGTGATAGGTCATACTTAAATTTCCTTCTAAAAGAACCGATTTCCAAATACAGTAAAGTCACATTGATTATTACAAAGTCAACATATCAACTTTGGAAGACAAAATTAACTTCATAGCAATAAGTACAGATAGGAAATCTCATATTCAAGTGTTACAATGTTGAACACTGCCGGGGAAATATGAAGAATCTTATAAGTACAGTGGAGAAAATAAAAGAGATTAAGAGAAATAATAAATCACAAATTCATATTGAGCAGGTAGAAACTCAAATTGATAACTTTCTGAAATGATTCATAAATATTTTTAAAGTAATTCCGAATTAAATAATTGTAGTTGAATTAAAATTGTATGTGTAGAGTGAAAGTGTAATAGTGTAAATTTCAGAGTAACTGTAGTCAAAGTTTCAATTTGATAGAGCAGAATACTGAAAAATACTCAATGAAGAATCAGTGGGAAAAATACTTTTTGCATCACAGTAAATTTATTATTTTATTTGTATTAAATTTGAGATAATTTTTCAGTTTAAGGGGGAGAGAAGCTAAGACAGCCAGTCTTTGGGCTCCTGAGTGGTTCTTGCAGAGACAACACTTCCTTTGAGCTCCTTCATAACATTGATAACTGAAGCTTTTTAACTAATCTTCAATCAAAAAAGCAACATCCTTTTTAGAGAATTAACTGGAATTTTCCCAAAATCATCTCAATTTCCATATAAAAGTACTCTCTGATGGAACACTTGCTGTTATGTGCTTGACCCAAACTCTTTCTCTGTGTCACACAAAGAAAGTTGATTGTGTGCTTTTTGGTGTTACTCTGCTTTTGAGATAGCTACAGTAACCCTTACAGCTACTTGTTATGCTGTCACAATTTTTCATTCTAAACCTGGATAATGTGGACAGTATCCAGACTAGAAAATATTTAAGAAAAGAAAGAAGAACGAAAGAGAAAGAATAGAGAGAAAAAGAGAGAGAGAGAAAGAAAGAAAGAAAAAAAGAGAAAGAGGAGAGAGAGAGAGAGAGAGAAAGGCAGGCAGGCTATGAAATCTCTAACCTGAATTATAGGAGGCAAAATAGTTAGGTTGCTTTAAATATGAAAGTATTAGAATTTGAAAGAAAGAGCTGCTTTATAAGGCAGAACTAGGAACATGAAAATGAAAAGGAAGCCGTTTTCAGCTCAATTAAGGAAGATCTTCTAAATGTTAGAGTTGTTCATTTATTTAATGATTTGCTTCATAAAGTGAAGAGTTCATGGCATGGGGTACATTCAAGCAGAGGCTAGATGACAATTTGTTAGGGATACTTAGAAGAAACTTATAGCAGATTGGAATTTAAAACAATAGTGTTCAAGATTTATTTGTATTTATTCTCAGAACTTGCAGTGAGTAAAAACAGACTAACATGTTACATGAAAGTGACATGGGGAGATATGCAATCTAAACATTATCTGAACACTATGTGTTAAGAGATGTAAGGAGTGAATGGTAGTACACAAATAATTAGTTGCATGTTTTGTTTATTAGATAATATATAAAGGAATGTTCATAACTAATTTGACACTTGAAAACGGTGATTTATGTTTACATATTCTAAAATTCATATGCTCCAGTTAAGGATATTTTAAATATTTCTGAAGTAAAATATAATAAGCAAAAATAAAAATTAATTCAAATATTTTCTAAAAGTTCACAATTTCTGAATGAATGGACATTGGATTAATGTATTTTACCAGTGCCCTATATCTGAAGGCCTTTAAAGGCAGGAGCATATCTCTGTTTCGTTTTCTCTTTTTGTTATCTAATAAAATACCAGGTTTTTAATCAATGCTTAATAAATGTCACTTAAATTGAATTGCTACATAATCCACAGTATTTCTCTGAGTGATATGACTTTCTTCTCATGTATTGTCCCCAAAATAAACAGAAATGAAGACATAGAATCAAACATACAAGCATTATGCACTTGATGAGTAAAAATGCTGTCATAACACTTGTAAAAGTTATGGATACTGAAGTCAACATGATTATAAATTGTTCAGATACTATAAGTAGCAGCATGGTGTAGAAAATATTTCCCTCTGAAAAAAGTGAGTGGACATTTCAATAAGATTATTAGAAAGGAGAAATTTTAGTGCAAAAATAAGCAAACAGTAGTACCAAGGAATATACAAAAAATGAAGATGAAACTGTGTGCATTCAGTTGTATTTGATTGCATTTTGTTTCCCATATGGTAAGTATGTATATTAAAATGCATTGATTTGGAATATAGTAGTAACCTTTCTTTCCCATTTTTACAAACTGCCAAATACTTTAGCTGTTCTTTTTACAAAGCTGTGGCTGACTGCAAGAAGATTCTCTCTAGCATTGTTACCCTTGCAATAGAATTTCATTGAACAGTTGCTGAATCTTAAATACCAACTAATTTGGGACAAATAATTTGGCTGAAGCATCAAGGTGCCATTTTAGAAAAAAAAAAATTCCAGTGATTGTGAATATTGTTTCAATTGTTTCCATTTTTATTTAAATAGTAAAGATAAAATCATCTGACATTGACTGATGCAGGAAACTATATTAAGATAAAAAAATAAGCTTTGTGAAATGTGGCTTAAAATAAACATTTTATCATTATTCAGTGTCTAAAGATCTCCTGATGACCTTTCCAAGATACAAGTATGGCGCAGGCCATGGTCACAATCTCGCTGCTTGACACACCTCCAGTGAAACCGAGACTATGGCTAAAACCACAACTCCGTCTTTTGCTTTTGCTTTCCGTGGTAGTAATTACCTCGGCGCTGTACTCCCTGGGAAATCACTGAAAGGATAAAAGTCCTTACTTCAGAAATGGTTACTAGGCCGGAATTACAGGAAGAAATTGTAAATCCATTTACAGAAAAGCCCCTCACTCGTACCTCCATGAGTAGTGGGGATGTGACATCCGTATACCCTGACTGTACAAAGGGAAATTGGGACATCAACAAATTCATGACACAGTTATGGCTCTTGGAAGGCCACCCTTGGCCAACACCTCTATAACCACAGGGCACACAACAATGAGATCTGATGAAACTTGACCTAATGAAGTAGTCTGACCTTGCTAAAATGCTTCTTGTTCCTCAAATGTAAATCTGATAAGTTAGCAAGAGTTCACATAGCACCCAGAAGAGTATTTAGAACTGGGTGGTCTAAAATAGTTCTTTAGATGATATCAGCTTTTCTTTAACTCCGTATGAAAACACACTGTGTATGGACCCACGTGCTTACCAAAGCCTTGTGTAATCAAAGCGTATATAAGTAAAGTGATTTCGGTATAACTCAGACAGGCAAGCTGAGCTGCTGACCCTCCACTCAGTGTCTGTCTTTCTCTTGTCGCCAGCTCCACACCTCCTCTCAGGATCTGAACCCACTGGAGCTGGACTCCAGCACAAGTAAACTTCTCACTCAGAAAAATGAAGGCAAAGGTATATTAGGTGAGATTATTTTTGTTTTCTTAACATTTATTTCATATGTGAAAGAGGAAGATAATTTTTGGCATCTCCTCTATTTACCTGTTCAAATACCCTCTTCTTTTTTAGTACTGAGTGACTCTCTAATAATTAGGAAGCTCTGTGTCAGCCAAGTAGACTTGCATTTATTCTGTATTTGATTGGGCTACCGTAACAAAACACCAGAGAACAGTTGGCATAAATGACAGAAATGTACTCTTCTTACTCTTCTGTGAGCTAGAAGTTTCTTATGCTTCCATAGGTGAAGAACACGGCATCAGAAGGTTGGGTTTTTCCTGAGGACTCTCTTTGGAGACAGCAGCCCTCTCACTGTATCGCATGTGGAAGTTCCTCTGTTCATGCCTGCACCTGTTATTCTTACACTAAATTTGCTCTTCTTTTGAAGATACCAGTCAAATTAGATTGTTGTTCACCCTAAATAGATCAATTTAACCTAACCACCTCTTTAAAGACCTTGTATTCAAATGAAGTTACTTTTCAAGCTACTGTGGATTTGGGCTCTAACATAAGAATGTGAATGTGGGAGCTCCATTAAACTCATAGTAATGAGCTAGTATATTTCTATAGGAGAATCTGATTAATTAACCCTCAGAATGTACACAAACATAACTGTACCTACTTTCAGTCATAAGTCAGAAATAGTCTCCAGGATTATAAAGGTATAAGTAAACAGCTAAATGTTGCTGAAGACTACTGAAAAGAGTCAATTTGGTATCTAGCAAAAAGAGAAAAGATACCTTTATCATTTTAGATGTTCTGAATCTGGTGAAATATATCAAAGACTGTATTCTGTGTCATATGTTGTTTTTAAATTTTCAATGCCATTTACTTGATGTAATTGCTTCATGGCTTATTAACTTAATATCAAGTAAGTTGGAAGGGTATATTATGCTTATAATGTTTTTAATCTTTCAAAAAATAATAGTATCTATGAGGCATGATCAAAAACCATGCCAAATGCTTAATTTAAAAAAATTATAATAATAAAACATATGTTGCCAATAATCCCCCTCAAAATACTTCTAGCATGTAACACAAGTATCCAACCATTCTTGGCACTTTCAAAAGCAGTTCTGGAAATCATCTTTCATGAGCATCTTTTGTTCTGCTTTGTGTCCTAAATTGATTCAAAATTGTTATCTTTTAGGATCATTTTGATCTTAGGGAAGAGATAGAGTCTCAAGGTGCTGGGTCTTGTGGATAACATATATGGGAACACAGCAAAATGTTTTTAAGAGCTTGCCTTTCCATTTGGATGACACTCAGTGACAGCATTCACTGAATTTTGATCACACATTGTAGACACACAGGAAAGAGGTCTTCAAGAACTGCTTCAGAGGGTGTCAAGAAAGAAGAAAAGATAAGTGTGTTCAAAAGGAAGGGGAATTTTTTCAGGGGATAAATGGAATGTGTCATTTACTGTAAGAAATTATTTTATTTAAATACATATCTTATCTTTTATGAGCCTTTGTATAAAGCTCTTAGAAACTGAAATCACTTCCTGGAAAAGTTTAAGAATGGGATGTTTACAGGCAATATTATGTCAATATTCCTCATTTATATCAAGATTCTAGTCAGATAAATATGTCACAAACTTGTATCTAAAAACACAAGACTTAAGAAAACTTGAAAGTAAGTAAAATTGATTTTACATTTTAGAATCTAATGTTCTCTATCCCAGTTGCTACCTGGTTTTTTTGTTTTGTTTTGTTTTGTTTTTGAATAGCAGAGAAATTCACCAAAATAGGAAGAGGGCATTCATCACATTTTTGTGCACACTAGGAATAGATGAAAAGAAAGTCAAAAGCAACAAGAAGGAAAATTACACAACTTGTTGTCCCTTATGAATATCTATAAAAATGTCCACTGTCTTGTCACACACACTCTAAGTAAAATATAATGAGTATGATCCAACAAGGCATATGAAATCTCATGAATATGCCATTTTGAGAGGTGGAAAATGTTTCTCGGCTGAAAGCAAGTGTTCACTTGCCATTTTTTTCCTTTGAATAATATTCTTTACTTAACTCTGTACTCTTATTCACAGCGTTATTTTATGTGTTTTGTAGAATATAGGGGTGTAATTCTACTTGACTTCTTATCAAGGTAGTAAATGGGAAATTACTCTTCTCTCTTCAAAATGTCTCCTCCTTCTCTCTCATTTTTTAAAATAAAGGTGATTTACTTTTATATACTATCTGTGTTATCAGAAAATGTATTGGTTTTGAGATTGCTCTTTACTTATACTTTGGGTTACTCACATAAGAGAAACCATGAGATATTTAGGCCTGTGTGTCTGATTTGTTTCAAATAATCATAAGGAAGTATTTTCAGATGTAAGGAGTCAAAATTTTCTGTGTTCTTAGTGAATTTCCAAACACTTACCTGGTCACATTTTCCTGTCATTTCTCAAAGCCAGAAAGTCTTTATGGAAAGGATATACACACTGAGTTATTGCCACATCTGGCCCTACCTCCAGTACACACAGGACAATTTAACACTTGATTGCTGAGGAAGATTCTCATGGCTTACCTAAATATTTAAATAATTTTCTGTGGGAAGATAGAAAAAAAGAATTTGTGTTTGACATAGGAAAATTAGGGCCTGGAAAAGCTGGCTGGGGAAGTAGGCCTGATCTGTTAATTACAAGATCCCAGAGCACATGAGCAAAACAGTTCCCAAAGCCTGCAGATGGACTTCTCCCAAGAACTAGAGCAGGTTGTCAATAGTATGGCCTAGACTGGATGTCAGCCTGAGGCATGGAATCCCAGCACTGCCTCTCAGGATCCATATGTAGAATTTCTTGTGGGTTGGTTTCCTCAAGATTTGGACTGCATAAAAAGCATAGACATCAAGAACTTGCTATCATGACTTTCTTCACAGTTGCCCACCCTGCTTTCTCTAGGGTGTCTTTTTTCTGCTTTTTCTCCTCTTACTCAGCCGAAGCTTGCTGTCCAGATCATTTCTCCATAATTCTTCACTTTTACTTTCTCAAATAAACTTTATCACTGCTTTTTGCTCCTTTTGCTCAATTCTTTGTTTGAAGCCAGAGTAACCTAGAATTTTGCTCCAGAAGGAGAAGCAAGCTATCCAGAAGCTGGTAATAGTTAATGAGGGAGCAACTTTTAGAAGCAAACAAACCAATAACATTCCTACCTATGCTGAAGCATCTCTAATTGGAGTACCCAGCCATGAAGGACTGGCTCTTGCTCCCCTCTTAGAGGAAAGATCGAGAGTTGGCAAACTCTGATAATATATGTACAACCCTTAGTTATTTCTCTTATCAATACCCTCCTAAAAATCATGATTCACAAGAATCATCTGTTTGGGAAAAATTCAGAAATCTAAAATAAAAATCCAGCAGAAAGTACAACTGATCATGAAGTGTGATTTTTTTTTTTTTTTAACCAGGGATCGAACTTGGGACCTTCTGCTTGTAAGGCAGGCAACAGAACCACTGAGCTAAATCCCTGACCTGATCATGAAGTGTTTTTAATTTTTAAAAAGCCTGAAGTCAAACCAAAGACTTTAGTACTATCCTTGGGAAGGTCTTTCAAATTTTACAGTCATAATTCAGTGTACAATATTATGATGAAATAACAATCATCAGTTAAACAGTATTTAATTGAAATAATTAATAATTGAAGAAAAGAGAAGGTATGCACTAGCTACCCAAGTCTCCTAAAATTCAGCCCCTCAAAAAAAGGAAATATGTTTTAAAGAAATAAAATCACATAACTACCCTCAAGATAATAGAATTTGAAAATGAAAAAAGATCTAAAAACAACAAAGAAAATTACATGTAAATATGTGGGAAAAACATTGTAGCTGAAAAAAAGTAAGACTTCTTCCCAGATACCATTAAGTGCACACAAGCACCAGACAGAGGCTTGCCCAGACTCACCAGCTTGGAAGTCCAGGCTCCAACCAAAGGCACATCTGGAAAATACCTGGGCAGGCATGCAGGCCCCAGCCAGAGGCTGACCCAAATACAATCAGTAAGTGTGCACAGGCCCTAGCCAGAGGCACACCCAGATACCATTGCAAAGTGTTTGCAGGGCCCAGCCAAAAGCACACCTGGACATCAGCCCACCACAGGTCTCCAGAAGGCCTTTATTCTGAACCCAGGTATTGGTGCAGTGGTGAGCAGCAGAGAGAAGGCCTCTCTGAGGCTTGTTGAGAATTGAAGCCTACTCAGAGTGCAAAGAGTCACCTAAATAAAGGTACAGCAGACTGCACTGGTTGAAATGAGAAGACACCTAAACAAGTCTCAAAACCAGACTTCCAGATCACCAAAGACAACCACAAAGGGCAAATTGATGGAACAGTCTGAAACTCAACTACCTAGACTCCCTAAACTGGCAACAAAAGAAAATCTGGAAAATAAAATCAGAAATAATTGCCCAGATAAAAACAGAGATTATGTCTATAGTGAAAGACATGATTAATAATTCCAGAGCAGACACAGATAAACAAATAGAGGAGTTGAGGAACAAGAAATCCCAGCATAAGAAAAAAATGGAATCCATAAAGCAGATGCAAACACATATCCAGGAGATTAAAAACTCCACTGAAAGTTTATGCAGCAGAATGACCAAATGTGAGAAAAGAATATCAGATATAGAAGACAAAATTGCAATTAATGACAAGGAAAAGAAAAAATTTCTTAAAAATACTAAGGGATCATGAGAAATCAATCCAGCAGCTGGTACATGATGCGAAGAATAACATAAGACTGATTGAAATCAATGAAGAAACAGGAGAGAGTGCAAGTGACATAAAAAATGTTCACAGAAGTAATGGCAGAAAACTTTCCCAAGCAGGGAAAAAGAATTTGACATACAGATAAAAGAGTCATATAGAACTCCAACTAGCCATGATAAAAAAAAAATCTACACATAGACATATAACAGTCAAGATTCCAGAAGCCCAACAGAAGAACAAAATGCTACCAGCAGTGAAAGAAAAGAAACAAATCACATACAAAGGAAAGCCCATCAGAATCACAGCAGACTTGTCAACACAAACCCTCAAGTCAAAAAGAGCCTGGACTGAAGTATTTCAAGCCCTAAAATAGAGCAACCTCCAACCCAGATTGATGTACCCTACAAAACTATCTTTCAAAATTGATGAAAAAGTAAGAGACTTTCATGAGAAAGAACACATGAAGAACTTCATGAACACCAATCCAGTACTCAAAAAAATTTAAACAATACCCTAGGAAAAGACAATGAGGATCACAATGCCATGAAGTCCAATGGAATGAATCTATCAGGAAAGACAAGAAATTAAATGCAAAAGGGGAGAGGCTAACAACAGGAGAAGGTCATGACAAGCATTTGTCACACATATCAGTTATAGTCATCTATGTTAATGGTCTTAATTCACAAATGAAAACAAACAGACTGGCAGAATGGGTCAAGAAGCAAGATCCAAGAATATGCTGTATACAAGAAACACACTTAATAAAAAAGAAACTCATAGACTGAAAGTTAAAGGGTGGAAAACAATACTCCATGGAACAGGACCCCCCAAAATAGGAGGAGTTGCTAATCTATTTGCAGATAAAATGGTTTTCAAACCAACACTAATTAGGAGAGAGAAAGAAATGCCACTACTTTCTTGTAAAAGGAAAACCCCAAAACAAAGAGAAGACAGCCTAAGTATATATGCACCAAATACTAGTCCACCCAACTATATGAAACAAATATTAATTTTCATGAAAAAGCAAATAACCACTAATACAAGATTAGTGGGGGACCTCAATACCCGACTGTCACAAATAGATCAACTAAACAGAAAATAAACAGTGAAATACTAGAAATCAACCAAACTCTTGAACAAATGGACTTAACAGATGTTTAGTGTTCCATCCCCCAAAATCAGAATATACATTTTTTTTAGCTACACATATGTTGTTCTCCAAATTAACTACAAACTTGCTCATAGGACATGTTTAAGTAAATGCAAAGGAATTGAAATTATTCCCTGTATATTATCAAATCATAGTGTGATGAAATTCAAGATCAATAGTAAAAGAAACCACAAAAGTTTCATAAACATGTGGAAAATGAACAACATACTTTTGAATAACCAATGAGTCACAGAGGAAATTAAAGAAGAAATCAGATAGTTTTTACAATTAAATGACAGTCCAAATAAAACATATCAAAATCTATGGGACACAATTAAAGCAGTTTTACAAGGAAAATTCATAGCACTGAATATTCATATTAGGAAAACAGAGCAAGCTCAAATCAACAACCTAATGCAAAACCTCAAGCTTGTAGAAAAAGAGCAAAACAAACTCAAAGCTCATACAAAGAAAAAAATTATAAAGAACAGAGCAGAAATGGAGACTAAGAGAATGATACAAAAAATCAATGAAGCCAAGAGTTGATTCTTAGAAAGAATAAAAAAATTGACAAACCCTTAGCCAGCCTTATCCAAAGAAAGGAAATAAAAGCCCCAAATCTATGCAATTAGGAATGAAGAGGGTGAAATTACAATAGACCAGGAAGAAATCCAAGGGATCATCAATAGCTACTTTGAGAACATATACACCAATAAGATGGAAAACACAGAAGAAATGGACAGATTTCTAGATACATATAAATTACCAAAGATGAACTAAGAAGATCTCAAAATGCAAAACCCAATATCAATCAATAAAATTGAAACATAATTAAAAATTTACAAATGAAGAAAAGCGTAGGTCCTGATGGCTTCACTGCTGAACTCTACAGGACTTTCAGAGAAGAAGTTTTGTTACTACTGTTTAAACTCTTCAATGAAATTGAAAGTGAAGCAATACTCCCAAATTCATTGCTGGAAGCAAGCATTACCCGGATTCCAAAATCAGAGAGGGACCCAAGCAAAAAAGAGAACTATAGGCCAATCTCCCTAATGAACAAAGATGCAAAAATCCTTGATAAGATACTGGAAAACAGAATGAAGAAGATAATCAAGCAGAGCGTACTCCATAACCAAGAGGGATTCATCCCAGGGATGCAGGGCTGGTTCAACACAAGCAAATCAATAAATGTAATGCACTATATTAATAGAGCCAAGGACAAAAACCATATCATCATCTCAATAGATGCAGAAAAAACATTTGAAAAAATTCAACACTGATTCATGATACAAAAAAAACCCTAAAGAAAATTGGAATAGATGGTTTTTATCTCAACCTGATAAAATCCATCTATGAAAACCTAATAGCCAATATCATACTAAATGGTCAAAAATTGAAATCCTTCACACTAAAATCAAGAATAAGACAAGGATTCCACTATCTCCACTCCTTTTCAATGTAGTATTGGAAACATTTGCCACAGCAATTAAACAATAGAAAGAGATAAAAATAATAAAGATAGGAAACAAAGAGGTTAAACTGTCATTATTTTCAGATCAGATGATACTCTATATAGAAGACCCCAAGAACTCCACCAAAAGTCTTCTGGACTTAATAAACAAATTAGTAAAGTAGCTGGATACAAGTTCAACACACAAAAATCAATAGCCTTCCTGTACACCAACAACAAACTCACTGAGAGAGGAACTCAAGAAACAACTCCTCTCACAATAGCATCAAAAAGAAAAAAAAAGAAAGAAAGAAAGAAATACCTAGGAAGCAACCTAACAACAACAAAAAAAATCAAAGACCTCCACCCTTCAAACTACAGCACTCTGAAAAAAGAGATCAAAGAGGATATCAAATAATGGAAAGACATCCCTTGCTCCATATTAGGAAGAATAAATGTAGTGAAAATGGCCATGCTTCTAAAAGTGTTAAATATATTCAATGCAATACCAATTAAAATTCCAACAGCCTACTTCACAGAACTTGAGAAAACAATGCAAAAAATCATTTAAACAAGAAGAGATCTAGAATAGCAAAAGTAATTTTAGGCAATAAAGACAAGGTGGGGGTATCATGATCTGCAACTTGAAACTCTACTACAAAGCTACTGTGATGTAAACAGCATGGTAATGGCAAAGAAACAGACTCAAGGATCAGGGGAACAGATAAGATGGAGAAACAACTCCAGACACACTCAGCCACCTCATCTTCCACAAAGGGGCCAAACACCCTCACTGGAGGAAAGATAGCCTCTTTAATAAATGGTGCTGGAAAAATTGGGTTTAAACTTCCCAAAGATTAAAACTAGACCTAAATCTCTCATCATGCATTAAACTAAACTCAAAATGGATCAAATATCTAAATGTTAAAACAGAAAGACTAAACCAGCTCGAAGAGAGTTTAGGTAGAACTTTAGCAGATTTTGGTGCAGAAAAAGATTTTGTAAACAAAACCTTAGCTACATATGAACTAGCACAGAGAATCAACAAGTGGGATCTCTTCTTATTAAAAACCTTCTGCACAGCAAGAGAAAACACCAACAGTGTGAAGAGACAACCCACAATGTGGCAAAAAATTTTCACCTGCTGTTTCTCAGACAAAGGTCTACTATCTCAAATCTATAAAGAACTTAAAAAAAATCAGACCTCCCATATTTAAAGGTCCAATGCCAAAATGGGCATCTGAAATGAACAGACATTTCTCAGACAAAGTAGTAGAAATGCCAAGTAAACATATGAAAAAATGTTCATGATTACTGGTCATTCAAGAGATACAAATGAAAACATTGCTGATATTCCACCTGGCTCCAGCAGGAATGGCTACTATGAAGAAGTCAACTAATAAATGCTGGTAGGGTTTTGGCAAAAAAGGAACCTTTCTCCACTGTTAGTGGGAGGGTAGACCTGTGCAACCACTGTGGAAAGCATTATGGAGATATCTCAAAAAACTAGGACTAGAGGTGCCATTTGACCCAGGCACTCCCCTACTGATATCTTCCCAAAAGTATTAAAGAAATCATACACAGCCATATTTGTACACCTGTTTATAGCAACAGTTTGTAATACCCAAAACTTTGAAACAGCCCAATTGCCCATCAACTGGGGACTGGATAAAGATTTTTTTTTTATGAAATGGAGTACTACTCAGCCATAAAGAATGAGAAACTGAAGACTTATAGATAAATGGTGCATGTTGACACCATAGTTTTAAGTGAAATAAATAGGACATGTATGTGTAAATACCGAATAGTTTCTCTGGTGTGAGAAACTGAAAGTTTATATAAGGATCAAATGTATAACAGATAATGTGAAATAGGAAAAAAAAGTCCAAAGGGGAAGGGGTAGTGGGAGGGGTAAGGGAAAGGAAAGAAGAGAAAGGAATAAATATAAGAAAAGGGAAAAAAGTAAGACTTCATATTGAAGAAAACACGGTATGACTCACATGAAATTTAGAATTAGTAAAACTAGGCAAATCCCATAAAAAGTCAGAAAAGAAGATCAATAAATGATAATTTACCAACAAATCAGTATGAACTAGAATCCCATCCAAATTATTAAAATGCTTGAATGGATGAAAACAATGAATCAAAATCTTCAAAAATAGGAAGAAATAAAATTTACATTTATTCAAAACATTAGTCAAACATGAGAAAAATAAAAAGGCATTTTTTCACTTGATGAATTTGGAAAGCTGTATCCCAGTACAGCTTTCCTGAAAATATACTAGATGATAATTGTAAAATTAAAAAAAAGAGTAAATCAGGAAGTTGACATAGTATCCACAAATAGTGTAAACAACCAAGTAAACAAAGAAAGAACCAGAATAACAACTACACTGAGGCCTTAAGCAGAAGGTTGTACATTTTGTAGCAAGTTTTCCAGGAATAAAGGAAGTCCTTAAAAGTCCTTAACATAGTGTGTTACTGAGAGTGTGGCTCACTTGAAAATATGAAATACTATGCACAATACTTAAAAATAATAAACTGACAATATGAATATTATAGTACTCAAAAGGTATAGAGGAAATACAAAAATTTGGTCCAAAATGGGACATGAAACAAATACACTACAAGAAATAAAATGTCAGTCAATGCACGGGGTCAAGAAGAAAACTGGAAAAAATTATAATATGGCAAATAGGATGTATTTTTTTCTTCTCAGTGGAAAATAGAAATGGAGCAGGCAACATATGATTATGTAAGCATTGTTTTTTATGGTTGTGCAAAAGTTACATGTATTTCTTTATAACTTATGTAACTGATTTAAGAAAAAAAATATAATTCAGCCCTTCAGTATCACTAGTTACATTTCAGAATTGTCAGTAATCTCATGTGCTGTGATTAACATAGGAGGCAGTTAAAAATAGAGCATTTTCAGCCACACGAAAATGATAATATTTCTGATACAGTTACACCAATTAAATGAAAAATCTTAGGCAAATTCATATTCTATGTATTAAGTGCATTTCAGAGTCAGTTTTATCTGCTATAAGAAACATACAGTGAGTGGCAGAAAAGACAATGTTTTCTTTTTTCTCTCTCAGTTTGGAAGGCCAGGGAGCTGGAGATCAAAGCCTACAGATTGATTCAGTGTGTCCCAAGGGCTGTCTTCATGGTTTTCACAGAAGCATCTTCTCATTATGTTCCCACATGGTCTTTCTTTGGTTTGTTCATGGGAAGAAAGATGAGAGAAACTGCACTGATCCTCGTCTTCAGATAAGG
Organism: Heterocephalus glaber; assembly: GCF_000247695.1. Next base: position 2,969,719 of record NW_004624873.1, read on the forward strand.
CCATTAAACACATCATAAGGTTTCCACCATCATCACCTTATATACAAGTAGTCATTTTCCAAATATCACAATTCTGTAAACTATTTCATTAGGAATTAGCATTACAGCATATGCACTTTGGGAAAAAGGAATTTGGTGTCTAACAGCATATCTCTATCTGAGAAGTGTAAAGGGTTAATATTCACAAATAAAATAAAATTGCACATTCATTTTATTGTTATGATTTATGACATGTCACCATATGGATATTTCTTTATATCTAGGTCTGCATCAACATTACTAAGTTCAAATGAACTTTTAAAATAGAATGTTTCACTCTGTCTTTTAGTTTTATGAAGATAAAATAGTTTTTCTTTTTGAAAAAGACCTCAACTTTTAATGTTTTATAATTAACTTGAGTTTCTGTTGAGTTCTGAGGTTTCAAAATAAGCCACTTTGCCAGGTCCTTTAGCCCAGTGACCTTAGTACTCTTCCTATTGACTTTGCCTATTCTTACCATTTATCACACACACACACACACACACACACACACACACACACACACACCCCAGGTCCTATTTAGAATATCAATGGGATACATGCAATCTGGGGAGAAGAATCATCACCATTTCCTGTGACAGAGATTTAAGAGACAATTCCTGTCTTTCCAAGAGTAAAGACTAAATCAGTTATCATAAATCACTATTAGGAAAGTTCTGTTTCCTGTCCATCCTCTATTAAGCCAGCTCTAACCTTCCTCTGGTAAAATTTTCCCCAAAATGTACTGATTAAGATTGTTTTCATAATAAAAATATTTTCATCTTTAGCAACACTTGGTTCAAGTCTACAAATAGCACTTTGGCATCCATTCCCAATCAAGCTCTCTTGGGTCTTTAGCTCATGTTTCTTCAAATAGTTGTTTATTTCATCCACTCTTTAAAACCATTTATTTTTAAAGTCTTTCTGCAAGATTATTTTTCAAAACTTACAAAACAAGTGAATGTATCCTTCCCCAGTTAAAAAAAAAATGTATATAGCTCATTATATCAAAGAAACTATTATTAAATTACTTTTACAAAATTCAGAAGATAAAATGGAAATTTTAAAAATTAAATGTATTGGTATAATTTAGATATTCATAATGATCACTTTCATCATATGGAATCTGTACCTGTGCATTATCTATCTTGGTTCTTGTTTGTTCCCATTCCCTTCTACACCTTCAATCCCTCCCTGTCCTCCTTATTTACAAAAACTTTGTTTCCATTTTTAGCCTTTTCGTGTTTTTCTTTTTGTCTTCTTTTCTTTCCCCCACCCCCCTCCCTAGTAACCCTTCTTATTTGAAGATTTACTTCCTATTTACACCACAAATATATATATAATTTTATGTTTTTTATGTATAAGTTGTCTTAGTTAATTT
>NW_004624873.1:2988834-3007392 GCF_000247695.1 Heterocephalus glaber
GGAAGTCTGTTTTTGAGGCTTGTTTACGTGTCTTCTCATTTCCACAGGGAGTGTGGGGGGGTGCTTCTGGTGCCCATGTGGCTCACCTTCTCTCCCCTAGGTGCTTGGGATGGCAGCAGGGGAGCTTCCTTCCAGATGCTTTGACCGGCTCAGCTTCTCTGCCCTAGGAGCTTGGGATGGCAGCGGTGAGCTTCCTTCTGGGTTCTGGGACTGGCTTACCTTCTCTAAATCTGCAAATATCAGAGTTCATCTGTAACTCTTGTGGACACCCATTTTCTGTTGACCTTGGCAAAAGCTCTCTGGTAGCAGATGGCCAATTCTGTCTTAATTTTTGTAGTATTCAATGAGGAATTCTCATTTCTGGATTACCAATCAGGTGATTGATTATAAGGGGAAATTTGGTTTAGTAAAGAGGTGCAAATGGATTCTCATGACATCAAGAGTAAGATGGGCCCGGTTGGTGCATCCAAGCTGCACTTGATGACATGTCAGCTCCTGCACCGGTCGGCCACAGCCCCCGCCAGCCCCCTCTCAGTATTCAGTTTTGAATTTTATTGACTATATTTTCTATAATTTGGGGGATACACTTCTGAGTTTTCACAATAAAATATTCTTGTAGTGTTTTAAAAATGAATGAATATAAATATAGAAATTAATCTGAGAATAATTGAAAATTATTGAGTCTTAAACTTTATGTTTGTACATTCATTTATATATATTTCTATGTGGATATTAATACATGCATATAGATAAAGTATAGAGGACCTGAAAATTTTATTTAGATTTTTTTCTAATGTTATAATGAATTCTACTGCAATTTATAAAATCTTCAAAATTTTATTTTATTTGACTTGTTCCTGAGATAAAAACTTAATTTTGTATCTTGACCTTATATTTAACTACCTTGCTACTTGATTCATTCAAATTATTTTACTTTCTATTTGATGTTTCTTTCTACATAATAATTTAATTGCTTTTAACTTCTCAAATTTTAATATTACCTAATGATCTGGAATAGGTCTTACATGGCAATATTCAGTGGAAATAGTTAACAAAAGGCATGTTCTTCTTACACTCAAACCAACTTCCTCACAGAATACTGTTTTATACAAATTAAAAAAATACTTATAACAGGAGCATGTTCTCATATTTCACAGTTTGCTGTTGTTGTGTCATTAATGAGATCAAAGCTTTGCTCTCAAAGTGCATTTTGGTATATCCATGAAAATTAGTAATATTACTTTTTATCTTAATGTGATAAATTAACCATTATTTTAATTAGTTCCATCATTAAAAGTTTCCTTTTAGGCTGTAGTAAAAATAGAAAAGGGAATAACCTTTCACAAAAATATCAAGTAGCTAAAACTGTCAGAATCAATTTTATTGGGGTGCTTAAAATAGTGCACAGTTACAGCTATGAAACAGCTGTTTATTTAACAAAAGAGATGACTGAAACACAGTAGGAGAACTTTGTAGCATCCCACCTTGCCCTTGCATGACTCTTATCTTCCTCTTCTCAGTGGTGGCCTGGGACAATGCCGATATTACCCCTAGAGTGGTTCTTGGTCCAGGGCAAGCAGAATAATCCTCCTTCTCATACAACTGAGGCTTCCTCTCTGGAAATGTCTGGTAGCTCACTGTAACATAAAGGATTTACCTTTACATATTAATTTGTGTGAGTACTTTCATCATGAGAGTAGGGTGAGGTAGGTTGAATTTCTCAAAAACATAAAAGGGAAGTGAATCAATAGCTGCCACTTGATGCAAAGAATCTCAGTTATGACATATTATATATATGTGGAAAAGCATGGGCAAAAAATTAGAGACAGAGACACTTTGGGCACTAAGGTCTTTGTAATTTAAATGTATTTGTAGGAAAACCAAAGCCAAAAAACATTCCTCCAATGAGTCTGATACTCAGGGAAGACCTAAGAAGGCCTCGGATCTCCCCTCTGGCTTGTTTTCAAGCTATGCACCAATGAGAAGTGAATTTAAACACAGTCTTGTAAACTGTTCATTGAAGTGCACACAGCATGCTCCAAGGAACACACAGAGCCCAGCTGGAAATATTAATATGCTTTCTCCAAATATTTAGGGAAATCTCTGTCAGATGGTTCGTTAAACTGAATAAGTATAGTAATATCTGAATTCACCACTGCTTCTGTTCATGAATTGTTTGGTTTGTGAGCAGAAGCTTTTTGAAAAATTTTGCCTTCATTTGCAAACTCCAAATGGGCAATGAACACAACCTCGGATATTTTCCCTGCATGAACATGAACATGAACATGAACATGAACATGAACATGAACATGGCCATCTTCTCTAGAATTGTGGAACAAATTAAGTTCATGAACAGATGTACCACTCTACTTAAATAATTATCACACAACAAAGAATAGATTTTTCACAGAATATTATAGAAGATGCACTAAATAAGCAAACTATTACTCAAGGCAAATGGTCACAACAAACCTTAGGATTAAATTAAGGATTAAAATGATTGAAACAAAATGTACAAAAATAAAAAAAAGCTTTAGGAGAAGGAGATAATCTGATTTCCAATATTGCCATATTATGATACTCTGTTTAGTTTTCAACAAAACTAAAGGAAAAACAATAGAAAGAACAAAAAGAAACTGTAGGCACAAAAATGAATCAATAAAACATGGCCTACTCAGAAGAAAGGAGAAATTAGTTTTACCTTCCCATAACAAAGCCCAGCAATTGGGCTTACTTGGAAATTATTTTAAATCAACTATCATACATATGTTCCAGTAAGTAATGAACAATATGGGCATAAAACTAACAGAAATAAGAAAAATAATGGGTAAACAAATATGAATATCAATGACAAGACAGAAAAAGTAAAAAGAACCATATAAAAATTGTGAGACTGGAAAGTGAAATAATTGACATTAAAAACATACATCACTGGGGTGGGCATATAGCTCAGTTTATAGCAGATGTTTAGCATATGTGAGGCCTTGAGTTAAATACAGAATACTGAAAAGAATCACTAGAGATGTACAAGAGTAGAACTAAGCAGGACTAAGCAGGCAGAAGGTAGACTAAAATATTTGAAAATACAACAATTGAAATAACTCAGTCTGAGGTTAAAACAAAAGTTATAATGAACAACACCTGAAAGTCATTAAACATTGACACATAGACATGGTGGAATTCCTAGGAGGAAAAGATAATGAGAATGATATAAAAGGATATTTGAAGAAATAATTGTTGATAACCTCAGAAATTTGATGAAAGGCATAAATCTACAAATTCCACAAGCCCACTGATCTGCAAGTAGGATAAATCCAAATAGTCTTACAAAGAAAACATAATCAAAACAGGTAATGTCAAAGACAAAGAGGAAAACTTGAAATTTCGCTAGAAATGGCTTGTCACATATGAGGTATGCTCAGTGATATAAATAACTGATTTCTCTCCAGAAACCATGAAACCAAGACAGCAGTGAGATGACTTTCTTGATGAGTGAGTATTTAAAGTGCTGAAAACAACCAGTTGGCAAATAATTTTATAACCAGGGAAACAACCCTCCAACAAAAGTTTCAGAAATGATATTCTGTTCTTTGTAAATTAGCTACTCACAAATATTTTTTTGTTGTTATGGTAGCACAAAAGCACTGACACTCCCTTTCCCATCTCTCAACTCTTGCTGCTTTTCATGCTCTGTAACTTTGATACTTTCAGTCATTATTTCTACTTCCATGACCCACTCAAAACTTTGAACCTTGGTGTCTGATATAGTAATGTATTTGAAAGAATACTAATAACTGGACAGATGGTTTCTGATTATTTAATTCCATTAATTTTATCACCATCATTTATTTTAATACCTTCTTCAAGGAAAAATTCAGAGAATTAACAATAAAATTAATAATAAAATTAATACAATTGATAACTGTCACAAGAGATTCATCCACTGACTACCTGTACAACACTCTTTATAACATATGTTTAGAAAAAATACCCCTGTGGAGTTTGCTAGTCATTAACTATACTATGTATAGAAAAAGTGATTGACAGAAATGGTTCTGCTGCCTATGCCATGTTTTTCAGTTGGAAAAGGATTAATTTTTTTATAGTGATAGGTCTGCATATGATAACATTTATGGAAAATACTAATCGTGAACTTCAAGCATTTCAAGAAAAGTCAAAGAAGTGTAGAATTTATTTTATGGAGATTTCTAATAGACATTTATGAGCAAAATTTGCTAGTAGAGTTCTCTTGTTTTCTCTATAATTATCTAAGTACCATTGTCTATTGTTTGTCACAGGCAGGGGATTTAGCTCAATGCTGCCACTCCTGCCTCACAAGCACAAGGTCCTGAGTTTGATTCTCCTGTAACAAAAACAAAAAATAAAAAACAGTGTTCTAATTGTTTGATACATATTGGCACTCCAAAAAATAACAATCTAAATAAATAAAGTGACAAATGTGAGAACCTTTTAACCACTTGACTAGACTTACTATATTAGCATGGTGGATATACAGCCTATTATTTTAAATTCGGCCTTCTTACACATACAGAGAAGCTAGAAATAAGTTTTTAAAAAATTAATTCTTGGAACATTAATTTCACGTTTTCTGTAGAATATAAAGTTTGGGAAATCCTGGATTAGACACCATCTCCTTTGTCATTATGTCAGTCTTCTAAAAGATTTGCACAAAGTTCAAATAATGGATTCCATTTTTACCACTCCACTGGACCTTTGGTTATTCATTTGAAATTGTTTTCATTCATTTGACTGACATTATAAAGTAAGAGACATGTAGGGAAATTTGGTAACTTTTTTTTTTCTTAAGCATGATTTATATAGCATTATTTCTAACTAGATATCTATAACCAGGAGTCTCAAGTAATAGTCCTTCCATGATATAATGACAGGAACTAATAAGATGTCAAAAATTACACAAGAATTTTCATAATTTTCAAGTGTTTACTGAAGAGCATAGCACTTCATTTTACATTGTAGTAGTTCTTTAAATCTTATGTAAAAATTGCAAACTACAATAAAATGTGAACTGCTACCTTATCACTAAATATTCTGTATAAAAAGGGAAAAATATATTAACCAAAATATAACAAGAAAAATAACCATTAGCTTTTCCTACCTTGATCCACATATTCTTTTATTTTTTTAATATTCATGTCATTTTACAAATAAATTTGTAGAATAATATTGAGTCATGAAACAATTAAATGTGTTATAAGAATATACAGCAAATAAGTAAATTTTTGCATGCAAAAATCATAAGAAACAAAATAATACTTGTAAGTGACATTTAGTTTCTGTTAGCTACTAATACAGTGAGAACATAAGAGAAAAAAATATTTGATGTGCAGGTTAAAAGAAGAAATAAGTATCTTTAATTAGCAATATTTTCAAATTTACAACTGGTCCTGTGGCGTTTATAACTACCTTTCAATATTTCCAACTTTATATTCAACCTTATAGTGACATTTAGCAAAATAAATGTTCCAGATTACTCACAAAACACTGTATGATGAACATATGACTATTGAATAACTTGCTGAATAAGAATCCCATATTCCCTATTTTGTCCTTAGAAATATATACTTTACGAAACATTTCTGTTTTATAAAGTCACTTAGGATATAATAATTTGAAAAATCACTTTCAGGATCTAATTAATTATAATTACTAATTTTGAACTGCATTGTGCAATGCAGTGTCCACTTGTCACATGAGGTTGTTTAAATTTTAGTATAAATTAAGTAAAAATAAAAATTTAGTTCCTTAATAATATAATCCACATTTGAGGGCTCTAAAGAGCCCATAAAAAAGAGCACAGGTGTAGAATATTTGCATCACTTCAAAAATTTTTATTGAACAGCATTTGTTCAGAGTGCTGTTTATTGGCATTCAACTTCTAAGTTGCCTAGTAATTATGAAATATCTTCCCATTAAATTTCTTCCTTATATAATTATGGTAAGAAAACAAAACCAATTTTAATCTTGATTCTGTCTAGTAAAAGCTAAGCAGATTGGAAACTTCACTTAACTTACACTAAAATTTAAATTGCCTCATGATAAGTAGACACTGCATTACACAATGTGGTTCAAAATTAGTAATTATATTTCCAAACTTTCATAATATTATAACCATAATGCTTTTGGAATGCTGCTTTAGGAATATGCCCTAATTTTGGAATGCTGGGTCCTTTTTTTCTGTTACTACTGTATTTTTACAATGTACATTGTTCCAATACCGTATGTACTTTTATCTGACTCTTATTGGTGATATTCTTGTGTATTTCCTATTACATCTCAAACGCAGTGTCTCTCTTAGAATGTAAGTAAATCTTGGAAGAAAACACATGAAAGGGGAGAGAAAGTATAAGGGAGAAAAGAGAAACAAGACAGAAGATTTCTATAAAAGAACTCTTTAGTAATAATGTATAAAACTAGAGAAAATTGAATACAAGGAGTCTAATGCTTTATATTGCAAAAGCATAAAATAGTGTTAAATATGCTAATAAATTTTCTTGTCTTGTATCAAGTTGTCTTACTGCTGTAATGAATTACTACAATCTTAGTTACTGGAAACAGCACAAACATAGTATTTTATTGTTCTTTTGATCAGTAATCTAAAATTAGTCACAGTAGACTAAAATCAAAGTATGCACAGTGTTGTAGTTCTTTTTCTATTCTCCAGAGGTTCTTTTGAGTTCATGGGTTCCTTCCAAACTATTTGTTAATATGCTTATTTATTTACTTACTTATTTCCTTAAGTTTGGTTGCCCTCAAATTCTCAGCATACATTTCTAATTAATTTAATTCCAATTTAAATGACGTTGTTTTATGAGTAATGTTTGTACTTTATAATAGAATAAAATTAAATATTTTTCTCCGGTCTGTTGCAATATTGCTGTCATTCAACATGCTTATCTGTTTTCTGTAATCATGAAAAACATTACTGTGCTATAATATTTTGAACAAATCTTCTGTTAGAACCATTAAGAGAGATTCAGAGATACATGATTTTATCTTTAGTAATTTACTCTCTGTCACTCTTCATGAGGAATTAAGATTCAAACCTATATCATTTTTTTGTTTCTGAAGAACTTCTTTTTTTTCATTAAGTTTATTGGTACATTTTAGGTATACAATATGATAACATTTATCATTGGGCATTTGTACCTTTACATGATATATATTGGTTCTTATTATTTTCCCCATCCCTTTGCTCTCCCTTAAACTGAGTAGTACTCCATTTTATATTAAAAAAAAAACCACATTTTTTATCCAGTCTCCAATTGATGGGCAATTGGGCTGTTTCTAGTTTTAGCTATTACAAATGGTGCTGGTATGAATATGGGTGTGCATATATCACTGTGGTGGAATTCTTTCAATTTTGGGGGGAAGACACCCTGCAGGGGAATAGCTGGGTCAAATGGAACCTCTAATCATAGTTCTTTGAGGTATCCCCATATTTATTTCCACACTGGTTGCACCAGTCTTCATTCCCACCACAAAATGGAGAAAGATTCTTTTCTCCCCTCAGCCCCTCCAGGATTTGTTATTGGTTGATTCCTTGATGGGAGCCATTCTTTTTGAAGTAAGATGGAATCTCAATGTTTTTTTCATTTGCATCTCTCAAATGACCAGTGATGTTGAACATTTTTTATATATTTATTTACTCCTTCTACTTCTTTGTCTGAAAAACATCTGTTCATTTCAGATGCCCTATTTTTGTTGTTCGTTTTGGTATCCGGGATCGGACTCGGGACCTTGCACTTGTGAGGCAGGCACCGGAACCACTGAGCTAAATCCCTGTACCTCAGATGCCCATTTTTGAATTGAGTCTTTAAATTTGGGGGGTCTGATTTTTTAAAGTTCTTTATGTATAATAGATAGCAGTTTTTGCGGAACAGCTGGTTAAATTTTTCCCACCTTGTATGTTGTTTCTTAGCACTGTCAATGATTTATTTTGCAGTGCAGAATTTTTTTAATAAGATAGGATCCCAGTTTTTGATTCTTTGTGCTAGTTCCTGTGCTACTGAGGTTTTGTTCATAAAGTCTTTTCCTATGCCAATGTCTGAAAAACTTCTTTAAACATATTTTTTTGTACTGTAGATCTATTGGCAACAAATTATCTTTTCTTGTGACAGAAAGCTCTTATTATTTACTTTGAAGGCTACTTTTACTGAACTCAAAAATATAGGGCAGTGTTTTTTTTGTTTGTTTGTTTTTCTTTCAATATGTTATATATATCTTGTGTGCATGTTTTCTGCCTGGAGAGAAGTCCAGTGGAATTCTGTCTTTGTCTCCTTGTAGGTAAAGTGTGTTTGTTTTCCACTCCCTCTGGCTTCTTTCAAGATGCACTTTTAGTTTCTGCACTTTAACTACATACCTATGTAAAAGTTTGCTATGTATATTCTTTTTGGTGATGTCTGAACTTTCTCAGATTTAACTTATTGCATTGTTGTTTGGAATATTCTCTCTTTTAATTCAAACTTTCTTTCTATTCCTTTCTCCCTTCTTCTGGTATTCCAGTTGCACATATTTTACATTATTTTTAATCTGGACAATTCGTTTCACTATATTTTCTCTTGCTTCAGTGTATTCACATATCTTCCTGCTCACTAATTCTTTTCTTTTTCTTAGTCATTTCTGATGTATGATGAAACAACCAAGGATATTCTTCTGTTGTAGTGTTCTTTTATTTTTAGCATTTTTGCAGTTCTTTTTCATCTCTCTATGCCCATTAAAAGTTAGCTCTTCTTGTTTGTTGCTCATCTATTAGAGCCTCTAGCATATTAATAATAGTTATTTTGAATTCTCAGTCTGATTATTCTAAAACTTCTGGAATGTCTGAATCTGAGTGCAATTTTTCTCTTTGAAAATGCCTTGAAATATTTTGTACAAAGCAGACATGTTATATCAAGTCAAAAAGAGCTTCAATAAATATACATCTATTGTAATTGTTTGTATTTAAAAGGTGAGGAGCTATATTGTTTAACACTTTTCACAAGTGTTGAATTTAGAGTCCCAAATTTCTTGTAATAGCCTTGTTCCTGTTGCTCTTTTTCATATATATATATATATATATATATTTATATATATATATGGGCTGACACTTGTATTTCTAATAGCTGTAGTAAACTGCTATGTGAGGTCTTACTGATGAGGTGGAAAAGTGTGGGAGGAATATATCTAGAACTAGTTCTCTATGAGTATCTGCAGGCTACAGGGCTGTGATTTGCAGAAGTGACTCCTAGCTCCCATTACCATCCATCCCTTATGTGGGACAAGAAAGGCATAGGAGCTGAAGTATTTTTTCCCTTCTCCAAGTTGTTTAGGTTTTGATACAAATCATTTCTTTTAAGGATACTCCTTTGAGAAAGAAAACAGAATGTTCTGTACATATTTCAAATTGGTTACTTTCCCTATAATCTTGTCAGCATGAATGAATCTTTTTCTGATTTTTGCCAGGAGAATTCCATAGGTCTTCTGGAGGTCAAACTCATGAATATGTAATACCCCAAACCCCTCATTCCACCTACCTATCTTCCATCAAAAAACAAAGCAGAGGAAAGACTTGGCTTCCATAGTTTTTAGCTCTACATCAAGCACCATTCCTTTTATTGAGTTACTGTTCAAGTGTTCTTATCAGTCCCAGCTCCATCCTAGGGCCTCATTCCTGATTCTGATCCTGGTAAGCTGTGATTCTTGGTATTTACCATTCTCTCCAGTTTTCTGTCCAATGGTTGTCTTTGACTTCAATCTTCTGATGGACTTAAGAAAAGTTGTTCATATTCAATTTCTTTAAAGGTTTTCTTCTTTGAAGAGAGTGGCTGGCCAATACTAAGCTCTTTGCCTGTCAGTTCAGATACAGAATTTGAAGCTTCATTCCATTCTTAATGGTAGCAATGATGGACTGAGCCTTTCCTTGGGCCTTTGTTTATGGACATATAGGAAGAAGCTATTTTTCTGCCTCTATGTTCATCTTTTAAAGAAGTGGGATTAAAACTAGATGACCCTCACCCTAGACTTTATATTAAGCTTTTTTAATTTGTTCAATGAAAAGTCTTTCTGAGCCTACCCAAAATATAAACTTTTGAATTATTTTCTAATTTGAGTTATAGTTTTTCCTTTTTTAGTTTAACTCTTTTCCTATTGAACCTAGACAAATGTGGCTTCAATTTAGAATTAATCTCTCTGCCTAAGTGAATAATCCTTTATGCACATGTCCCCAATTATACCTAGTAATTAGTGTCAAAATTCATACTCTGTATGCTTACTTGAATACATATTATTATATTTTACATTCATTTAGAATATATTACACATTCATTATATTATATTACACATTTATTTAGTTAATGAAGTCATCTTTGTCTGTGAAATTTAAATGCCATCATATAATATTGGGTACCTACAAACTCTTCTGAAGATTATATAAATATGTAGAGAATCAAAAGAAAAATGGTATATATAAAACATAAGAAACATAAAATCAGCAATTATACATTTTCAGGTAAACAGGCTCATATAAGTTCATGTAAACCTCTGTTAAAATTTACTGGATAGAGCCTTCAAATTTCAAGAACACCCATTTAGCTTTTACTGATTCTGAAGTAGCAGCAAAATTTCAGTAACACTGTCATGTGAAAGGAAGATAAGTTTGTAAAGCAAATTCCTTCAAAGTAGCCTCAACATAGTAGAATCAAAATTATAGCATGATCAGTGAAATCTTGAAATTTTGAAGAACTTAATTTGTCCAAATTGCTATTAATATTGAAAATGTTCAAGAATCATGTATTAGGTTCAAGTCAGGGTCAATTGGATATTCAACTATAGCTGATATTCACTGGATATTTTTGAAACTCATGCAGTATAAATTTGTATTTAAAAGTATTTTAGTTCTCAAAATGTGCAGAGCAGAAAATCACCATATTGAGTGGCATTAATTAGAAATTTGTCTGGCAATGTGTATTAAAAGACCAAGAATTTAATGCACTAATGATGCTACTAAATTAATTGCCTACAGTGATGAATACTGAGGGCAAAACATTGAAAGAGCATCTATGGCTCTGTCTGATGACAGTTTGAGCTGTTAGTTTTTAGTAATGTAGACATTGGCATTCTCCTCTCAACAGAAGGAGAGCAGGCCAGTGGAATGCTTTAGAGGTAGGAGGATTGAAGAGAGTTCTTTCCCACAATGATTAAGTTGTATAACAATAGCCACTCAGATCAAAAGGCTGCCTCTAGTATTTCTAATATCCTAATCTCATTTTTGAGGAGTATGGTTCAATAAAGTAGATTTATAAAGATTATAAAATCCATTATTTTGAAGAAGGAAATAAATTTAATTTCACAGTCTGTATTTTAGTAGTAAGCCAAGAAAATAAACAACACATATCAGAATGTTTTGATTTTTCTTAAACCTCCAGAGTATCTGAGTCTGAGTATATATTTTCTCTTTTAAAATGCCCTCAAATATTTGGCAAATTTTGTTATTTAATGTATTTTCATATACACCAAAGTTCAAATATGATTCATAATTGTAGAAAAATTCCTCTATTTTGAAATAATATAATTGTTCACATAGTATGAAAAGCAGATATGTCCATATAAAGCTCTTTTAAATAATGGCATAACAAATATCCTTTTGTGACAAATATTAGATATGGAAAATGGAAGAATATAAGGAATAATCACTACACAGGTGGAAGTTAACTAATCATTTAATAATTAGTTAAAAGGCTGAGGAATGTAATTCAGTGGTAGGGTACTTGTCTATCATGACCAACACCCTGAGTTTGATCTCAGTTATGCCAAATCAGACACACAAACAACAGCAAACAAAACCAAACCAGTTATATACCTATATAAAGGCATATAGTATTATGACAGATTTTTTTTTCAAAATAAAAATAAAAATTTAAATGTGTGAGTCAACCTGTTTTCAAATGGAAATACTACTCTCAATATGTTTTTCCTTTAATATATTTTCTTCCATTATTGTTCATTGTGCTCTTCTATTATTTTAAAATATATGATGGTAAACACACACCCTGTTACAAATTAGGTAAATGAAGACTACCTAATTACTATACACATGTATTTAATATATATAACTACTATTATGCAAACAGTAGTACCAATTATTAACATCAAGTCTTGGTAGATATAGGGCATATAACATCAAAATATAAAATAATTTTATAAATGCTTTTTGTATATGCTTTTAAATATGTCATAGTCAATAGTCAAGACAGGAAGTAATGACAAGTAAATTTTGGTGTAATACTTGGTGTAAACTCAAATATTTAGATTGTCATTCACTATCTATGTATAACTTTCAATTATTTGTCAAGAATTATTGGAAAGTTGATGTGAAGGTCAAGTAAAAGAATATAAAAGAAAAAATTAATATTAGAAATAAAATGGTTTTTGAATCTTTTTATACTTTGAGCTTAATCTATCCCTATGGCCAAATCTACCATTCTCCTCCTGATAACTTATGCTAGTTTATGTTGTTCTTAGAGTGATCAGAAAAAATACAGAAAATCTGATTATATTTGTATTTCATACAAACAAAGAAAACTTTAGCATATATTGGACTTGAATTTTTTCATGGAGCATAGTAATACTAATAATATGAAATAAGAGTCAAATCCAAGATATTAGCTTGTGGTTTTATCCCATGCAACTTTTGAGAAGTAGATATACTTTAAAAATCAACCTGTATCTGAAAGTCACATTTTACTGGCTGTCTTGAGCTTTTGTTTACTCAATATGGAAAATCCAGCCATTGCCAATTTGGTTGAATTTGGTACTATCTTTCGTAGTATTTATCTTAATGTGTATAGATTTGGCCAAAGACCTTGAACATAACTTAATGATGGAAATGTAGAGAGTACTGTCACTCTGTAGGTCTTTAAGCTCAGATACAGTGATGGGCAAGGAGACATTGTTGGGATTTAGCTTGATTTTACACTGCTCAGTGCATCTTCTAATTCTTCACCCTGACTACTACTAAAATGTGAGCAATAGTCACCCCAAGAGGTTGGGTTTGGGCAAGAACCTACATTAGAATTCTCCATGAACTGGGAGAGACATGATAAATTCTCAGCTTTCTCAACAAAAGCTTGGCTTTGTCCATCTGTGCTGTGTACTCTAAGGACTTGTCAGCCTGGCTTTTTCTTTTTCTACATATCCAAGTCATCTGCTTCTCAGATCTTCTCATAAGTTGGGTAAGATCTGGTTCTTATAAAATCTATGTCTTTCATAATACTCAGCTTTTTACCTCTGAATAAATTTATATAATCATGGATAATGGAAATGACAATAATGCTACTTGCTTATTTTTATTAACTGTAAATTGTTAAAATTTTGAAGTTTACTTAGTGTATATATTTTCTCATTCCGGGTCACGTTATTGCCTACATCTGTTAATAAGAAATGCTTTTAGGTCTAGAAATTCCCAATATCATTAAAAGAATATTTTGCTACCTGTTTTTCCAAGCTATGATTATTCTCCAAGTTCTCCAGCAAGTAGTTAAACTCATCATCTATGATCACGTAGTGTTCCTTATTTAGCACTGTGCCATTTCATACTGCATTGCTATATATTAGTGAATTTATTTATAGTCAAAGAAGGTAATAGATGAACTTATAATCATAGAATTTCCCATTCTTCTCCTCTGCTTTTAACTACCTAGATACATTTTTTCTTTATAACTAATATTACTGCTCTGAAGACCAGATGAAACTAATCAGCCTATTGGGTTGTATAAATGGTCTCCAATGTGTGGTGCCTGTTTTGAACTAGTGACCCATATGTGATGCTTTTTCATCTTTAGTCTTCATTCAAAAATATGAGCCAATGGTGGGGGGGGCTAAAAGAGAATAATCTTGCTTTTATTCCTCACAATTCATTAACAAAAATTTGCTTCTTATCTGACAATGTTGACTCTGCCATTCTGGAGATATTATCTTTCAGTGAAAGAAGGGTATCTTCAAGGAACACAAAAATATTTATAGAAAAATAATGTTCATACACAATTGAGAGTTTCAGCTGCTGATATGTGACCTGATACCAGTTAACCAATAGCCAAGAAAGTGGCTACTTAATATCCTGGTTAGAGCCTTTTTCTTTTTTGTTTTTATTCTAACAGAGCAACTATGGTTTCTGTTAAAATAGAAAAATATTGTGAATGTCTGGAATATGGGAGATTCTCCAGAGTGGGAGTTTCCAAACCTCCACCTCAAAAGCCTTTTCTCCTCAGTCTGTTAGAAACCTGGCCTCCCAGCAGGAAGTGAGCTGCATGTTAGCAATAGAATCTTCATCTATATTTACAGCCATTACCCATTAGTCCCATTACTGATTGGTATCCATGTTCTGTCAGACCATCTGTTGCATTAAATGATCATAGGGCTTCAAATCCTACTGTGAACTGGAAATTCATGGGATCTAGGCTCTCCTCACCCTGGATATAGGGGAAAAGATGTAACTCCCAAACCTACTACATATCTGAAATGCAAGTTTGTGTTCTCTAATATTGAAGAATGAATTTTAGGAATAATGGTGGTTAAGAATAGGAAAAATTTATTCAGAGAAAGACAGTTTCTTCCTAACAGAGACAGAAGGGGGACCAGAAAGTGAGTCACCCGCTCACCTCATTTTTCAAGATGTTTTATAAAGCAAGGCCATGTGGTGAGGTGGGTACAAATTGGGACAAAACTGTAAGACCCAATGGAAATTTACAAGGTGGTCATGAGGTGGGACAAAACCACAACCAATAAGATTACAAGTACAGTCACCCAAGTAATATTGATCAAATGGGGGTCAACTGGGGGAGAAGGTCATGTAGCAAGCATACAAGGATTTTCAGTAAGGGTGGGTCAGGTATATTTCCTGGAGAGGCTGGGTTAAAGCCCTGGCCCCCCACCCAGGTGATTGATACCTGTTTAGAATATCAATCACTGATATTCATCCTACATGGGTATGGTAGTTTCTCTCTTTCAATGCTGGCCTTCAGTAAATGTGTCTTTACTGTCCTCCATATTGGCTCCTCCTGGGCTGGCCCTGCCTAACTGCCTACAAGATATCTAATTAACTTACCTCTCTGCAATGTTTTTCCCTCTGAAGAAGTACCCCTAACTGCTGTGAGGGGACAAAGGGAGAAGACAGGTCTGCTTATTTTTGACTGAAGAGGGTCATAGTTGTGATCAGCAATTAGAGTTATTTTATAAAGGGTCTATCTAAAGGACTTTGATGGGTGCCAGGCATTGTCGTCTTGGTAGCTGTATAGCTTTGAGTTTGGAGGAGACAAAGCCAAAGAAACAGTTACTAATATATGGTCCAAATTATAAGGTTAGCAGGATTGTTATGAATATAGCTAACAAGTGTTTTTATGTGGCGGAACTAGAAATGTAAGACCAAGGGCCTTACCAAACACTCTGTGGAGTGGACTGCAGCAATGAACACCTGGGAAGGAACACACCGGACGAGTTGGAAAATAAAACAGACCTTTATTAGTCTGGCCAGATGGCACTCCCAAAGCAAAATAGCTTAGAGAGGCAACTGGCTCAGAGTCCGAGGCTGTTTTATAGGGGGTTGAGGGGGAGTTTAACATGTAGATGTACGAAAAAAAGGAACAAAGGTTAGTGGTCGACTGTCACATACTGATGGTCAGCAGACACACACAGTAATGGTCACAACCATATGGTCATGACTGTCAAGTACTGATGGTTGGCAGACATATTGATGGATTGTTCTACCGACAGTGGGCCCAGGAACATCTTCCAGGGAACTACTTCCCAGGGCCAGAAAGGTTGGGAATCACTATACTAGAGACATTGTTAGAAATCTCATGACTTAAATTATATGTTAAAGGAAAATTTTATCAACTCATTACTGATATGATTATTGATTGCTTATATGCTATAGGATATACTCTCAAGCAACCATTACTAGATGAGATGGTTTCTAAGACCAAAAGGAATATATGGTTGGAAATATTGAAAGATAGTTATAAACGCCACAGGACCAGTTGTAAATTTGAAAATATTGCTAATTAAAGATACTTATTTCTTCTTTTAACTTGCACATCAAATATTTTTTTCTCTTATGTTCTCACTGTATTAGTAGCTAACAGAAACTAAAATAGTTGTAATAACTATATCTTAATATTTAATTCACATCATATCAAAAGTATATTATTTAGCTACCAGAGGAAATGAGTCTTGCCAAAACAATGGATAAATGATATTTATACATCTTCTTTTAAAAGAGGGTTAGTGACTACTGGTTCTATGAGTCATAATTGCCTCATTTTATGCAAGCAAGTGAATGCTAGCTTCTGAATTGTAAATGCATGTAGTTGAAATAGATATGATAGATGTAAAAGCATGCTATTTTTATCTTAGTTAAGCTGGACATTCTTTTATACATAGATCATTTCCTGTATGCATCAGAGAAAGTGTTGACCAATAGAGAAGTATTATTTCCACTACAGGGCATGGACACATTTAGTTTCTTAGGTTATCCTGAAGCTGTACCTTTTCCCTTTGCTGCAGGGCTTCACAGAACTTACACCTACCCTGTATCTTCTACTTCCCCTTCCAAATTTTCATTTCAGCAACTTCTACAAAAATGGTGCAAGCTGTAGCTCCTCTAAAAATATGCATCTTATATGGCTGATAGAATTTAAATTGACTCCCAGTGTTCTGCCTTCTGCCCTTCATGTTGTCATATAACTACCTCACACTGAGTATAAATGGAACCTATGGGTTTCTTCTAACTGATGCAATGTTGCAAATTTGATGCAACAACACTCCTTGATTATTTTACATTATCTAAGACTCTGACTCAGGAGACTATAGAAGGATCTGCTCCTGGTGGATTTGAAGAAACAATATATTATGACACAAACTGCCTAAGGTAAGGGAAACTTGGAAGCAAGTGTGTGCAGCCTGTAAGGGAGGTCTTCATCCATATATCTGCAAGACTGAATTCTGCCAACAACCACATGATCTTACAAGTGAACACTAATTCCAGAAAAAAAAGGAAACCTGGATAATATCTGGGGTACATCTTTGTGAGACACTGAACAGAAAGAGCAGCTAAGCCTTATCTTGGTTTCTATCTCACAGAAATTGTGGAGGGACAAATCTGTTGGTATAAAATGATAATCCCACTGCACCAATTATATGGCAATAGAAAATATTACACCATATAATAATCAAAATTATTCTTGTCAGGTAAAAGGGCTGAAGACCAAGACCAGACCAGGCCACAACAAACCATTATTAAGGGAATAGATCTGCCGGGCTGTCTCTGAACAAAGGAGAGACAAAAGCAGCATAGCCAGAGCAGGAAGAGTCTTTTATAGAGACAGGGGTGGGGCTTGTAGGGGCTGAGGTGGGGTTGAGTGAGGTAGTGATCAGGGAGTGAAGGAGCCAGTGACATTACTAGGTGGTAGGAGGTGAGCGAGTATTAGGTTACCCTCTAGGTGGGATCAGGGGCATGTTGGGAAGAAGGGTTTGCTCTTTGGTGGGAGCAATCATTTTGGCATGATGTCACACAGGGGAGGGGGCAAGGCACCATAGGAAGAGGGCAGCTACTATACATAACAGCTGCTGAGGTAGTGGAAGACCTATCATTCCAGGCTTTTGTTTTATGACAGTTGGGTGAAGGTCTCTCCTTCTGGAGCTGCTTCCTGCTGACCAGGGTTGAAGATTGAGGCTAGACCTGGATCTGATGAGGCCTGTGGCAAGTGGAGACCTCTTCTATTTGTCGTACTGGCTGGTACCCTGCCATGATGAATTCCATGACTGTCTGGTTGGTGAATGGCCTCATGTGTTCCTGCAAGAAATTTTGAAAACAGCGAACCAGAAAAGGTCCGAAGAGTAAGATAAGGCAGATGGTGACCAATGGTCCTATCAGAGGAAGGAGCCAGGGTAGCCAACTATTTAGGGAAAAGAGATTTTCATTTACTCAATTTTTCATGAGTTGATCAATGTTTGAAGCCCTTTCAGTGAGCCTTTTTGCTGCATCTCATACTATACCTGATTGATTTGTATAAAAACAACATTCCTCTCCTAGGAAAAGACATATACCACCCTTCTCTGATGTAAGGAGATCTATCCCCCTCCTATTTTGGAGAGTGATAGCCTCTAAGGAATCTATTTGGTTTTGTAAAGTTGTGATTGATCTAGCTAATTCTTTTAGGCTGTCACTTAGCTCTTTAGAGAGAGTATGGAATTGAGTTAGTGAGGTAACTAGGCCCCCTACTCCTGTCCCTAAAGCAGCAGTGATGCCTAGTCCTACAAGTAAGGGCATTAATTGGACAGCTCATCTATATCTGACCCGTGTTTTTGTTGGCACTGATAAAGTTTGATTGTTTGGGGCTATATCAATGTTAGGGCTGAGGTAAACTAGAGTGCAAGTCCCTGTCCAGTTAGTTGGCAGGCACAGGTGGGCCAAAGTTCCACAAAGGAAGAAGATCCCTTGACTGGGTAAACAGAATTTGTTGTGTATGTCAAAAAGATGTGTGA